>KN832987.1:777584-850450 GCA_000827315.1 Piloderma croceum F 1598
TTGCAGCTTCTAGACAGCCATGTGCCGGTTTTCTAAATTTATCCCCAAAGTTTATGAGATTCAGATTTAGTGCGTCCTCCAATCTTCGTGATGGATGTCATCGCACAGAAGCAGGTTCCTGAGTTGCATGCGATGAAGTTCTCGCCCCACCATAGTCAATGCGAAAACTTTAACCTTCGCCTCTTTCGGCTGATCACCCATCAAAAATCAAATAGACGTTGTCTAAAATTTCATCAACCTGCGTGAACCGCGCAGTCTCGCTCATGCAGTGCCGATTTCCTTCAGGGTGGCAACATAAAAGCATCGAATCCTTGATGTTTCTATTCGGCAACATCCACCACCTCAAAACGGCCTCTAACGCCTCTAGCCACTATTTCAAATGCCGGTGGCACTCATGAGATGGACGATCCGTCATGTGAAATGCTGTGAAGCAAGCATACCTGACAAGTGGGTGAAGCGGGGAAGTAACGGAAGTGTAGGCGCGAAATGGAGGAGCAACAGGGGTATGATATCCGGTCCGAAGTCATGCGGTGACAGTGCCACACAAAAAAAAAAGGCTATACCGTATGTTCGATATACTGCATCCTAGCTTCTATTGCGATGCTAGTTGTTTGTCAAAGGAGAAGTGGCGAGCTTTGGCAAGGAAACCTGACGATCTAATGCTCGCAGACGCCCTGCGTAAGGCGGAGCTCAAACACCACCTGGTTGTGGCGGTTATATAAAATAAATTGATCATGTGAACAGGATCATTACATAAAAACCGCTTGCAAAATACAAGAAATTTCGCAAGCAGAACATACGGCGCCTCATTAGGGCAATGGCATTCGGGTATGGCCGTTGACCGCAGCCGCGTTCGTCGAAGATGATGCTGAGGCAATTGTATCAAATCGAGGCTTAGCAGCGGTCTTCATGCTTCATGCCGGGCAGCAGAGCACAGCGGTACATCCAAGGAAACCGAGGAGCCTCGATTCACTGCCTTCGGAGCAAGAACCACATTTCAAACTCCGCTACTTTAAATCCAACCTCAGCGAAGGTGTTGCTCCTCAATTTCCACCTTCAATCAGAACCAACCAGAACGTTCATTTGAGATGACTCGTGAGCTTATTTCGTATTTCTTTATTCCATAGTTCTGTCTCGATTCACCAAAGGGTTTCATATGTTTCGTGGTTGTTAGGAGGGAATCAGCGAGAGACGGATCGTGCAAAGGCGCAGAAGAAGGCGGCTGCGGCTCAGAAGAAGCCGAAGGAAAGCGCGACAAGCCTGCAGAAAAGAAAGGAGTTGTAAGTCATTGCCGTTACTTCGTAATAAGATCCAGCATCGATTGGTCACGTTCGCAGAGACGCGGAAGCCCTCCGAGCCAAGCAGAAGGTAGGAGTTATCGGACAATGAATACCGCTACTTTGTCTAACATGCTATGCAGAAAAAGGAGGAACAAAAGGCAGCTGCCGGTAGTAGCGGAGGTTGAAACGTTGAAGCTTGAAGGTTGGCTAGTGGACACCGCGAATGGTCCATCTTCTAGAAGAGAATTCCGGCGACTTAGAGAGTTGAATTTGGGTATCAAGCGGGTTATATGCCATGTTGTCCGTCAATATACATAGTATCAACAAGGACATGTTTTTATAAACATCATGACAAATATCGGCAACAACACGGCACACCACTTCTGCTCCGAATTGGCTTGTAGCGAATCTTCACGTCCCTTGTGTGGATGCCGAGAAGATCAGCATTTCATGACATTCTCGACTCCTGGATATCGATGGTAATCTTGAGGCCGAATCAGGTTAACCAACCCCACAAAGTGCGAATATGATTTATCTCAGTTCTGCACGTAATGAAAGATTGATTGGGATTTGAAGGCAAATGTTGCCCACCATAAACATACATGCACGCTTTTGAAGTAGAGATGGACAGTTGCTGGGTAATGGCTCAGAGATTGGCACTACTTGTCAGTCGCTACCTGATAAGAAATTGTAAGTTTTATCCTGGGCAGATAGAAAGCTGGCTACTGCGATTCACGCTGTATACCAACATTGCGCACGAAACTAAATCAGCAAGAAACAACCTTGCAGTAGCCAATTCCTCATCCCTGTGGCAGCGACAAAATAAACTTTGAAAGTTAATTTTGGCGGGATGGCTTTCTTGTGTCCAAGTATCACTCCGTGTGACGAAGTTTGGTGGACAGTTTATCGCAAAAGGAGCGTAATGGCCAGAAAATCGAAGCGCGCTCAGTCAGCAGCTGCCTTATAAACCGAAAGTTTTGTCCGGAACAAAAGCGGCGACTACCATGGGGCGGGAGTAGTCATTACCGCATGGCGTCCAATCCTACAGAGCCGGTAATATGAAGCAAAATAAGTATGTAGATGACCATGATCATGTCACTCACCATCACGAATACACACATCAAACCCAAATTATGGAAGTTCAAACATATAGGAATTAATGCGTAACAGCACAAATCCGTTGGAAACTAAGTTTCATTCTAGACATGCAACATGCGTTAATCCAATAATTCTATGCGTGTTGCTTGTGTGCTCCCGGGAGTCGCTGGTTTCTACTTTATTTTTGCAGCAGTTCCTCCGTCCAGACGCCGTCTCCGCGTGGGAGATTGTAGTTCTTCATTTTCTTCGTTGACGCCAGCCCAAGACGGGCGGATCCATCCGGGTGTGGGGGCTGGCGATAGATAGCCACCGAAGTGCTCTGGTGGAAAGGTATTGGCAGGAGGAATAGGATATGATGATTGCTGGTGAAGTGGTGGTGATACCGAAATAGGATGATATCGTGACCGGTACAATGACAACAAAGTGTTGATGAACACAGTCAAGAAGGAGAGTGAGGTCAAAGTGAACGCCTGAACATGTGATGATAATGAATATTTGGAGTGTAATAGGAGCAGTGCCATCTTACCAATGTTTTCCAGCTTATTGGTTCGACAAAGCTATTCACCACTTCTGCTATCATTTCCGCACCCACTTTAGCGCGACCTACAACAGTAGGATCACGATTCATGCATGTTTCCCAGCTAGCACATTGGTGAGTCATTGCTGGTATGGGATTAGACCCACATAGGTTGTTTTTGTACTGTGAGGCACACATGGCAATTTCTTGCACGATGTCTGTTGGAGATATGTATGAAAATTAGACTAATGCACCTTCAGAATAATCAGCCAGTGCGTACCCATTGAGTATTCTGAGATGCGCTGCTCGACATCCCGCTGAACTGTTAATATAAATTGCAGCACGAGGTACAAAAAGACGAGGACCAAGGAGAGGTTGAAGAAGAACTGGAGGTAACTGGGAACAGAATGTGAATGACGTTACAGAATGTTTGACTAAGTGCATACCCGAGGAGGATATATGGTGTATCCGAATGGGGAGCCGGTGCAGAGGGCAAATTGAGGGTATAATGGTTGGACGTATTCTGGGTATGTGGTGTCACACGATGGCCTTGGCCATCGCTCTCTGACCCACTATCCTCCTCCGAACTCAACCTTGAGCCTAAATGGTTTCTATTCCGTGTCTTTTCCCTAGACTTAAATACCCTTCTCAATGCTCCTGTGGCTACGGACCTCCCGCTCTCGGCATTGTTCTCCTCTGATATGGGAGGGCTCAGATCTGACATATCAACATCTTTCAGCTCCTGAAAATGAGACTGAGGAAAAGCCTTAGTCGCCGAAAAGTTCGCTGGCGGAACCCATGGATGTGTATGTGAAGTTTGTGGAGGTGGGGTTTGGAAAAGGAACGGACTATGCTGGTTTGTGCCAAACGTCGGTGCAGGTGACTGTGCGGGAAATGATGGTGTTGCAGGATTGAGGTCATCATGCGATCCTGAAAGGCATCTCAGACTGTGCTAAATGATTAAGTGGATATTTGTAGAACGTACTTTTCTTAGGAGTGCTTGGACTGTCTGAGGACGTCGCCCAGACTGGCCTCACGTTACTGCTCGGTCGTGACGTGAACTGAAAGTCCATTGGCGCCTCTGTTGATCTCATCCTTGACATTATGGCGACCAGGATGCTGCCTGCAAAGAGTCTTAGCAGGCACTGATACAAAAACAAGTGGTTCAAGAGGGATGAACGTGACGACGCGCAAGTCACACTGCTCACGCGTACGGCCTTCTTTCTTTTCCGCACTGTCAACTTCAGTAGTGCATGATGCTCCGTTCTATATTACCTGCAATTCGTCGGAATCATCCACATCTGTCAAGTCGACGATACCATCCTTTGGCCACTAACTGGTCCTCTCCAGCCGCCAATCTAGTCCCAATTGTCATTGAACAGACTGTCCGTCCTTGCTTCACGATCCGGCTGCTAAGATACTCATTTGCAATTGGCACAGGGAAGAGGAGAACGGTCCTATGACATTTTCTCTCGTCTTTTACGTGAAAGAGTTATCATGCTTTACGGACCTGTAGGTTTGTCCACAACAACTTCAAAACAAACTCACTTCCTCAGAATTCTAGATACGCGACACCGACTCTGCGCTCCTGGTTGCCCAGCTTCTCTTCTTAGAAGCCGAGGAGACGTCCAAGCCAATTCATCTTTACATAAACTCTCCCGGAGGGAGTGTAACAGCTGGACTAGCAATTTATGATACAGTGAGCGTCATGACATTGTAATTTCCTTGGCTATGGGCTGAACTTCATAGATGCAGGTTAGAACGTAATTAGGACTCTAACGGTCTGCCTTGCTAATTGAAATCGCGCTCCAGTACGTTTCGTCGCCTATACATACCTACTGCGTAGGCCAGGCATGCTCCATGGGCTCTTTGCTTCTTGCCGCAGGTGTGTCGGGCGACAGTCTCTACGTTGATGTCCACTTATTGTACATTGTTTCAAGGTGAAAAGGGTAAACGACATTGTCTACCAAATGCCAGCATCATGATTCATCGTAAGTTGGGCTAGTGGTCATATTCCAACCGACCCTGACATAAATGTCAGAGCCGTCCGGTGGTGCTTCCGGACAAGCATCTGATATTGCTATACACGCGAAAGAGATCTTACGTGTCAGGCAGCTCCTGACGAGCATTTATCAGCGGCATTGTGCTAAGGGCGGAGAAGCTGAGGCGGTGGGCTTGGAGCGGTTTGGTAGGATCGTCCATTCGCCGCATATGTTCTCGTTTTAATTGGTTTTCTTCCATGCAGAGAGGGCGCTCGAGCGAGATTACTTCATGACAGGTTTGTGCTTCTCCCGGCTGTCATTTCTACTTTATTAATTGGTGTTGAGTAGCACAGGAAGCTTTAGAGTTTGGTATCGTGGACGGGATTCTAGAAAAGAGACCGAAAACCGACGCCGAAGGACAATAATGAGATGTAACGCTGTGACTGTACAATGTGGGAAAGAATTCATCTTGCCGATCGGATAGGTCCTGTTGATCGACGGATCAGTGGCCCTGAGCTGATTGACAGAATGCTCGGAGATGCTACCCTTCTGCACGTTTGTATATTACAAGCTCATGGCCGCCGATCTGCTGTTTCCGAACAATCTGTCTCAGATAAGTTTTCTCTCTCCGGGCAGACCAAATGGATAACCTGCCACTGACTCCATTGCCCTCGATCTCCATTTGTTCAACCCACTCTGGGCAACCTTGAAGTACCGCAATTCAACAAGAATAATCACACATAGAACAGCTTCTGGTGTCCAGAAGCTTATCATGGCACGTCTGTGACTTCCCTATTGTGGGTGATCTGCTCTGTCAGTGAATGATCGAAGCCTACACCGAGGCTCCCAACTCAAGTTGGCTCTTCTGTGGCATTTACTTTTTGGCATGCTAGGTTTGAGTGAATTAAGGTGATCTCCGTATGCCAACATCAGCTGCTTCTTCTCAAGGTAATGTCTCGATTAATAGTCAGTCGAACCTTCATTACCAGCTCGGCTTCATGTTATAGAACCTCCTTCTCGTCACTTCAAGCATGTGTTCTACAGCACACTGCCGTCCCATGGCCAAAACATCATCTAAACTAGCACGCTGTTAGCTCTTAACGGGGCTTTCTTAAATATCCGCTTTCATTTGAAAGCAACCCTGATCTATCCGATGAGTATATTCAACCACCGCGGCTTCATGTCTCCATGGTGCTGTCGGATACCCGGTGACATGGCGCGCATAGTTTGCGTTCTTCTGGAGAGCGTAACTGCAATGAAGTAATCCCGAGATGAGCTGCATGAGGGTTTATCAATTTTGAATGTGATTGTTACAGTGCTGCCAAAGCGGCTTCGGCAGACTTGCCCCCCATCCACCCTTTTCATCGTCCCTCGATACCTCTGTCAAAACGTGGAAACAACCCATTAGATTACGTAGATTTGGTAAAGGACCACGAACCACATGAGCAGTTCTCCGACTTTCGCTCCTCCTTCACATCCCGGAAAGCCGGTCCCTGGGGTGCTCTGGAGTGTCCATTGATACTTCCAATCAAGAAACTTCATCTATCCTCCGTTATAGACCGGAAAATCTGTGCCACGTTTTGGTGACGCCACTTTGCGCATATTTCGACCTTGGAGGAACGCTGATCTTGCACCATACATATCAGGATACTTCACGGCGATCCTCCGTGAGGAGCCAGAAGCACATTGATCGCTTTTCTTAACCGAGATTTGAAACATTCAGCAGTCAATGAAAGACCTCCTGGCCACTCGGTTGACGGTTTGCGCATCCTTTCCAGCGCGCCAGGGGTTCGTTGGAATGCTCCCCGGACGAGGCTAGTTCCCCGTGTCCAGGTTCACTCCGCGAGCCACTGGTGTACATATATGACGGAAGTCCCTTTAATATCATCGCCGCAGTGATGAGGTGGCGTAAGATGAGGATTTGAAATTTAATGCAGCATAAGGTTCACTGCCACAAATACAGATCTATTTAACGAACATGATTACCGAGGCGTACCGTTCCACGAGGACTCGTCGACCCAGTGAGAGCGAGAATTAACGGGCGCCGTGGGGAACTGCTGCCAATTTCCTCTCCGCTGCTGCGATGCTACTGATGAGGTTTTCGAATGAGCGACGGACGGCGCACGTTGGTGGGCCTCCCTACATTGATTAGTGATACTATTGTGAGCCTGGCGTGCGTACATAAAGACAACCATTCATTTGAAATTACCTTGTTCCCAGTCGCAGAATAGGTGGAGGTAGGGAGGCTTGGGGAAGGTTGAGAGGCCGGTTCGTATCAATCGGAACTGAAGTCCAGCTGCTCAGACGCTGTGGCCGCGCCTTCTCCAGTGCCGATTTGGCACGGGTTCCTCCGCAGCATCTTCTCAAACCTGGAGATTAAATCAGAAGGCATATCATTCAAATGATCGAACAACTGCCTGCCTTTATAAATACTGAATAAAAGGAGAAGTAAAATGATACCGATAATCACTGTAACAGGAATGCTGATCTGTAGATTCTGAAATTTACCATGAGTAAAGGTCGTGCCTAGGGTCGAGATTTTACTGACTTGTGTATACCATGCCTGCGTGGGCAATCATGAGCTCCGGGAATAAAATATATATTGTTTACCCCATACCTTAGCTGTATCCAAAAGACTTCCTGGCTGACAGTTGCCGTTATTGCACATACCGCCATATCCTAACCACGAGACATAAAATTAGGAGTTTGTTAAACAACAAGGATCACTCACCACAGGGCGAGCCGTCAATGAGTTGAGACTGAAGTACGACACACTGATTGGACTGCGTGGGATCTTGGCAAGAGACCTGACAATTCTGGTCCTTGCTCGGACAAGCGCTCTGTAAATTCATAGAAGCCCCGATCATTTGACATTGTTTGCTGATACTTGTGCACTGGCCGGATGCACAAGCCAACCCGTTTGACCCGCAGCTTTTTCCTGCAGCCACAGGTGAGAGACGGCAGCAATGAAATAGCATAGACTCACCATTTGGGGCTGTCACGTCAGCCGGACATGCAGAAGAGTTTCCTGTGCACATTTCGGCAACATCGCACTGGCTGTCCTTCGAAGGGCGGCACACTTGTGTGGATGGCGCAAAAGTGCACTTTGAGGTACAGCATTGGCTGCTCAAAGGATCACATACAGAGCCAGAAGTAAATTTGCAGGTGGTGGAGTCACAACAAGTGGAGATTGTATCTTTGCCGGGATCACAATCTTCACCGGCTTCGACAATGCCGTTTCCGCACATCTGCAAAGATATTGTTTGGCGACTGGGGTCAGGATTCAGTAGACAAGAGGTATTCGTCTTTCCCTGTGCATTGTCTTGCATCAAAGAACCTACCGCCACACAATTCAAACAATGATGAAATACTTATAAGCAATGAAAAAACTCACAAATGTTACCGAGACTACATTGCGAGAACTTCATTTCGCCTGCGTCCGAGACAGGGTTCATTAAGAATTGTGAATTGGCATCACATGTTTGGGTGTTTAATGGACAGCAGGGAGTGCTGGAATTACATCCATCCGTGCACTGGGCAATAGTGAAAGGTAGTGAGTTTAGTGTGTATATGCATCACGTTTAAGTCTGACTTACGTCATGGATTGCCCCAAAATTATGTCCGATTTCATGAGCAATAACTTGCCATTCGGTACGCCCTGCAGTGGATACCGCTGTTCCCGATACAATGGACGGTGCACTGCCTGAAGACGTTTGCTGGCAGCTATCGTTGCAATATTAAAAGACATGAAGTACGGATTGTCATCAGACCTACAGCGTAGCAAGCCAAGCAATGCCCACTTCTGTACCTGTCGGACATCCGCTCATGAGATGCCAAAGACCGGCACCGTCGTCACCCTTCTGTCCTCTCCAGCCTGAGAATAAGGACAGACGATCATTGAGCGTGACGCTACTATTGCAATCCACATTCCATGGAAGGGCAGGATCGGCGGTGCTCGGGCACCTTCGACAATGGGAAATGAGCCGGGGTAGACATGGACCTGGGAAAGAACACTCACGACGTGTTTTGCACTTGGAGCTCAACAATCCCAAGACTAACGTTAAAGGTGGTCTGCAGGAACAAGTCATTGGTCGGAAAGAAGGGCCGGAAGACAAGGTGTATACCTTATAGAGCGCGCTGGCGGTATTCCAGTTCGTCAAAATCTGTGTCGTAGCATTCTGCGGCGATCCGTATTGTTGCGTATACTCACAATCGGCGGCGACGCCCATATATACAACTTTCTGACTTTGCGGACACCCAGCATTTTGGCCAATTGAATTCACGAAACTGGGAAACGAATATTAGATTGCCTACAGCAGATGCCTGACGTAATCGTTACTAACGTGCTGCCCGTCGTACCACCTGCGACGTCATCCCGCTTAACGAAGGATTCGTTGCGGAAAGATACGCCAAGAACACTAAATGGATCATACCAATGCTTTGATACGGTTTTGCGTAGTGCAGGGTTTTCCAAAGGATCGGTGTTGAAAGACAGATTGTCATGGCCACATGTATGTGGACGAGTCCGTCGATAAATAGAGTCACTGCTGACGCGTGCAAGCTGTTCTTCGCGTGCAGACATGATGTCAGAATCACGCCAGATTACAAGACGAGAATCTGGGTCATCCAAAGGGGAGAGCAGATCGGGATCGATTGTGAGCTTATTGCGCAGATAGTTTTCCTTGGTCATGACATGGTGAACCACACCATCAACAGAGAATGCTCCTTCGAATACTGGGGGGATGCCTTGAATGACATCGCCCTGTGTATGAACCACTATACGGGCCCATCCCAGCTCTGACTTTCCAGATGGTCGAGGAATTACACCAGCAGCATCTTCTCGCATCCGCGAGGGTGAGTGGTGCGCAGGAATGACTTCCCCCATATACGCTTTGACTGATTCCCGTAGAAGAGGTTCGGTGTGTGAGAAGATATTCTGGCCATCAGGACCGGTATGAAAGTAATTTATGCGCGCCGAGGGATGTATGAGATAGTCGTTGGGGCGCAGATGAAGGTGGAAGTCTGCAAAGAAGTTAACTCTTGTGTTCAACGCTTCGAGTTGAAAAATGCAATATACCATCACCAAATGCGGAGATAGTCAGTCTAAATGAGTCGGTATATCTGAGAGTGGTCGAATGCAGAGGAAAGGACGATCGCCGGTCGTATGTGGCAAGGAAAGTGAGTGATTGTCGGGGAAGAATTTCGAGGGCTAGGGTGGAAGGGTGTGCAAGCCGCTTAATTGGCCTTGCTGGGGGACTAGATGCTGCAGTGCGGATAAATGCTGGTTTCATTTCATTGTGGGCAATTGGCTTACCAGACACAAGATCGAACCACGTTAGAACAAGAACAACGGCCAGCGTAGTTAACCGATAGTATGAAGTCATGAGTGATGAACCGAAAGACCGCCTGGACAACCAAAGGAGACAACCAAAGGAGAGGGAAACAACACGGAAAGCCAGAGCCGACGAGGGTATATAAGTAGTGAAGCCTGTGCACAAATGCAACTCACCTGCAGCCTATAAGTAGCACCGTAATAGTCGCCTACTTGATTAAACTCAGGGTATTCCCTGGACTCAGATATAAGAGGGTAGTATGATGGGTTGGATACTGGTCCCGATTCGGTTATGTGATGATCGCAACGCCAGGCACAAACCCACAGGAACTGTGTTTCAATCAATCGTTTCCTCCATTTCCAAGATCCGTATCATAAAAGTACAATCAATGTACGCATCAAAGAATGTCGTGGAGAACCCAAACCCCTATTCAATTCTAATACAAATGATACCAGTCGACCAAAGGGTCAAAAAAATGAAGAAATCTCGGGGTATCAGGGAAGGGTATGCGGAACAACAACTATATGTGCAATGAACGACGAACTGAGTAGACAAGTCGGGGGCAGTATTGACTTAGTAGGCCTCGCGGATGAAACGACGACCTCGTTTACCCTTACCCTTGCCACCGTTGGCTCCTCCTTGCGCACCGCCAGCACCAGGACCTTTGCCACCAGCACCCGCACCTTTGCCACCAGCACCACCCTTGGCTGCTCCAGTAGCTGCTGCTGCAGCCGAAGAAGCGGCGGCGGCTCCTCCTTTGCCTCCAGCTGCCGCACTTGTCGAGGCTGCGCCAGCTGCAGCAGTCGCATTCGACGCGCCTGCACCACCCCCACCGACAGTGAACTAGTTGTGTAGGTGTAAGATGACAGAGAAAATACGGTAAATAAATAAAAGCGACATACATAGACAGCGTCATCTAAAGAACCGTGTTGCGCGACTGGGACGAGACAAGGTTGGTGATTTCCGGCAGTGTTGATCGAAGCAAGTCTGTAGGCACCAGCAGGCAGACCGCTGGTGACATCAGCGGTAAGAACACCGTTAACAGCCGGGCTGTTCAAACCCTGGAAGAACGCGAATTTGGTTGGATCCGTTGTTGTGGTCTGAGTCAGCGAGGTGAGCAGCTCGATGACAACGTGCGAGTGACCGATGATTTGTTGCTGGGCATTAAGCTGTTGAGGCGCGGCGAAGTAGTTCTTCTCAGCATCTACGAAGACGCCCGTCTGCATATTGCTGATGCCCATTTTGATAGTGAATGCTGTGTTTGCGTCGATGTTCGCCATGTTCGTAGGGAATTGGAACTTGGCCGATGGCATCTGGGTGGTCGGAGGAATCTGGCCCATAGGCGCCGGGTTGCACGATCCTCCTTGGATCTGCTGACCGTTCGTAATTTCGCCTTTATCAATGCAGAAATTGATGAAGTTGTTAGTCGATGTGAGAGAGGCAACTTGGCCAGCCTCCGGCGTTTCGTTACCATCCTGACCAAAACCCGAGGCAATGACGGCAGGATCAAGTGCTGAATAGATTATAGTCAGCAAATGAGCTGATACTTAGTTGATGATCTATTTACTCAAAGATGTTTGAGGGTTTCCTCCGCCAGCAGCAGCAGCAGCAGTAGCATTAGCTGCGGCACCGCTCGCTGCAGTGGCGTTGGATGCTGCAGCCGTTGCAGCGGAACCAGCAGCACTGCCGGTCGAGCTGGCAGCTGCTCCGCCTTTCCCCTTCGCACCAGCTGCACCAGCACCAGCAATAGCACCGGCACCGGCTGCGGCACCTTTGCCACCAAACGAACCCTGACCGCCCTGGCCACCTTTCTGGCCACCTTTGGCGTTACTGGCGCGACGACCGAAATCACCTTCTGGAACGGCGAGAGCCGAAGCTTGCGCAGCAAGGAGGGGCAAGATAACCAGGAGGGTAGTCGCAGAGAACTTCATTTTTTCGAAAGTGGAAGACTTAAAGGGACTTCACAGAAGTTAAAAGAATGAGCGGGGTAAGGATCCTAGGTTGAAGGAACTGGCGTAGAATGTTAGCACGGCCCGCCAACGCAGACAGCGAATGACCTACAGATCGAATGGAAAAAAAGGCAGCACTGCTGCAAAAAAAGCGAGAAGATGGGGGGTGAGTAAAAGAGACTGGAGAACGTTGCCAAGCATTGGGGCACATCTTATAGGACTGGTGAGAGCAAAACTGATATGATGGGACTCGTCTCGAGGGTATCGTCGCTAAGGGATTGTGTCTAAAAATGGAACATGAACCTCTATATTTGCTGCCAATCACATCCCCATTGGGGACGAATAAGGAACAAAGATCTCGGAAAGGTAACGGATGACAAGGCAACCGTAATTTGAACCTCTGCGTCGGTGCTTGCCATGGTACCAGCAACTAGGGTCAGCCCTGATGGCCTAAAAATACAGAGGCAGTCCTTGAAGTATCTATGTATGATCCCAGCAGCACTATCTCCTCTACCGATCGACCTTTGCTTTTACAGAACACATAAAAGATGCGAGTGTATCAACCTCCTTCACCACTGTCTCTCGAAAATGCCTCTCTGCGATGGCGGCCAAGACACCATTGAATTCGTCGATGTCAGACAATATGGGCGTACGACCCAGAATGTCATCCGCAAGCCGTGAACTTCTGCGACGACTGTGATCCTTCGACTCTCGGCGTGGCCGATTGGCAGGTGTGGTGGTTGGTGGGGGACTGGGCGCTCGTGATCCGTAACGCGTCGGATCTAGTAGAAAAGGCGGTGGTGGTGGATCGTCAGCGGTGAGTGGACTTGGGATCACTGATGGTATCAAGTCGAACTGTGCGATGTATCCGTAAAGCGTGGTAATAGGCATGCTCTTGAATTCAACCTGTGCACGATACTATTAGAATGACATTTGGATGCTTTTCGCAAGCGCGCGACTACATAGGTAGTCCGACGCGAATCGACTCGAGAACTGGGATGTGCACTCACCAAAGAGACGTTCACGTCACCGCCCTCTGGTATGGTAGTCTTGTCTGCTGCCTTTCTTCCGACCCCACCAGCAGTCACGTCCACCTTCTTTCTCTTCACTCTTGGTTCACCCTCCGCCTTGTCTGCAGCATGTCTTTTCACACCAGCGCCCGTGGGAGGCCCGAAGTACGCCGCATCGTCATTTACTTTCTTACGTGCTTGGGGCCGTGACCGCGAGCCCGCCATCACGGTGTTAGTGAGAGCGGCGGCGGCTGAGGCATTGGGCTGTGGTGCGGGCATGAATGCGAGGGAGGCGGACGCAAGATAAGCGCCTGTTTGTTGATCATACGCATTCCCAAATTCGTCTAAAATCTGTCTAAAATCATGTCCAAAAGGGGTAATTTGGACGCAAAAGGAGGTAGATGCAGCCCCGATCACTTTCCGTCCACTTACATCAATCAATCCGACCCTTGACTATAAAGACATCAAGAGGCCAGGATTTAGTCTGTTCCCTACATTCATGTCTACCTTTGGCTCTGCTTTCCGAGTCACCACCTACGGTGAAAGCCACTGCGCCTCTGTCGGAGCAATCATCGATGGTTGTCCACCCGTATGCTTTTTTTAACTGATTCTAACCAGTCGCAGAGTTCATTAATATTGTACATCACTCAGGGCTTGCAGTTGACGCCGCAGGACATTCAGATTCAGCTCAGCCGTCGAAGACCTGGTCAAAGCGATCTCACGACACCTGTTAGTGCTTTTTATCCCGAATCTTTCCGCACAATAAGTTTGAACATTGGCCGCATTCCAGAGAGACGAGAAAGACCTTGTTCATGTTCAATCCGGCCTTGAGCATGGAGTAACTCTTGGGACACCAATCGGGCTCCTGGTCAAAAACGAAGACCACCGGCCAAAAGACTACACGGAAACCGACCTGTATCCCCGACCCAGCCATGCTGACTGGACTTACCTCGAAAAATATGGGGTGAAGGCAAGCAGCGGTGGTGGGAGGAGTAGTGCTCGTGAAACTATTGGTCCGTGTTTACCCGTTCTGTCATCCCATTATTGACTCGTAAATATGATGGCATTACCCAGGAAGAGTAGCCGCAGGCGCCATTGCAGAAAAATACCTTCGGATTGCATATGGAATCGAGATCGTTGCATTTGTGTCCTCCGTTGGCAAGGTACATTTACCTGCCACGGTTGCTCCTCCGTCGCTGGTACCCACAGACGGGATCGAGGACAACGACGAGGTCCCAGATGCATTGTCAAGCGACTTTAGAAAGTTACTCGCCACTGTCACGAGGGCAGAAGTCGACAAACATCCAACGAGATGTCCACATCCTGAGACTGCTGAAAGAATGACGAAGGTATGGGCGATCTCAGTTCTCATTCTACCAATCTTTGAACGTACCCATGTAGCGTATAATTCGTGCCAAAGATGCACAAGACTCGATAGGCGGAACTGTCACCTGTGTCATCCGAAATGTCCCGAGTGGTGTCGGCGAACCTGTATTTGACAGATTCGAAGCGAAACTCGCTCATGCGATGCTTTCCATCCCAGCTACTAAAGCATTCGAAATTGGGTCAGGCTTTCGGGGTACGGAGGTCCCAGGCAGCAAGCATAATGACGCTTTCGTGCGCAAAGCGAATGGGGTGCTGGGCACCGCAACTAATTGGAGTGGGGGTGTCCAGGGCGGGATTACTAATGGGGAAGATATTTATTTCAGGATTGGGTTCAAGAGCCCTGCTACGATTAGTCAAGCGCAGGAGACGGCGCAGTATGATGGGACACCAGGAAAACTGGCTGCGAGAGGGAGACACGATCCGTGTGTGGTGCCACGCGCAGTACCCATCGTTGAGTCGATGGCGGCCCTTGTCGTGATGGACCAGCTACTTATTCAGAATGCGCGGAAGACCGCAGCGTCATTGTTGCCGCCAATTACAACGCTGCCTCCTACGATGATTACACCTAAACAACTGAATACGCAAAATGGGCACGCAGTGTGAGTTGGCGTGCATGGAGTTAGGGCGAGGTTATCGTGTATGGGTAATATAGAATGTGTAAATACATGTGGGGAAGCACAACCTGATGATAGACAGATAGATGCAAGACTTCTCTAACGGAGTTGAGAGTATATAATAATCATTCCAAGTCGGCGGCATAATGACAGCATAAATAATGACAACATATAATTGGTTCCAACTGCCAATACCACCACTGATGGCCATGTCGATTAGTGGGCTGTCGTGTGCGAGGAGTGGAGAGGAGCTTACATGGTGATTTAGCAAACGACCTGGGAATTTGCCGAAGACTTCGTCAACGTCCCGCGATAGTCTTTCATCGTCCGAGTCTTCATCAAAAATATTCCCATCTTGAACTCCTTCGACATAAGATGAATGATTAAACGAGTTTCTCAACGGTGTGCGCTCATCGACGTATCCGCTTGGAGCTACCTGCCCCTTCTGCCTCTGCTGTGCCTCAGGCGAGCCCATAATCTTTCTCTGCAGGGCCAATAAGCCGACTCTTTGCCCTAATGTACCCCACGTATTTGTACTACCGTCCGAGTATGAACGAAGCGGCGCTGATATGGAGGATGAAGCCGAGCCGGATCTAGACGAGCCAACGTCGCTTTTACGCCTGTGATGGCTGAAGCCTGAGGTTATTCGAACTCGAGACCGGAAGCGGACACGGCTGGGGCGTACTTGATGGTTTAATGGGTCGGAGGGAGGGTGGACAGGGTCATGAGGAGTTGTAAGTGGGGCGGAAGGGTCTGCTAAATGCAAACGGAGAGCATTTGGGGGCAGGATCGTCGGTTCCGAGTTGGATACAAACCCGTTAGGAGGTTTTTTTTGGTGGTAATGTGAGTCGTCGGGATCAGCTTCTGGGTCGAGGTTAACAACAGCCTGAGTACTGTCGGCAGCGTCGGTCAGACAAGGCTCTTCAGCCGCCGAGTATCTCATCATTTCGCCCTCTTCAAGAAGTAAACCGTATCGTTATTTACTACTATCACTGGTTATCAGAGTGCAGACATACCTGAATTCAAATATAATAGTCTCTCAAAAAAATCATGATCGTCCGCTGTGGGTGAATGGCCGGGTGAAGACTCTGACGGACTACTAATGCTTAACTCTGGTACAGTCGGCGTTGGGATATCAGTCATGAGAACAGACCAAATCGCTGGACCTGAGCCAGCGATCGAGACTGAAAGTTTGGAATTTCAAGTTTGATGGTAGGGGTAGCGCCCACCGTACTATGTAGATGTGAATCAAGAGGCTATACCAGTACCGTGCACGACAACGAAGAGTGGAGGATCGAAAGTGCGCCTCACATCAGCGTTTACATATATACTTATCAGAGGATCCACCGTTGCAATCAAGCGAAAGACTGGACCGATAAGCTTTGTTTACAGGCGGCTCACGTCACGGTGCCTTTCATAAAGTTTACGTGTGGATCTAGAACTACATAAGGCACGGCAGGTTCTAGCTAAGCGTCTTAAAGGTCGGTCTCTGTGTCGGCTTGGTCTAGAATCTCATCGATAGCCTGTCGCACACTTGCAGCAACAAATTTCGAGGGTACGCCCTGCGGGTCGCTGAGGCCATCGACTGCGACACACTTCACGCCCAGAGTCTATCGGGCCGGTGTAAAAATGACAGACACAATGGTATTGTGAAGTCGGACGCACCGTGATGTGACCCACATCGACCTTAATAGTGGTACCCCGCAGATATATGAGGTGTGTGACGAAGGCGGAGATAGGATAGGTGGTATAAGCATTGCCTAACGAATAAAGCTGGGTGTGATGATTTGTATTCAGTGTTTGGGTGATTGCACTTAGGGGCTGATCAACTAAATGCTTCTTCGCAAAAGCACCATATCAGAATACCTTATGTAGTCTACGGCGGTGTAATTTTCAGTCTCCCTGTCATTCTGGGAATTGACTACAAACTTTGAGCGTTTGGGAAGGTGCGTGAATAGGAAGACATACGCAGTAATATTTTGATGCAACAAGACCGCGACCTTGCGATTGCCGTCGCTACGCCTCGCAAGGACAAACAAGGAATGATACTTTTGAGGCTATTTAGCATTTTGCTGACAACGAAGATAGAGTGCACACCTTGTCCACAACGATCCACACGAGTATACAAGGACATCGCTTGACGCCAGATTTGAGATGTAGTCCGGATTGGGCGAAGGATGGACCTCATGTCCGTATGCGTTGAGATAATACAATCCTGTTTGATGGTTAATCAAAGACGGAATCTCAAAGAGACACACACTGACTCATAATTCGTGAGGGAAGGGAATCGTACTTCTCTTTTGATTGTGGGTCGAACATCACGTTGTGCTGTTGTGGCATGATCTCACCCAAATCATAGACAGGAGAGTATAGGTCAGGCTCAGATGTTACGCTAATCAATGGCATCGCCGAAACAGGATGAGAGATTTCACATTGGCCAACAAGTCTTTCACCGTTTTCCTTCCACGCAATGTGATCAATACCTGAATTGGTGTCAAAAAATGAGCAGACTGACTAGTTCTGCGGCGATGGTCACTGTATGATTCGTCACTACAACTGGCAAGATATTGGCCTACAACGACGTGAGCTGCTGCAATTGGTCGGGACATGGTAGCTATCAACCTGACTGTTCGTGATCGAGGAAAATAGAAAGATCGCAGATGGAAGGGACCGAAAGAAACTTTGCGCGGCTGCTAAGAAAAAGTTCCCAATACTGGCCGGAATATCGTGGGGTTCTTTGTAGGCTATTCCAAAAAGATAGTCCAGACTGTCATCCGAAAGGTTGAGAGCAAAACACGGTCAGAAGGAGAAGGGAGGTGGGGTGAAAGTGGACGTATGTCGCAAGCAGACTTACCAAACATACCTGCCGTTGACGAAAGAGAAATTCTTGTGGGCTCTTTTGAGAAGTTCACTCTCAAAGTGAACAAGAAATCCTGAGGCATATGTAATGTTACGTCCGTTTACGGGTAAAGGTCGTTGAGAAAATGATACCTCGAATAGTCTCCTTTCGGTCATTTGGTATTCCCACCCAGCGCGAACTTTTACCTTCAACAATCTCTCTCCATTGATCTCGAGCTTCACGATCATCTGCAGGAAGCCGAAAGGCCAGCAGCCCACGAATAGCATCTAACGGAGAGGACGGGGGTGCTGGGGGTATCAATCTCACCAGTCGAGACCGTATGTCGCCTCCGGAAACCAATCAGTCAAGGGGTGAGCAGAAAATTAGTAACTGCGCGCACCCACAGAGGGTCCTCCCAGGACCCGAATAATTTCACTGGACGAGCCACCGTCATCTGAGACAGGTAGAACATAACATGCGTCTCCGAAAGCCGAACATATGGAATTACCACCTGTACCACCAGATATAACGAGGAAGCGTGGGGACGACTTCTTTAAATCATCAACTGTGAGCTGCCCAGATACTTCTTGCAGATGTGCAGATCTTCGTTCCAACTGAGTACCATTTGAAAGTTGTGTTGGAAGGTCGAAGACGGATGAACCAGGGCTTGCGACTGTGCGACCAGGAGACAAACCGCCAGAGTCTTTTGCGCGCAAAGTTAAAGGCATTAACTAATGAAAGTAAGAAATATCAAAATGAGTCCAACTCAGAGCTAGGTACTCAGAACGTTAGGCACCTGGCAGGTGAAGATTCTACGCTGGTTCGGTTGTCTCCGTGAACTCCGGATAGCGTTGTCGCTGGCTATATTACATAATGCGGCATCTCTTTCCACGCGAACTTCACCACTTCATAGTACACCGTGAAAACTCTCTGGAGTCGTAGATTACTTGATCGATGGCCGAGTCCGACTTCATGGCGTTGCCTGGGTTTTACAAGGCCCTCTTCTTGTATATCGAGCCTAGTGAGCTTTGAACATTTCGATGTCTGCGGATGCTATCATTTGACGATCAATTTATTATCAGTTTCCACCATATCTCCGGCCTTGATGGTTTGGATATATCCAGGCGCCAAGTGGTTCTATCATGAGCTCATACCGTCCAGCGCCTCAGCTCTACCACTTGAACCTAAAAGCTCGATGGCTATTTTGCAACTGACCAACTGTTTGTCTTTTCCGGCGCCTGACTTCAGTTCACCTGATGATGACATCGGCGCATCCTTAGGCTATTTTTTGCTTGGATTAATCTCGTCTCTGGTGTTTCGAGCGATTAGGGATGCCCTGCCGCATGACCCAGCTTCACAGGAGCGCATTCTTGGTGCCGCCTTCGTTGCACTGGCTTTGGCAGACGTGAGCCGTTGTATTTCAACCTCAGGGCTTTGGTGGTACTGACAAATAACAGATCTCGCAGTATGTTTTCTGATTCCTGATTTGCATCGCCAGTCATAACATACAATGCAGCATCGTTGTCACTTTCCTTGGTCTTCCAAAGGAACTGCAGTATAATCTCGCCGCTTGGAACCCTATGACACATGGTAATATATCCATCGTTGTCGTCCTTTTAAGTGTCAGGCGAGTGAATTCTATGAACAGTTCTTTGCACACTTACGCTGATAGGTTATATGCAGAATCGCGTGGTTCTTGGGCATCGGACGCACTAGATATTACTACGGGAAGCGATCCCAGACGAAGCTGGCCAAGAAATCATAAGCTACTCTATAAATATCAATGCTAACACTTGACTTTTCGCTATCAGGCGCTTATCAACTGGTGCTACATATTCATCATACTATGGCCCATGAAACATCTCATCGTGAGTCATTCTTCAGGCTTTCAGTTCCAGAACCACAGCGGCCATTTGCGATTTTGCTGCATTACCCCATACACATCGATAACAACACACGGATGTAAGATGCAATGAGTCGACACGCGGTTGCGAGGTATTGTGATATATACTTACGGACCAGTCAATGTATCATTCATTGCACTCCCAGAGCTGGAACAAATTCTATTGCATAACTAAATGACTCTGACACTGACGGTGAAGAGAATCCTACAAAGGACCTGCGAGTGAAGAGGGATCAGCATTGGAAAACGCTGAGTGGGCCAACCGCACGGGAAAGCAGCGAGGGAAGGCAGACAGGAAACGGGCAATGATTCGAACAATTAAGATCAAACGGCGGGCAACACGAACCCGCTGGCATGGGCCGCACTCTAGACATAAGAGAGATCGTAGGACGGTGAGAAGGTGGAAGAAAGAAACTACTCATGCTCCTTTAGAGCGATATGGCCTCGTTCGAAGACGCCCGGACTACTCTACAGCGAGAGAGAGAAAAAGAAAAAGAAAGAAAACCCCCCGAAAAGGTTACCGAGATTGCAAGCTCAGCAGGTGGCAGCCCGATGATAGACAATACCAAAAGAAAGAACACAAATCACGCAATGTGATGACCCACCTTAGTATTTGCTCAAGAGAATAGCAACTTGAGCGGGAGCGGTGTGTCGTTACGGCAGAAACCTGTATTTGTATTAGCTGCAGCTGTGCATGAGCAGTGACGGGCAGATGCGTATCTATCTAGTAGCCGAAGTTATAAAGCATCCAACGTCAAGGGCAGCGGAAAAAGTCGTGACAACGTTGGAGGCTGGGCGGCGGCTACAGCTGTAGAGGTGAGGGATGAAGCACGGCTGACTGCTATGGAGGAAGAGGTTCAGAAAGAAAATTTGAGGGAGAATATGGGAGGAAGAAAAGAGGCTATGTCCGATTTAGGGCGAAGCCACGGCATTATATAGTTTTCGAGGTGGCTGACAGAGGTGGCCGACAGAGATCGAGTAACTCAAACTGTAGACGTCTCTCGTCAATATTTGACACAACCGCCGTGTCTGTCGAGCATAACGGATAGTGAATGGGCTGGAATTGAGGAGGGTATACATGTTCCCGGGGGGGCACTGCGCCGCCGTGCACGTAGACTTGGAGTCAAGTGACTAACCTCATACCCCACGTGATTTAGATTTACTTGTAAATATATCGTGTTGTTTCGCTTGTCGCTGATTTCAGGACAGGGCCGCGACCCGCCTAAACGAGCTCCCAACACATCCTGAAGAGGCTGATTAGAAGAATTTGATATGGTCATACACGACTTGGTTAGAAAAAGAGCTCCATATAAGTATAGGTGGAGTCGGAGTAAAAAAATGGGCGGCAAAATAAGTACATGTAATGCGTAACGCAGCGATATTTAACTTATTGCCAAGTAAGTTGTTTCTTTGGACTTATAAGCCATTTCTCTGTAAGCAGCGACAGTCTGAATCATGTCAGTGAAAGTCGGCAGAACTTGCTTTTTAGGCGGATTGACAATGCCGCATCATATGAATATCATGATGAATACATTTACTTGCAGTCTTAAATGCAAAATGTCATTGAGACAGGCTATCCTTGTTCTGGTCGGTTAGTTAATATTTACATAAAAAAATTTCATCCGTTGTATTAATATTGTAAGACGCGGGTCAGCAATTCCCACGGCAGACCGCGGTGGATATAACTTGTCCGCATATGCATTAGCAATCCTTGTACATATTTATAATAGTTTAATTAATATGGGATGCTTACATATCCTTCCGCAAATTTAAAATTTGCAAAACAATAGTTGATGTCCGCATATGCAATGGACAATTGAAAATATGTGTGCCTTTCATATTCAACCGGACGGTACTCCACTTAGTAATAGTTACCAAATGGAGTACCGTCCGGTTGAATATGAAAGGCACACATATTTTCAATTGTCCATTGCATATGCGGACATAAACTATTGTTTTGCAAATTTTAAATATGCGGAAGGATATGTAAGCATCCCATATTAATTAAACTATTATAAATATGTACAAGGATTGCTAATGCATATGCGGACAAGTTATATCCACCGCGGTGTCCATTGAAGTATGTACGTACATGCCATTTTGGGACACTGAGATTTTCTGGATCGAGTTCGAAATTTGAGCTCGTTTTACTTCTCCGAGCACAGTAAGATGTCGTCTGTGGATATCGCTGAAGAGATACGTGCGAGCTTCCCCGGGACTGAAGAACTCATTGTGCAATATCTTTCTGGCTACCTTGTGGACGATGCTGGCGAAGAAGAGGACATCTTGCAGGTCGCTCGTGATATGCTAGAGTCTCTCGCCGGAGATCAACACGACACCGTAGATGAACTTATGGTAAAGATAGGCAAAATGCTAGAAGATCAGCTGAATACGAGAGCCAAAACCAAAGTTGGCCCGAAGCTCACTAAGCTGGACAAGGTTATGGACATGAGCAAGGCTGGAGCGATGTCAAATACCATCGCATTGGGAGGAGAAGCTGTGGACCTAGAGAGCATTAATAAGGGAAAGTGAGTTGAAATATATTTTTGAAATATATTATGATGTCTGATGTGTATTGAAGAGCTTCACGGGTCGATGTTAAGAAGCTTGAGAAGCAAGAAGCCAAACTTAAGGCAGGTCCGAGTTGAGCTCGGTTAACTTGCCAAACTAAATTTATGCGCAGGCGAAGATCGAGAAACGTTCGCGAAGAGATTTGTATGAAGGCTCAAAGTTATTGGATCAACATCGCAAACAGGTTAGACATGTGTAAAATTTTGTTGCTGTTACATTTTCATATTAACAAATGCAGCAAACATACGAGGAGATGTTCATGAAGGTAACGTGTGTCTTTTATATCGATACGGCTATCTTTATAGCAAGGGTTGTTAGATCAATCCACTGGATGCGAGCGGTGCTGCTAAGAACAAGAGCAAAGATATACATCTCCCTTCCATAGACGTTAATTTCGGTTCAAATCGTATCCTGTACACTTTCATTTTTAGTTCAGTGGCTTACCTTGCTGAATCTTTGATCGTAACAGCTCTGGAGCGACTTTGACCCTTGCCCATGGTCGTCGGTATGGTCTCATAGGCAGAAATGGTATCTATTTTCTGCTGCGGTTCCGCACCTATGCACCTGCTTATCATTTATATGCAGGTGTGGGTAAATCCACGCTTCTCCGACATATTGCGTTGAGAGAAGTCCCTATACCGGCGCATATCACTATTCTTTTTGTGGAGCAGGAGGTACCCATTCATTTACGGCCACAATATTGCATCTCACGAATTTCACCTATCGCAGATTGTGGGTGACGATACAAGGGCGATCGACTCAGTTCTAACAGCTGACGTATGGCGCGATCACCTCCTAAAAGAAGAGGCTTCCCTTAACGCACAGCTTGGTCAACTGGAAAAAGAAAGCGATGACAAAAGGTTCGTGGATGCTAGAGAGGAGGCAGCAGTAAGGTTGGCGGATGTGCATGCGAGGTTAAGTGACATGGAGGCGGAGAGTGGTCCAGCGAGGGCTGCATCTTTACTTGCGGGTGAGTCTCCGTTCAAAGCGTTAAATATACGATAAGTAAACAACAGGGTTCTGGCATAATAAGGTTTGGGCTTCTCCGAGGAGGATCAACAGAGGCCGACAAGTTCTTTCAGTGGTGGTTGGCGGTATGGCTTGTTACTATTGTTTGGCTTCGTCATAGTAACTTGGCAATTGGCATAGGATGCGACTTGCTTTGGCTCGCGCATTGTTTGTTAAGGTCAGTCGATGTCACAGGTGCTGTAATTTCTCTTATTTAATGTATCGGGTTGCAAGCCTGCGCTTCTGCTGCTGGACGAACCTTCCAATCACAGTAAGAACACCAATTGGTTTTCAAGAATCGTCTATGATGAATGCTATCATTCCAGTTGATTTAAATGCCCTGGCATGGCTAGAAGACTACCTACAGACATGGTCAGGGACTCTTCTTGTTGTGTACGTTTATACGTTCCTGTTTTTTTTAAATATGACTACGACTGATCTCTCATGCAGCTCTCACGATCGTGCATTCTTGTGAGGGTCTCTAAGCTCGAGGGCCATTCTTTTGATCTGATATCCGATAATGGCAGAGATGCAGTGGCGACTGACATCGTACACCAACACTCAACTCGCCTTGATTACTACAAAGGGTCCGCCACATCCACATAGTCTTGCCCACTAACTTGTTCTGAATATTATGTTATACACAGGAACTTCACACAATTCTATTCCACTAAGTCCGAACGCGAACTTAATTTGCGGAAGGAGTACGATAACCAAATGGAATATCGCAAGCACCTGCAGGCATTCATTGACCGGTGGAGGTATAACGCTAATCGGGGTATGTATTCACTTGCTCATTTATTTCATGACTAATAATGGTTGTGTATCAGCCGCCCAGGCTCAGTCGAGGATCAAAATTCTGGAGAAGGTGAGCTGCTCCTTTCCGGTTGGTGACTGAGAGTTGTTCATTTGGATTATTTTAGTTGCCTGAGTTACAGCCACCCGAGGAAGATGAAACGGAGAAGTTCAAGTAAGTATCAGTGGGATATAGATAGAGGGTGCAGATATCTGACTACTTTGAAGGTTCCCAGAAACAGAAAAAATCTCACCACCCTTACTTCAAATGTCTGAAGTGACATTCGGCTATTCTCAGGAAAAGATCATCCTGAAAAATGTGAACATTGATGTCGGTCTCGACTCACGGATTGCCATAGTTGGTGCGAATGGAGCTGGCAAGTCAACACTGTGAGTACAAGTTCTCCACACGAGGTCTACATATTAATTTACATGCTATTTGGTCGACAGTATCAAAGTCCTCACAGGCGAACTTAGCCCGCATGCAGGATACGTGAACCGGAACGGACGGTTGCGCATGTAAGCACAGCTTCTTGAACTTTTTGGACAAATTTGGTTAACTTTGAGTCCACGCAGTGGGTACTTCGCGCAGCACCACGTCGATACCTTGAATCCTACCATGACGCCAGTGCAATTCTTGGCATCCAAATTTCCAGGTAAAAGTGAACAAGAATACAGGCAACACCTCGGGAACTTCCAGATTAGCGGGATGACTGGGTTGCAACTGATTGGAACGTTGAGCGGAGGGCAAAAGTCTCGAGTGGCATTTTCAGCGTTGTCATTGCAGCAGCCCCATGTGTTGTTGCTTGATGAGGTTTGTTGAGTTGTTGCTGACACACTCAATGGGTTTACTGACGGTTGCGTTTGTTTAGCCTACGAATCACTTGGATATTGAGGTGTGACGCTTTCAATGAGTGCTTGAGGGATTACGTTACTGATTGACGATGTTATGAAGGGTCTGGACGCGCTTATGCTTGCGCTCAAGACGTGGAACGGAGGGGTTATCATTATCTCTCACGACGAGAGGTTTATCACGACTGTTGCCGAGGAGGTATGTTTGTGCGTTTCTCCAGCCCTTTTTTATATTGACATCACGCGATAGCTGTGGGTCTGCGGCGATGGCACAGTCAGCAAATTCAAAGGTGATGTTCAAATGTACAAGGCATGTGTTTTCTCCTATGGGTTTTGTCGGTTGATTCTGCGCTTACTGATACGCGATTTACAGAGCCTCATTGTAAGCAACATTAAGGCTCGGCCCTAGATGCTGAAGGCCCTAGTGTATGAAGGGAAGATTGTTAATAAGTAGACTAGAAGACAATGTCATGATTGGTAGCAAAAGGTTTACATACTTAGCGTGACCGCCACACAGTGCCAAAGAGAAACAAGTGCAAACTTTGGAACCGCGAAAGTTTTTCAATTTAGACTCAACAACTTTACTTCTTTCCAGTCATTTGTTCTATCATTCTGCTGTTCGCAGTGGATGCACGCATTGGTCTGCACTGTCTTGCGGTGCAGGCATCTACTATCTAACAGTACTATAAATTTAATTTCTCAAACGCGTAGGCTGAGTCACGTGGGTACAACTGAACACGAAGTTTGGGCGCGTTGCTTTCACCACTCCAACTTGATCAACAACCACCACCGCAGCGTCTCAACCATGAGCTCGTCTGAAGGCGAAAACTTCGACCTCGGCAACGTCTCTGGCTCAGAGTCCGACGACTATGCACCTGCCAAGAAGAAATCCGTAAATCGCGTTCGAATCAGTTGGTCAATTTGTACTCATATAAGTGATAACAGACCAAAGCGCTGACAAAGAAGACCACAACGAAGGCGAAGCCTGTCTCTAAACCAGCTGTAAAGGGGAAAGCGGCCACCAAGAAGAAAGTTCTCGCGGATATCGACGAGAATGCAGACGACAGCGTCATGGATGTCGATCACTCGGACGACGAACAGGGGCCGTCCGTTCAGCGCGAAGAATCTGCTCCCAAAGGGAAGAAGAAAACAGCATCTGAGACTTATACCAAGGTACGTCGCGTCAACATTGACATCTAGACCCGGATTCACTGTGTCTTGCAGCTTTCGCAAATTGAACATATCCTCAAGAGACCTGACTCGTATATTGGCAGCGTAGAGACCATCACTCAGGTTATGTGGACATTTGATTCGGATACCAAGCGTATGGTACACCGGGAGGTCAAATACGTCCCCGGTTTCTTTAAGATCGTCGACGAGATTTTAGTCAATGCTGCTGACAACAAGGTTCGTCTTGACTGTCATGCGTTCGTATTTCCTGCGATTCACCTATTTGAAGATCAACGACAAAAATATGGACACGCTTAAAGTCAACATTGATGTCGAGAATGGCGAGATCTCGGTCTATAACAATGGTCGTGGTATACCAATTGAAATTCACTCTTCAGAGAAGATCTATATCCCTGAACTCATATTTGGTCACCTCCTTTCCTCCTCCAACTACGATGATGACGAGAAGAAGCTTACTGGAGGACGTAACGGCTACGGTGCCAAATTGGCGAACATTTACTCCCACGAGTTTACAGTTGATACTGCAGACAGGAATACCTCGCAGAAGTATAAGCAGACATGGACAGAGAATATGGGCAAAATTGGAAAGGCGAAAATTACGAAGAATAGCAAGGGCGAGGAGTACACCCGAGTTACGTTCCGCCCAGATTTGAAGCGCTTCGGGATGGATAGCATTGATGACGACACCGTGGCGCTCCTGAAGAAGCGCGTATATGACATGGCGGGTACTGTCAAGGATGTCAAAGTCTACTTGGATGATGAACGCTTGAAGGTCAAGGGCTTCAAGAGTTATGTTGACATGTACCTCAACTCCGCAGCGGCAGGGGCGGCGGAATTGTCTGGTGGTGCGGCGCAGAACAAACCTACGATGATATATGAGCAGATTGGAACCCGTTGGGAGGTTGCCTTTGCGGTATCAGAGGGTTCGTTCCAACAGGTCTCGTTTGCAAACTCGATCGCAACGACCAAAGGAGGCACCCACGTCAACTTGTTAGCCGACCAGATCGCGAAGAACTTGATTACGCATATTGGGAAGAAGAACAAAGGAGCAACGGTGAAGGCTACCCAAATCAAGAATCACATGTGGATTTTTGTCAACGCTCTCATCGAGAACCCGACTTTCGACAGTCAGACGAAGGAGACTTTGACACTACCGACGTCGAAATTTGGGACTAAGCCGGTACTTTCAGAGGAGTTTATGAAGAAGAGTCAGTGGTCAATCTCTTTATCAGTTTAGCTCTTTATTCACGTCCTTACAGTCCATAAATCTGCGATCTGTGACCAAGTATTGAGCTGGGCCAAATTCAAGGCTGACCAGCAGATCAAGAGGACGGATGGAACCAAACGCACTCGGTTTGTATCCTCCTTTGGCCTCTCAGCTCGTATAATTGACGCGTGTTGGCAGTTTGACTGGTCTACCCAAACTGGCTGATGCTAACAATGCCGGATCGAAGCACGCCAGCGACTGCACTTTGATTTTGACCGAAGGAGATTCCGCTAAAGCACTCGCAGTTGCTGGTCTGGGCGTGGTGGGCCGAGACAACTTCGGTGTTTTCCCGCTTCGCGGTAAACTGCTCAACGTTCGCGAGGCGCGTCATGATCAGATAATGAAGAACGAGGAAATTCAGAATATCAAGAAGATAATGGGATTACAGCATAATAAAGAGTACAGCAATGTCAGCAGCTTGAGGTATGGGCGGTTGATGATCATGACAGATCAGGTTCGGCTTTGTCTTTCATCCTTGTGTGAGCAAGATAATTGACGAAACGTCAACAGGACCACGATGGATCACATATTAAAGGCCTTTTGATCAACTTCTTGGACCATTTTTATCCCTCTTTGTTGAAGGTTCCTAATTTTTTGGTTGAGTTCGTGACGCCTATTGTCAGGGTTAGTATGTTGACCGTTTGTTTCTGGTACACTTATGTTGAACAACGTCTCTAGGTCCGAAAGGGAAAACAGGTCAAAGATTTTTTCACTATTCCGGAGTATGAGCAGTGGCTCGAAGACGTCCCGGATGCGCGTAAATGGGATGCTAAGTACTACAAGGTATGGTGGTTCGTTCATTCGTTCACATAGTCACTGATCCCGCTTCCAGGGTCTTGGAACGAGCAAGGACGAGGATGCTCGAGAATACTTCAGCCATATGGCTAAACACATGATCCCTTTCGGAACTACTGTGGAAGGAGATAAAGAACTGATCGAGCTTGCTTTCAGCAAGAAGAAAGCAGACGAACGGAAAGACTGGTTGCGTCAATTCAAGGTACACCAGTGATGTCCTTAACGTTTTCGTTTTGTGGCTGAATGTCATTTAAAGCCCGGCACTTTTCTCGATCACAATATGGATGAAATTCCATTCTCTGACTTCATTAATAAGGAACTCATCCTGTTCTCGATGGCGGATAATATTCGGTCAATCCCCTCCGTAGCTGATGGATTGAAGCCTGGCCAGAGGAAAGTCATTTGGGGTTGTTTCAAACGGAAACTTAAGAAGGAGATCAAGGTTCGTCGTTCATTACTGAAACTCAGTTGATGAGTTCTCGTCCTCACGTGTTCTGGCTAGGTTGCACAACTCGTCGGATACATCTCTGAGCATGCCGCATACCACCACGGAGAAGCGAGTTTGACTGCTACCATCGTCAATTTGGCTCAGGATTTCGTTGGCAGCAACAACATAAACTTATTGATGCCCAACGGCCAGTACGGTACGCGCGAACAAGGCGGAAAGGATCATGCCTCGGCTAGGTACATTTTCACCGAGCCATCAGTATTAACTCGGACTATCTACCACCCTGCCGACGATCCTCTCTTGAAATATCTAAAGGATGACAATGATCTTATCGAGCCAGAGTGGTATATGCCTGTGTTGCCGATGGTGTTAATCAATGGCTCCGAGGGTATCGGTACAGGTCAGTCACCGCGTTGTTGTGCTCTTAGATCTGTTTTTTCAAGACTCGCGAATTTTAGGATGGAGCACCTCGATACCAAGTTATAATCCGGTAGATATTGTCGCTAACATCCGACGACTGATGAACGGCGAGGAACTGGTACCAATGCTACCCTGGTGGCGCGGCTTCAAAGGTTCGATCAAGAAGATAGGCGACCACAAATACGATGTTGTGGGTGTTGCGACCAAGGTCAACGACACGACCATCGAAGTGACAGAACTTCCTATCCACAAATGGACACAAAACTTTAAGACCGATTTAGAGGCTATGATTGGCGATAAAGGCGAAGGGAGTGTCAAAGTAAGCTTGTATCTTTCCATCTGCTGTACCATTCACGGATATTTTGTGACATGCAGGACTACAAAGAACACCACGACAACACCAATGTCCACTTCGTCATTAACATGCCTGCCACGGAGGTTGCGAAAGCCGAAGCACAGGGACTTACTGAATATCTCAAACTCACGACCAAGATCAATACGAGCAATATGATCTGTTTCGACTTCGACAATAAAATCAAGAAGTATGCTTCACCAGAAGAAATCTTGGAAGAATTTTATCCGATAAGGTTGGCGTATTATCAGAAACGCAAGGTATGTTTTAGGCCTGTGGTGACTACTTGTTTTTGATGAGCATTTGGCTGGCAGGACTTCTTGGCAGGTGAACTCCAAGACCAATTGGAAAAGTTTACAAATCAGGCACGGTTTGTGAAGATGATCGTGGACAAGCAACTCTCCGTCTCTAACAGGAAAAAAGCTGATATCGTGGCTGAATTGCGCAAGAAAGAGTTCCGGCCTTTCCCTAAGGTCTCAAAAGCCAAGGATTCAGGGGAGACGGAAGATGTCGTGGAGGAGGAGGATCAAGGAAGTGACTCAGATTATGATTACCTTCTGGGTATGGCTATCTGGAGCTTAACTAAAGAGAAGGTGCGGGTGTCATTTTTGCTTCCGAATTCAGCCAGTGCTCACGCCTCTTCAAGATCGAGAAACTTCGCCAACAAGCTGCAGAGAAGGAGGCAGAGCTTCTTGCACTGCTCGAGCGCACCCCGAACGAGGTGTGGAATGAAGACCTTGACAATTTCCTCGCGCAATGGGAGGTATGTATCTGTCGTCAACTATTCCGTGGAACTTTTGAGAACTCATACTGCAACGTTGCCAGGCATTTTCTAAATTATGGGATAGCAAACGTTACACAGATTCCACAGGCAAAAAAGTGAAACGCAGACAAGCCACCCTCGTGACTAGAAAATCTTTGCCCGGCCCCGGCAAGAGGAAAGGTAGCGACGACGACTCAGAGGACGAATTCAAACCTACGAAAGCCGTCGCGAAGGCGAAGAAGCTTGCTGAACCCAAGCCGGCCCGGGCCAAACCCGCTATGGTTGTTCCGTCAAAGTCGACTGTTGACATCGACGATGACGATGACGACGTACCCCTGCCGCCTCCTAGGAAGCGGGCTCCTGCGAAGAAAACGAAGGACGAGTCAGAGTCGGATTTTGAGGTTGTTGAGAAGCCCGCTCTCAAGAAAGTTACGAAGGCCAAGGGGGTTAAGGCCGACTCCGATTCGGAGGTAGAGGTCGTCCCTGGCCCAACTGCGAAGGGCAAAGGGAAGGACAAAGAAGTGCTGAAAAGGAAGAGGTAATTATAATTCTCCTATTATATCAGAAGTACTTCTGATGCTTTATCATCATAATAGCTCGGATATAGAAGAAGACAGTGCTGATGAATATGTCAAGCCTGCCAAGAAGAAGTCTGCTGTCGACGGGTTGGAAACTGCAGGCCCTTCGAAACCGACGACGTCTCGCAAGCCTTCAGGTAGCACGATGGCGCGGAAGCCTTCGGGTAGCATAGCCGCTGCCATGAAGAAGAAATCGCCCAAGAAGAAGTCTGAAAGCGACGACGAGATGAATGACTACGATTCACCGCCTGTTCCTGCACGCGCTCCTAAACGGCCTGCACGAGCTGTGCCGAAGAAGTATATTGAGATTCCTTCGGACGACGATGAGGGCGGTGACAAGGATGAATCCATGTTCGAGGACGACTAGTAGTTTATTAGCTCTGTTTACATTATTTTGCCACAATTGTATGTTGTAATACTGCTTCCGTCTCCCACGTGGTCCTGGTCTTTTGCACGGTTGTGACTGCAACTGCACGCCTGTCCGTGCTTTTATACCTCTGCTTATCTGCGGCCGTTTTCATTATACCCCAGTTCTTGTTCCTGGACCAGCATTCTAATATTCTCGGCTATCACCTTACTACACTCTTGTTCTTTATCGAACTCGTCCGCACCTTCCTTCGCGTGTTATGGCGTCCCATACTCGCCCACCGCTTTCTCGTCTCAACATTTCCGGGCCTCCATCATTAAATATGCAGCAGCCCACAAGTTTCGACCCCCGGAACCAATCTATGTTTTCTCCTAGTCTTCCGACATCTATTCAACAAACATTTCATCCTCCCTATCTAATGCATGGCCAACCAGCTGTTCAGACGCCTATGCAGTCCATTTTTCCGCCGCAGCCGCCAGGTGCACCCAGTCGCCCGTCATATGCTCAACACAGGGTTGGCCAGGTTAGCATTGCTCAGCTGGCAGCTGCTGGCATCCACCCCCCCAATCCAATGCCTATGACTCCTTTGGGCCAAGGATTTCCCTCTCAGGTGCCTCCAGGAATGCCATTTGGAAGCCCTGGTCCTGGCTTTCAAAGAAACCGGAGGACGCCAAGTATGAGCTTGGGCGGACCACCGAAAGCTGTCCTCGGAGGCCCAAATCGAAAAGTTAGTCCGCTGCTTCCTGCAGTTACCGATGCTCCCCCTGCCGCTGTGAAAGGCAAAAAGGCGGTTGTCAAGTTTCCTCGCGAAACTGTGGTCGAAGACGACGCAGATCAAACCGTTAGTCGAACATCATGGGCGCGAATTCCACTTCCTCTGGCTGAGGTACCAGAACAACCGGTGCTGAGACCACCAGAACTGGTAACAGCTGAAGTGTATCCCACTGACTCTGACAGATACGGCTTTCCAAGTACTCTGGAAGTCTTTCTACCTGGAAAGGTATGTTTTCATTCATCAACTTTGCGTTCCAGTACTTATATTCACCCTTTTTCAACAGAGTGCTTGGGATAACTTGAAGAAGCTAGACATCGAAGAGAAGTTGCAAAAGCTGGGTGTTGAACCGGGCTCAACGAATTCCATGTCTCATATTCATGGTCCTCATGGTCGAGCTGCCTCGGTGCGTTCTGGACACGTGGTAATCGCCCTCCAGCTTAACGATTCTTTGCTACTCAGATATCATCACCTGCAGACTCTGCCCTATTATTTTTTAAGCTTAATAAATTGCAGCAGTCGCAAGCGGTTTCTCTAGCCAATTCGATGACGACTTCGCCACAACCTCCTTTCAATGCGACTTCGTCCCCGAACCAAGTACCGCCACGACTGCAGCAGAATCGACATGGGCACAGTATGTCACTTGCGCAGCCTCCGACGCACCAGTCGCCATTTTTTACGCCTCCGCCTGCGTTTAATCCGTTTGGTCCAAATGCCATTCTCGGAGACTCCCCCGGCCATATCGCTACGGTCTTGGAGAATATACATGCTCCCCAAGGGCGTGTGCCTGTATCAGCGTCTTCTTTAGCATTACCTTCCTTGAGTCGTCCAGAAAGCCGACCTGATTTTGCGCTTGGTTTTGGAATAGATGTTCCGGAAGAAGAGGAGCCGCCAGAGGAATTTGTCACCGAATCCCCCGAAGATGTGGTAGAGACCGATGATGCAGGTGGATATGAGCAGGATGAGGAGCAGGATGGAATGACCACTGTTGCTCAGAGCCGACTTCATTCTCGTCATGTTTCGAATGCGCTGTCACTTGGGTCCCTTGGAGGACGAGGGGAGCTTATTGAGCGCCTTGCGCTCAATAGCTCGGATGTGGTGCCCGCAAGAAGTGCTGTCGAGAAACTAGAAATTGATGACATGGACAAGGATGCAATTGGAGAATGGACTGGGTCAGAAGACTTACATCTTAGTGACATGTCTGAAGATGAGGTATGCTTATTTTTTTATTTCAATTTCTGGAACACTACTAACCACAATATTGTGTAGGAGAGTATTGGCGAATGGTCCAACCCATCCGACGAGGAGAGAGCTCGTCGGGAACGCGTCCAGCGTCGAGCACTTCGCCGCAATAAGCGTGACGTCGAAGGGCCGCGACGGATACCGAATTTCCCCCGCCCTCCGGACAACACCATGATTGGAGGGATGCTAGGCGCAGGGGACGATATGGTATCCAACCCAAGCGAAGAAGAAGGGCACGTGCGCTCAGGGAGCCACGGAAGATTCTTGGGAGTCGATTACTCTTCCCCGTCATCACCTAGTACTAGACATCGACCACTTCCACCGCTCCCTCATTCTCGGATGGCATCGGGTCAACTGTCAGTTTCGGGCCACGACCCAGCGCTAGCGCATTCTAGAGCTTCGTCGCAACCATTCAACTTTCAGAAGGCAGCTCCTCTTCAGACACAGTCTGTAACTGGTGGTACTCCTTCGCTCAATCCTAATGCCAAACCATTCGTTTTTGGTGCCGCTTCTCAATCGGGTTCATGGGCACCAAGCGTTTTCGGAGACACGCCCGAGCCACCTCCCGCGGCTCCGATGCAGCCCATCTTCGGACATGCCCGTATGCCATCTTTCGGCAAACCATTAAATGCTGCAGCTACAGAGTTCAAGCCCGGTGGCTTTACTTTCCGACCGCCGCCTGCTGCCCCTAGAATTGAATTCCCTCCGCCTTCGCCACGTCCTCTTCCCCAGCCTCCTGTCATGACTACACCTGCTAGAGCAATGCAAGGTAGGGAGAAGCGACAGCGTCGTGGGTCTAGTGGCTCACTTGATGGTGAAGATGATGATGGAAAGAGCAACCTGTCGTCCTTTAGATTCCCGCTTCCTGGAGATTCTGCGAACGCCATTCGACGATCCGCACCTACAACCCCGAGACTTCTGGGTGAGCGCAGACAGAGTATACTTAATGCTGCTGCTCAGCCTTTTACGTTCTCTGGGTTCTCTACTACTCTACCATTTGTGCAAAAGGATCCTCCGATGCCTCTGCCTCACCCACTGGTTCCTTCTAATCAGGATCCAGATGGTGGCGTATTGGATTCTAGCACCCCCAAGGCTGAAATAGGGGAGCCGCCAATACCAGGTTTGCCCTCTGCAAGGCAAAAGCGCGCACCTATTCCTCTGGACTTTACTCATCCTACCCATAGCAACACTGTACCTGCTGGCTTATTTAAGGCAGCGGTTAATGGGGATGAACGAACACGACGCACCGTTCGGTCACGGCTTGGCTCTCGGGAAATCTTCGACCATGTACCTAGGCCATCCCTTGACGATCTCGCTGTACCTTCCATCTCGCGAAAGATATCTCAAACACGACTTGCCACTGAACCGATGCATTCACGAAATTTATCCGGGGAAGAGGACGATATCTTCAGTCCAGCCGCACAACGGGGTTCATCGTTGCCGGACGCAAACCATAGTGCGGCTGAGTCGTCTCTCTCTGGCATATCTTTCCCCACGATGAACCTTACCAAGCGTTTTGAGTCTCAGCACCTCGAACAGAAGTTGGATGTTTTATTTGATGAAAAGATCGACAATTTGCGGAGGCAACTTTCCAATGACCTGGTTATCTCGTCGATGGATGCCAAGATGGATGAATTGCTATCTCTTTATAGGGTGCAGTTAGACAAAGATGCCTCCCGAGGTCTACAGGAAGGCCATGCTGATGCGCGTGGGGAAATTGACTTTGAGGTGATCAAGGACGTTATCGTAGATGGTCACAAGGACGCAAGGGCTCTCATACAGCAAGAGCTCACGAGCGCCATCCAGCGTCTAGAGGAACAGGCTTCGAAGCAGAGATGGTCATCAGATGTGTTGCCTGTCATAGAGCAACTCAACGACAGAACAATTGAAGCTGTAGTTGGCGCAGTTGCTCGAGGTTCCAGGCGTTCGGACGCCGGACAAAGCCGCATGTCTTCAGAATTCGAACGGGAAGCCTTTATCCGCGAGCTTATGTCTGTCTTGGCTCCAATGATCTCCGCTCTTCGACCGGAGACCGTTGACTATGAGCACCTTACACAACAGCTCTCTCAAGCAGTCAAGCCTCATATCTCCCAGCTTATCGACCTCGCTTCCGACAAGCGAGAGACAGCAACTCTAATCGTGAACAGCATATTACCTATGCTGCCTCACTCAGCACCTATTCTAGAACCAGAAGCTATTGCTGCACAGCTTACTTCGGAGATCCGCAAGGTCATTGGCCCTGTCGACGCGCACGAGATCAAGGAACAAGTTGCTGATCTTGTAGTAGAGCGTCTTGATTCCCGCCTGGCTGTCCGAGACAAAGCATTTAACGTGGACAATGTGGCCGGGAAAGTCTCCGAAAGCATTGCCCGTTTGCTAGAGCCTATGCATCAGGTAGCTGGTACAGTGGGCAACTTGGTCCAGGGTCAACTTGCTTTAAAATCACAAAATGAAGGATTCGCCTCCTCCCATAAAGACATGGTCACCCTTTTAGCGGACCTGCCTTTGAAACTCGCTAACGTGATGGAAGCAGTCGATGCCACTAAATCCGAACTTCTGTCGAGACCCTCTACGTCCACCAGGGATTCCGAATCGAATGATAGCATCTTGCGGATCGCAACCACGGTCGATAACCTTGCTAGTGATCAGAAATTGATTTCAACACAGACTAGCGAACTCATGTCACTACATCAAGATGTATTAGACCGTCTGTCCGCACTTCCGGAGGCATTGTCGACAGCAACAAGTGTTCTTCAGACTGCGCATGCTGAATTTGCGTCGTCGCGCGAAGCTTCAAAGCAAGATCTCGAAGAGATAAGAAGATTGAAAACGCAGAATGCTGACCTTCAAGTACAGTTGGCTAAAGCTCGTGGTGCTCACGGGCAAGTCCGAGTGGAGAAGGATAACCTGGTGGAGAAAGTACAGACTACCGAAGCCGAACGCGATCGCTATCGCTCTCAACTAGAGGAGACTCGAGCCGCAGTCGCCGCGCAAGCAGCCACAAGTGCCACATTCGAGTCAAGGAACTCAGAACTCGAAGAAGCACTCTCGCAAGCCCTAGCACGACTTAAAGCATCCGATGTTGCGGCTCAGACAAGCCAGGAACGCATCGCTGAGCTCGAGACAATTAACCACGAGCGTACCACTGAAAACCAAATGATGAGGTCCAAGGTTCGCATCAGCTACTCCTCGTTTCCATTATTTATCTTATCGTTAAATTCTTTTATCAGATCGATGCTCTCGAATTACAAGCCACATTGGCAGCTCGTGACAAAGACGCGGCGGTGGAGGCTCACGTGGCTTTGCAGAAGGAGCATGACCATATCACATCGCAACAGACCCACTGGGATGACCTTCATCGTGCTGCTGAACAAATCGAAAGCCTCACAGCACTCATTGGACAAGCCGATAACGAGGAGGTCAGAGAACTGAAGCGAATTCGTGATCGCAGCAATAAGCTAGAGAGCGAGCATGCAGCATTGCAAAAACGTTTCAAGGAACAAGAGAGTAAAGTCGCGAACAGCGAGAGGGCAGCTGTCACCGCGCGACAGAGTCTCGCCCAAGCCCAACAGCGTGCTTCAGAATGGGAGAGACGTGCCAAAGAACATGAAGGCGAATTAGAGCTAACTCGCACGAAACTTGATCAAGCGGATCAAACACATGCCCAATTGGATGCTGACTACTCTTTAGTAAAATTGCAACTCGAGGAGCAAGAAGCCGATCATCGCCTAGCCAAGGTATGTGGTGATTTTCTCGTTTCTGGATTTTAAGAAGCTTATAATTTCCAGGATCGGGAGAGCAACTTGCGCCATCAAGTATCTACTCTCGAGGCCCTTGTTGCGCGTCTTGAAGCAGATATAGCCAAAGCCAAAGCGGCTGTTGCTGGTCCTGTCTCAGTGTACCAAAACGGCAACACACTATCGCCTCCTCGACCTGATTCGAGGGCCAGTACAGCGTATGGTGTGAGTCGGTCCGGAACACCTGTTGCGCGAGTGAACGGGTCCAGCGTCAGGAGCAACACTCCGCCTACATCTTCCGTTTGGGATTCGATGCACGCGCCACAATCCATGCATACCCCGCGATACCCACACCTTGGACCGGCCACTCCAAAAGCAAGGCATTCAAACTACCGTTCTCGAATACCATCCCCGACACCCAGTACAGTTTCACTCACCCCAACGCAAGGCAATGACGGGTGGTGGTCATAGACGACATTTTTTTTGCTAACTTGTTCTGATTTTGCTGCCAGTTGCCTTTTGGACAGTTTACTAAGTTTTTATGTTGCCCATCATCCTCGTAATACGCTCTCTGATACCTTCCTGGCCACACTCATTCATTCATTGACACTCCATCCATGGTTACATATATATACCCTCATTGTTGCTACATTGTACACTCGGGAATGGATCTATTACTGTGCAAGATATGCTGACCAGAATAAGAATCGACAATGCAAGCTGTCAAGGGGTTGGAGATGATGGGACTTCAGATGGCGTTGTGGCCAGTGCAGGCCATATCCACTTCTGAACATCTTCTATGGTTGTTGACGGTTCGTCAGACATTCTGCATGTAATCAACCTGAGCGACACCTAAAGCACAGTTTACACCCAACTCACGTGAATTTAGGTTCCCATCGTCCATCATGCAGCTGGAAGAACCGAGGCGCATGTTTCTGCCCACTTTCTTCCATCTTGCGACGCATCTCACGTTGAGCATCTTCCACGGCGGACTTCGCCTCTGTCGCAGCCTCCATATCTTTCAAGTCGATTGCGTAGGTAAGCTTTGACCATAACCTGTATGGTGATAGTGAGTACACCATCCCTGAGCCGTGTGACTTGAAGCGTCGTTACCGTCTTGACTCATTTGGCTCTTGCTCATCTTCCTCCGGCACAAACTTGGGGGCCACATTCTGGCCATCTTTTGCCACATCAAACAGGACGCGTTTATTGCCTGTCTAAATCATAGAAAGATCAGAATATGCCGTCTTGTCAGAAGGATATAGCTCTCATACTTTTGCGCTCTTGAATTCCACAACTTGATCCCATCTACCGGAGATCTCGCCCACATCTGAATTGTTGCGACGTACTCGTCCAGCAAGAGCATTATAGACACCAGAAAAAAAACCCTGTATCATGTCAATTGCGAAACAAGTTATAAAATCCGAATGCATCTATCACCTTTGTCTTGAATTCTAGATCGCATGAGAGACTTGTCTTCTCATTCTTGGCAGTACATATGTCCCCGAGCTCGAGTACCATCTTTCCAAACAATATACCTCGTGCATACATATTCGGCATCGTAATCACGTACTCTGCAGATATGTAAACGAAAAATCGTATATTTAAAAGCATCTTTTTACTCACCGCCGTCGGAAGCAGCTCCTAGAAGCCTTACACGGTTCTCGCCCTCCATTGTTGTTGAAACGCTGTTACCGAGAAACTTTGACTTTGGCCTCAGCTCCCCAATTATGCTCACCCGATTGGCAGGAGAAATGTAAAAGAAGGCGGAGATTGGAGGATGGTGGGAGACTGGGCGATCCAATGTAAGCCAGATGTGTGAATAATCTCAAAGCAAACACAAAACCTGCCTTGCTCGGCGATGTAGAAACCTTGGGTGCCGTTTGAATAGTCGTATCTACAGCGGAAGAACTCTCCCAGAACTGGGTTGTATCTATAGTGAATGGTTCAGAGGATGATATTGAAAAACATAGCGGTACTGACGGCTTCTTGACGCCTTTTGGCTTGATGTGCCAACCTGCTAGATAGTACGACAATACGCGCATAAACCGCTCCTCGGGATCGTTGCAGTTTTCAGCGCTGGAACACGGGAAATGATTGGGATGATATCGCGATTGAGAGCGAACAGTATACTTGCCCAAAGATGAGATCCGGATGTGACATGAAGTCAGTGATACGTTCAAGCATACTCCGCGGTTCCAACACGAACGTTGGAAATGTCACTTTGGACAAGTCCATTCCGACTCTGCCCCCAACAGTCGACTCAGTATCCACAGCGTCTGCATGTCCAACAGGTGTAGGAGTGTTACTCACCTCAGCTGAGAGATCAGGGATGAGATGATCGAGCCCTCATTCTCGTCTCTATATTCTAGATCAGAACTGTAGAAAAACATCGCAATTGTTATTGGTTGAAGGAGACGGACAAGATGGAGGTATCGTCAGGCTCAGTGTCTTCTGGCGCGTTGTCGTCCACGGAAGCGCCTCGTGCCCTCTTGATGTGAGAACCAGCCTGACTGAAGAGACCCATCATTGCAACAGAACCGGTATGAACGCCGCAGATGAGATGATTTAGATAAAACGGAAATGAATCCAATTGCAAAGCAAACGGATAGGTGGGAGTCAGGACAAATGGTGAGGCGCAAGTTGTCGGCTGCGAAGGCCGAGTCTTTGATCGCAGGCAAGACTGTTAACAATAAGAATAAAAATTTGCAACAGACAAGCGAGCACGGAAATGTAGTATGTGTGCGCGAACTATGGTGCGTGTGATGTCAGGATCCAAAATCCGGAGATGCCTTTCGGAGCTGCTCGTAATAATGATATCACTGTATATACATTCCTGTCTACATCCTATCTATTCCTTAAAACCTGATTTTTGTGGGTCCAGTAGGCGTCGGTATATCGTCCCGGAAGAAAGCACCGTAGGCGCTATGGGTTTTCTTCTTAATCGTCATCGGAAATTTTTTGCCTAAACTGTCAGCGGCAGAGTCGAAGCCACTCTCCCTGCACACCCGCGCTAGCTCGCCAGCCAAGGCACGCTCATGCGACTCTCCCGTGAAGAAGGTGATGGACTTTCCAGTGCGTCCACCCCGACCTGACAAACGGAGATATCAGCACAACAACGTCATCTCTAGTCATTGAGATAAGTTACCAGTCCGACCAATCCGATGAATGTAATCCTCAACAGTAAGAGGGAACGTATAGTTAATCACTGCTCCTACATTGGGTATATCCAGTCCACGCGCTGCTACGTCAGTAGCGACTAACAAACCAACGGTGCCGTTCTTGAACTTGTCGAGTGTGTCCATACGTGCGGATTGTGACATGTCGCCGTGGAGAGCGCCGACTGCGTAGCCTTGCCGTCGAAGCATGCCTTCAACACGGGCTGCTTCTTTTTTATAAAGTGCAAAAATTAGGATGCGGGCTTCGTCTGAGCCAGTTTTGGTAGTCTTTTTGTGGTCCAGGGAGCGCAGGCGATCCAGGAGTCGGGTACTGGTATATAGTTAATACATACGGTACGTAGAGTGGGTTTGGCAGGACGACTCACTCCTTAGATCGCGCGTCGTCGAATACTTCGACGCATTGTTCGACTCGGCTATTCGCTGACAGATCGTCACTGCCAACAGTCACTCGCACAGGATCCCGCTGGAATGTGCTCGCGAGTCTCCGAACTGCTTCGGGCCATGTCGCGCTAACTGTTGTACATGGGTTGACGGATGAATATTGTGTTATATCTAATTTGGACCACTTACACATCATTGTCTGACGCTCGGATTGCGGTCTTGTGTGTGATATGATATTCCTGATATCATTTTCAAAACCTTTGTCGAGCATTCGGTCAGCCTCGTCTAACACGAGATAATTGACTCTAAGGGATGCTGTCTTTAAAGCTTGGCTTGTGCAAAAAGATGCTAGCCACTGACCTACTAAGATCACAAGCGCCATCGTTAACCAGATCCAGAATACGCCCAGGTGTACCTACGACAATCCTAGTGACCTTCCCATCCTTGTTAGCATTTGCCAAAGACTTGATTTGCGGTCCTTTGTCGACTCCGCCGAAGATCGCTACGCTGGCGATATCGAACGGTGCACCAAGAGTTGAGAGTGTGTCATGTGTTTGCAGGGCCAGTTCGCGAGTGGGTGCGACGACCAAGACTGTCACTGTAGATGTTTTTGATCTGTTCGAATTCAAGCCCGGGTCTGAAGGAGGCGAATCAAGCAACCGAGCCAATGCAGGAATCCCAAATGCGAGCGTCTTCCCGCTGCCGGTCTCTGCGATCCCTACAACATCTTTACCTTCCAATGCAGGAGGCCAGGTGCATGCTTGTACGGGAGTCGGTTCTTTGAACCCCGTGAAGGCAGACCGCAGTTTCGGGGGAATAGGGACGGGAGCAGAGGAGAGCTGCGAGAAGGAAATTATGGGAGTTAGGGCGGGATGGTTTGGTGGTGTATGAATTGTTATGGAGTGGGTCTTAAGGAAGGCTTGGATTTGGGCTGGACTGGGGGTGGATGCGGAGGCGACGGTCGGGTTTGGTGACGACGATGGGGACGGCTCTTCAGTCTGCTCAGCGGAAGACGATTCCTTCTTCCGTTTCTTTTTCTTTTCTTTATTTGAGGAGCTAGGGTCGGCAGGATGTCCTTGTTCTTCTCCTGGATCGCGTTTTCGTTTCTTCTTCTTCTCTGGCTGTACTGCCTCGGCTAGGAACGGTACAACGTCATGAATTTGTGGTCTCTGTCATTTAAAATTGCGCGGCTCACGCTGGGCAACCGAAACATCCATCGCTGTATCTTCACCATTGGCCTCAGCCTCGAGTTTCCGCTTCTTTTTCTTTTTCTTCTCTCTTTTATCGGCTACTACTGCATCAACATCGCCTTCATCTGTGCGCAATGCTTAGTTCGAGCATGCGACAAATAAATAATAATAATAAAACAAACCGTTCGCTTTGTGCTTTCTCCGCTTCTCTTTCTTCTGCGATGTCTCCGCCTCTACACCTGGATCAGATAGCTTTGTTTTGTCTTTTGGGGGCTTTTTGTGCTTTAAAGGAGCAGGGCTTTCCGTGAGGTCGTTTGACATGGCTCAAACGGAGAACAAAGCACACGATGCACTTTTTCCTATGTGGCGCGTGGCAGTGACGAGCATCACAGCTTGTCTTAACACCACACCGTTATGCTGGTGTCCTCCTCGGCCAGGACGATGCCCAGCGACCTCGACTACTTTAACAAGTCAAAGGCTAGTGGCATGGTCGCGTCTACCTCGACAGACATCTATGTAACGACGCGTCGGGCTTGGAAGGAACAGCAGGCCGCAGAATTCGCGTCCACGCTGACTCTCAGCTCGTTTATAGACTCTGCGGCTTCGACTCCGTCGAGCTCTGACTCGTTATTACCTGTCACTAAGAAACGCAAAGAACCTGACCATCCGACCCTATCACCACCCAAGGCCAAGAAGTCCCGCTCCCCTCCTGTAATAAATGTGACTAAGCCACAGTCCGCGCCAAAGTTGAAGAAACGCGCCACCAGCTCAATACCTTCGTCGCGACAATCTAGTCGTCCACATACTGTCGCATCCTCACCAGAACCCGAACACTCAGCCTCCAGGTCACGCTCTGTGTCTGCATTTCCACCCGTGGAAACTCCTATATTACGACCGTGTTGTATTGAGGAGGACGGTACACCTGGCCCTGGGTTCATCAGTAATGAGGATGTGGTAAGGAAATTGATAGAAAATGATAAGAACTACTACAAAGGATGTGTGTACATATCTGCGAGACCGTCAGGTGGCTATATTGACCTCCTTTTAAGTCTTCAGGAATCTAGATGATCCAGACGATAAATCATTTGAACCAGAGGCTTTTCCCATGATGGAGCTTGAGTTTCCAAATAGTCATGCGTCTGAAAGGTCTGTTTTCTATGTCGTTGTCTGTTACGTTCCACTAATCGTGTTTTAGATATCTTCTACTTGCGCCACGCGACCCAGACCACTATCATCCTGTCTATTGTCTTGAAGCGTCTTTGTATGTTATTGTAGAATGTACGTCTCGTGGCCCTTTCCATTCGCATTTTACCTTCTAACAAGGTCGACAGTTTACCTTACTCCAGCACAACAATCTCTATTTGGGACAATACCCACTGCGATACTGTCCAACATCACACGAGATATCTCACTAACCCCCTCCCCCTTATCATCCCCCTCAAAATCAATATCCTCTCTTGACTCGTCACCACCATCATCATTAAGCTCTTTGTCATCCTGTCCATCCACACCACCCAAAGTAAACTACCTCCGTCAAGTCCAGCGCGCCATCAACCGTCAAGACGGCCCGCTCTTCATACGCACAATGAATACCATTAATGCACTGCTACGGACTCTCAAATATCCCCCACTTCCGTCTGACCCATTTGATGACTCCCCGCGCAATGAACTCAAAGCGGCAGTAGCCTCGTGGACATGTGTACCCAAGGAGGTGCGCGGACGAGTGTACGAGGAGACATATCAGCGATGTGTCGGCCCGAGCGCTATGCGGCTCGAGAAGTCGTACAAAGTATGGTCGAACGAAGTCTACGGAGAGCTCCTCCCACATCTTCTTTCAGAAATATTTAGCGTTACAGGGCTGGGTCCCAATTCGTTATTTATGGACTTGGGATCAGGGGTGGGGAACGTAGTGCTACAGGCGAGCATGTTGACTGGGTGTACAAGTTATGGGATTGAGATTGGGAAGATGCCAGCGCAGTTGGCAAGGGCGCAATTGGAGCAGATGAGGAAGAGGTGTAGGATGTGGGGCTTTAGTATGGGAGAAGTGGAGCTTGAGGAGGGGGATATGTTGAAGAGTCAGCGAGTACCAGAGATGATGAAGAAAGCGGACGTAGTGCTGATTAACAACAAAGTCTTCGCCCAAACGCGTGAGTGCAGGCACTTAATTCTCCCTTTCCATAGCACAAGAGATACTAATTTTTTTTTGCGGCCGCTTGTAGTGAACGAAGCCATCCGCGCATCATTCTTGGACTTGAAAGAAGGCGCTATAGTTGTCTCCCTGGCAACCTTTTGGGATAATACCAAGAACATAACAGAGCGGAACGTAAACGATATGAGCGCCATCTTTCAGGTTACCGAACGCCCGTATCGCTCTGGGAGCGTCTCGTGGGGGAATGGTGGGGGTTCTTATTATCTACACCGAGTCGATCGGGAGGGATATAGGAAAATACAGGAACGTATTGAGAGTTCCAGTTCGAGGGCCAGTCGGCTGAGGAGATGACGATGAGCGGAACCGCATCCCTGTTGAGCTGCAGACCTTTTTTTATTCTTGTTGTCTTTATTCGTCAATGACTTTGTGTGTGTACCCATCCCTCATCTTATCCTGTATATCATTATTCTGTCCATACCTGCCTCAGAACATCCTTACGTACATATCGTTCTGCAGCTAGTTATATACCAACTTTACTATCCACTCGATTAATGGTCGTGTCGAACTGTGTCGATGATATTACATACCTACGGGAAGACGAGCAATCGATGGTAGTTTTCGAGGCTCAATGTGTAGTGAGGACAGATACCAGAACAACAAAACAAAACAAATGAGCAGGATATTGTCCTATTGTACAATGTCAATCTTTGAATAATTGTGTATATAAATACACACAGGTCCATTTGTCGTGTCCATGGTCATCCGAACTTCGACATCCCGCTTGTATAAGCCCCATTCTAAGTCCATCTCTAGAAATGAGTAGCCCAGAGAAATCAAGATCGATTGCAATTCCCTCTATAGCATGGGGAGAGGAGCAACACCATCGTATTACTACCATTTGGCCTTGGCACAGATTCGAAGTAAATTATAAGCGAACGCTTTGGGTATAGCCCTAATACAAGCAAATGAGTACTTGTACTGGAATAAAGTATATGGATATTGTACTCGCCGGCTTATCAGCTCGAATGTCCTGTTCGCATGCACCGCCAACGAGCGCCGGACTACTACCGACATTCTTCGAGTCGATGTCGCCTGAGGACGCTTCTTTCCATGACCGGTAGCAGCAGACCGCTTCGACGATCTACGTACCGCATTACATCGATGACAAGTTAATCGTGGCGGTAATTCCATGCCCACTATCGGGGAGGGAAAATTCGGAGGACCAGCGCGGCGTTCGTCGTCTGCGAATGGTGTAGTGCCCTGCTCGTAGATCCTACGACACCATACTTCTTTTTTAAAGAGCTTGGACCACATCCGCATCTCTTCGCACTGTATATCGCGATAGATGTAGTGCTGGCGAAAAAGACGGCAGCCCGTGTATTTCTGAAATGCGGTATGGCACATGGCCGAGCTGAGTGCAGGTGGTAGATGGTCCCAGACACAACAGAATGAGGCGTAGTTATAGGAATGGCCGCGCGCCGTGGACGCCGAGAATTACTTACGTGCAGGGCAGTGTAGGTGGATGCGGGCCCCCAGACTGTCGTGAATTGGCGGAAATACAACCAGTACTTGTATAAGCACGGCGGCCGCTATCCAAATGGAGACATTTTTGTAAGCAGTTCGTCCCAACTGGCTCACTCGTTTACAGAATAACATGGACCATGTCATGAACCTCACTCGTTTTCCTACACCAGCTCCCGCTGCCATTACATCCCCAGATTCATATGATGACCACCGGGACCAGGGAACACCGCTCATAATCGACAATGGCTCCACTAACTTACGTTTTGGATTTGCCTCATCTTCGACCCCGCATTTTGGCCCAAATGCCGTAGCAAAATACAAGGAGCGAAAATTTAATATTCCTCTTCTATTATTTGGAGACGCCATAGATGCAGAGAGCGGTGCAAAGAGTCAGACTCGGACCCCATGGGAAGGAGACGTCCTGCTTAACTTTGATGCATTGGTGTGTATGTTTTATATCGTGACTGTCGCTGAGCATGTAATCATATCAGAATTTTTAACTTCGAGACGTAGGAAAATGCCCTTGACTATGCTTTTATAACTCTTGGCATAGACACCCCTTCTGTCGACCATCCAATTTTGATGACTGAGCGACTGAGCTCGCCCTTGCATTCTCGATCATGTACGTAATGGCCTTGCAAACTGTGGTAGAGTCTCTAATTTATCGGCTGTCGAACAGTAACATCTGAGCTCATGTTTGAGCAATATTCGGCGCCATCTGTGGCATTCTGTGTAGACTCTGTGATGTCTTTCTATCACAATAATCTCCAACCACATAAATCTGCATTTGATTCCGATGGTATTGTCATTTCGTTCAACACCGCGTCAACCTCAGTCATACCAATCTTGAGCGGGAAAGGTATCATGAGCCATGCAAAACGGTAATTTAACTTATCTACGGTGATTATGTTCTGGATCCCATGCATGTCGTCAGGATACCGTGGGGAGGATCCCAGGCAACCGAATACCTCCTCAAATCAATCCAACTCAAGTACCCCAACTTTCCCACTCGAGTGACATCCACTCAATGCAGTGTATGTTTCCCTCCCTGTACCGTTTTATTTCCGACTTACATTTTTTCGGTTAAGTGGATCCTTCAAAAATTCTGCGAATTCTCTCCGGATTATCCCTATCTTCTGCGTACCCTCAAACACCCGCTCAACCTACGCGCGTCGGAGCGCGTGATACAGTTTCCTTTTGCTTTGCCTGTGGTGGAGGAGAAGACGGAGGAAGAGCTTGCTAGGATTACGGAGAAGAGGAAAGAACAGGGGAAGAAGTTACAGGAGATAGCGGCGGAGAAAAGGAGGGAGAAAGTAGGATATTTCTGTTATTCCATTTGGACACGAACTGACTTGGTGGTTGTTATTTTACATTTTAGCTCATACAGAAAGAGAATGACTTGAAGCACCTTCTTGACTTGAAAGAGAGTCGAGGTCAGGATGGAAAGAGGGAGTGGAATGTGCGCCCTTAGCGTTTTCTGGCATTTATCAATTTAACTGAATGACTCTTTGAATAACAGCATACCCTTCAGTCGGAAGGGTTTGACGACGATGCGGGGCTCGATGAGACTATAAGAAAGCTTGAGGCGGAGTTGAAGAAGGCGAGAAAGAAGGACGAGGATGTAGGGGACGAAGTTATGGTGCGTAATGCAACATTTCTGGACATCCCTGCGCTCACTCCTTGAATAATAGGAAGAGCCTTCATTCCCATTGGTTGATGTTTCCGATGCAGATGTGAGTGCTCTATTAAAATCAGTATCATTGCACAGGCACATAACCCTTCGCCCTTTTACAGCTGGACGAGGAAGGTTTGAAAGAGAAGAAAAAACAGAAGCTGATGAAAGCTGGATACGACGCGCGTATACGGGCGAAACGTGAGAAAGAAAGGGACAAGGAAGAAAGAGAAGCGGAAGAAAAAAAAGAGGAGGAGGAGAGGGAGAACGATTTGGAAGAATGGGCGGGAAAGTTGAGGAAAGAGCAGGAGGCTCTGATGAACAGGATCAAAGACAGGGCTAGGAGGAAAGCGGCGCTGAGTGATAGGAAGAGCGCGCTTGCTCAAGCCAGGATGAAAAACATCGCGACGCTGGCAGCTGATGATCGAGTGCCGAAGAAGAAGCGGAAAGCGGGGGGAGGTGAGTCTGCTCGTGATTATGGTTTATTGTATCATTTTCTAATGCATGGGAAAAGAGGATATGTTCGGAGCTGATGATGCTGATTGGGCCATCTATCGTAAAATTGTGCGTTACGTTTGTCAGGATTTTGTGCTGTGCGAGCTTATGCCATCATCTACAGAACACTGCTGCAGAATCAGATGAAGAGGAAGACATGAGTCAGCTTCAAGCTGTCGAGCAAAAACTATTAGCGTACGACCCGACGTTTACGCATCAGAACACCCACGCGTCTATCACCACACAAAGGTCTGCTTTAATTTCCGCGTTTCGACCACTGTATGAAGAAGGTGATGTCCAGGGTGAGCTTCAATTCTTTTTGTAAGTATTTCTTCAGTCGACTTAAGTGCAATGCACAGGTCACGCTCGGATTCATCTCAATACAGAACGGTGGCGGGTGTGCGAGACTTGGTTTTCTCCTGGCATGGCTGGTGTTGACTCGGCAGGTCTCGGAGAGGTCTTGCAGAATGTTCTTGCTAGTTTCCCTGACAGCGACAAGGGACGCTTGGTGAAGGTCAGTATCATACTTATTAAGTCATGTCTCGTACTAATGCATGCTGTTTAGAACGTTTTCGTCACCGGCTCCCCATCCTATATACCTGGACTGATCCCGCGGCTGCAAAATACACTTCGGCCAATCCTGCCTCCAGAAATGCCGCTTGAGATCGTGCGTGCTGCCGATCCCTCCTTAGACGCGTGGCGAGGCATGGCGGATTTTGCCAAGACGGACGAATTCAAGTATGTTTCAGTCACTAAGGCGGAATACGAGGAGTGGGGTGGGGAGAGGATCAAGAGATGGTGGGGCGGGAATTCGAATTCGAGCGTTACAGTTTGATTCTCTTGGCAACATTAAACCTGCTTTCATATCCAAAGTTCAGGCAATGCCTATTGCGTGAATATATTACATGTAATATGGATTGCAAAAGGAACATAAATGACTGAGTTGCAAGACAAACAAACGCACAAGAGGTCGATATTAAACACGGCCAACCAGCTGGAGAGCCTGAGGGTGGAAGCAAGGCTGACATACGTGCATTGTAATGAGGAATCAGAAGGCAAATATAAACGTCTATGAGCAGCAACCTGTCTGCAATTGGCTCGAGGGTTGGTTGACTTTGACTGAGCCATCACTGGCTGATGCGCCTCCCCCGCCAGCCGCTGCATCTGCTTGCGAGTCGATCAGTCGAGCTTTGATATCTCTAAAAGAAAAATACAGATCAGCGATCCATCCGGAGTCAGAGCCGCTAGTGCGGGTAAATCTAACCTTGCGAGTGTGAAGAACGCTTCTTCGACACCTTCGTTGACCTTTGCCGACGTCTCCATAAATTTGATGCCAAACTCATCGGCCAGTTCGCGGCCTTGTTCCTCAGTGACGGCTTTCTTGTCTGTCCAGTCAGACTTGTTGCCGATCAAAATCTTGTTGACACCTTCTGAGGCGTGTTGTTCGATGTTATTATGCCAGGTGCGGATATCTGCGATAGCGTGAATATGACGTAACAAGACTTTGTAAATATCGTACTGTTGAACGATCGCTCATCTGTCACATCGTATACAAGCAGTATGCCCATGGCGCCTCGGTAATATGCCGTCGTGATAGTTCTGAATCGTTCCTGGCCAGCTGTGTCCCACTATGATCAACGAAACCGATCAATATCCATAAGACTATTGTAAAATTTTTGGAGGGGCATACAATCTGAAGCTTAATACGTTTCCCATCGAGTTCTATCGTTCGAATTTTGAAATCGATACCGATAGTTGTGATGAAGGATGGTGTCCATGCGTCATCGCAGAAGCGCAGCAGAAGGCAAGACTTCCCAACACCTTACAGAAATGGGTTCGTTCGACTGTGTAACACCGTAATTAATGAGATAAGAAATTCACCTGAATCACCGATAAGCAGAAGCTGGCGGGTGTTTCAGGAATGAATGACTATGGAAGACAAGAGTGAGCCCACCTTGATGAGAAAGTCATAGTGTGGGGGAGGCATTTCTGGCTGTCTGGTTGACCAGTATTTCTGTTGCAAAATCTATAATGTTAACACTGTGACGATGGAGCGCAAAAGATCGTACCAAAGGGATATGACGGAGGTTGCAGGCGGTAAACCGACAAGCGAGACGGCGGCGGTCCACCGTGACCGTGACATGATTTCCTCTTTCGGCCAACCCCCACAAACTGGTTGAACCCGTCGATCGTCTCCACTGCATGTTTCGCGGCTCTCTTCTCTGTCTCGTTCTTTGAGTGATCTCTGTGCCTCTGAAATGGTCGCTTCTATGTGCGACGCATGCGTTTTTGCTATTTAGCATGGTCTACCTGGCGGCGAACTGGTCCAGGATCAGCGTTTGTCGCATTGGGCAAACTGTTCCATTTCACAGACGAATTCTGCCATGACGGAGCGCCCAAAAACATGTGTATGCCTCGTTGTGCGCAGCATGCTTCTGGCTAAGTTAATGCCCCCACATAAAGAGCTGTGGACACTATCGTCAGCGCCAGAAGTTCCGTGAATCAAGACCCCACCACCAACAGCCCAGACCAAACATGAATGTCCAAAAACCTGTTCTCGATCTTTATCTTTTTTCCCCTGAGTGTATCAAGCATGACGCTGCCCTCGCAGACGCATTGGCCGAGGTAGAGGCCGCATTAAATGACACCGACGTTGAGGCTGTCATCATCGATCTGATGTGTAAAACTGGCTTGCTAGAATTTATTTTGTCAGGCAAGTACCATTATACTGCCCATAATATCTCCTTCTCATGTAGAGCAGCCTCTCCAATGGTTGCAGATCGTGTGTCCAGTTATGTCCTCGAACACTTCCCAACCACTGCAGATGCCTTCGCGTCATCGTTGGCACACAAGTTGCTGCAGCGGTTCTGGTCATATCTCTTTTTTATCCGACGTTCATTCCCGACCGATACTTCTAATAGCCTCGAGAATTGTCGAAAATCAGTCGAGTGGGCTCCATCTGTCCTGCAAGCAATATCGACCATGCTGTATTCGAATACGCATTTAGACTCTTTAGTTCAGAACGGCGCCCGCCACAGAGGGGCACCAAGAAGGCGCGCAACGGTCACCGTCAACCCAGAACCGTTCCAAAAGCTTGGAATAGACGCCCCGAACACTACCGAGGCTGCTGAACACAGTGCTGTAAGCGTTCTGCAAGATCAAAAACGTATCCTCGAGGTCATCAGCTTCATGACCCTTCCCTTTCTGCCCTAATGGATCTTATTTACAGCAATATCTGTTTATCATACGTTGTCCTAATCTTTCTCACATCTTCAAGGCTGAATATATCCCGCAAGATGCTTCACTGTTGGAAATCTCCACTGCTCCGGAGCACCCCGACCCTGAAGCAGTCGTCGATGTATCAAACATCACATCTAGTTCAGCGTACCCTATGGTGCAGCCTATGAAAGCTGCACTTTACTTTGATAACGCAGTCGGATTCGGAGATTGGACGATTCTCCTTAACAACCGCGCGACTCAAAACTTGCGTGAGGCACGCCGAACTGATGCAAAGCACTTTGGAATCATCGTCAAGAAAATGAAGTTTGTTATTATCCGTGACGGTGCGTTGTGGATGCTGACTGTATCTTCACAGGGAGCTTTCTAATGGACACTTCTCCGATGACAATCAAAAGAGGCTCAATGGACCCAGTGTTGACATACCCATTTATGAAGCCAAAATGACACGAGACCAACGCCTTGTGGTTAATTGCATTTCTGAGTATTTTAGTGTTGATATTAAAAATATAATATTTTCAGTATCAGGTGGATTGCATCCCGGAGTACAATAGCGACGTAAGTCCTCTAAACGCGATAGTTGCAAGTGCTAGCCTGATGCACGATTGTAGGTCGAACGTCAAGGTTCTTCGCCTTTTCATTGTTCTCTTCACAATACCATAACCAATCCTCTTGTCCAAACAGTCCTTCGAATATTTGGCATATACACACATGCACAACTTGGCCGGCGTATTTGGGCCTCCATGGGAACTCAGCTAGCGAGGAAAGGAAAAGAATATCGACGAAGGTGATGAAGCTTCGTCTCCCAATGTTTCTTGCACGGAGCTTACCAGTTGACTGTAGATGCAATTTCCGCAAAAAGCCCCATCATGCTAGGGATAATGTCTTCATGCCCGAGTCGTTCCCTGTACAAGTTCCGGCTGATGGTGAACCAGAAGGTTCTGTGCTAGATCTTCCGCGTGAGGACTTGGACGAGGCAAGTAACACCTGGTTTTTTCGAGATTTCGCAGTCTCTCACATTCATGTATTTCATAGCTCCATTCCCTTTTGGTGTAAGGATTTGTTGGCATTTAATTGTGACTGTCGGCTTATGATACCCCATAGTCTTGAAAAATTTGTCACTTTCTCTCAAGCACTCCTGAACTGTTTGTACTTTTTTTAATGTCTGCTGATATCCTCGCGAGGCTAACAGTTTGCAGGCATCATTGCAGACCTTGATGCCACACATGTTTTCTCCGTTACGTGAGTGAACATTTTGTCTAGAGTGTTCACTCATTCACACTTATGCAGGCAACAAGAGAAGGAAATTATAGAGCACAATTCATCGTGCTACGTTGTTGGACGAAGCGGTACAGGGTGAGCCGTCGATCAAGTCATCGGTCAAACCTTGAAACTGAATGAATGACTATCCACAGAAAGACCACCACCATGCTATTCAAAATGCTTGGAATCGAGAGGGCATGGGCTATGAACAGCGCCGATGATTTGCCAAAACCACGACAACTTTTCATCACGCAATCTCGAGTTTTAGCAGGTAAAGTGGAGGGTTATTTTTCTAAACTAATGGAATCATTGGCCACGGGATCTTATTCGCCTCGAGAACTGGCAAACATAGCAAAGAATAAGCAAGCCCTGCGAGGGGAAGAAGAACTTGTGCACATTGACGACAAGGTCAATTGGAGAGACGACCTCCCAGAACGTTTTAGTCTTCTGGAGGAGAGACATTTCCCCCTTTTCATAACTTTTGACCGTGTAAGTTGCTTTTCTCTATTGATATTCGTGGTATTTTGATGGTAAGAACAATTGTGCATAGCTCTGCAAACTTCTCGAGGCGGACATGACTCACTTCGAAGTCGATGGGAGAGATCTCGCAGACGTTACATCCTTCTATGACACTGAATATTCTGTCCACGGACGGGGAACTAATGCGGCGTTGTTCGATGCACACGACATCGGTCCAAGGTGGCACGGGTCTCATGTATCTTACCAGGTGTTTTTGCAGGCATATTGGCCTCATTTCTCGCAGTCGCTCACAAAGGGTCTGGGTGAGTTAACATTATGATCCTCGCGTGACTTCTGAAAACTTACGTATACCACACTTGTTGTCTCTCCAGATCCGTCATTAGTTTTTAGCGAATTCTTAGGAGAGTTCTGATAAATCTTTTCGAGCGCGGTACTCTGACGTCCTTGCAGGTGTTATCAAGGGCTCTGAGAAGGCACTGACGTGCAGAGAAGGGTTTTTGGACCAGGAAAGCTATGACGCTTTGAGCTGTCGCGCACATTCAACCTTTGCCTCTCATAGAAGCACGGTATATGCAATCTTCCTATCGTACCTGCAGCGAAAGCGCAACCGGGGAGAGCACGATGCCGCAGACAGGTGGGTTGATGGTTTATATTTATTATATTGCAGTACCATGTAACTGTTTCACAGAACCCATCGTATCTTGAACGACTTGTTAGAAAAGGGTGTTCCCGGTGAAAAGATTGACTTCCTGTGAGTTTGCGAGTTACGTCGTCGCTGACTCGGTTTCTCACTTGGATGCACAAGTTACGTCGATGAAGTGCAGGATAATCTCCTCATTGATGCCCTACGTAATTGAGAACCCTTTCTTTCTGGTCTTACTTGACTATTCTCATTAACTGTCGGCCCTAGTTCTGCGGACGCTCTGTAGAAATCCCAGTGGCTTATTCTGGGCTGGGGATACAGCGCAGACTATATCATTTGGTAGCTCTTTCAGGTTCGATGACTTGAAAGCCTTTTTGCACCGAGTTGAGGTTGGACTCTTCACTACGCAACCACGAGGGTCACGACGATTGACGCTTGACACAGGAGAGAAACATGTGCACAGGCGAAAATCCACGGAAAGCTATGCAGCCTCGATCTTTTCAACTGGCGGTCAACTACAGATCACATGGTGGTATCGTGAATTGTGCTCATTCCATCATAGATCTCATCACCAGTTTCTGGCCTTATGCAATTGACAATCTTGTCCCAGAGAAAGGCATTGTAGATGGTGCCAAGCCCGTCTTCTTTCACGGCTGGAACAAGGAAACCTTGAGATATGAACAGTTTCTGTTTGGAGACTCGTGAGCCCTAATTTTCTTTCCTCGCGAGCTTGGTTCCTGATATATAGCAGTGGAAGCCGTATTGAATTTGGGGCTCGGCAATGTTAGCCCACAACGATAGCAGGATGTCATTTGTTGCTTATGAATCTTATTTACAGGCATCTTAGTCCGCGACCAAGCTGCCGAAAACAAACTTCGCGCAGAGATTGGAAATATTGGCTCGATCATGTGGGTGTTATTATACTGGTCGTGGTGTCATTCTTTCGCTCACAATGCAAGAAGGACTCTCTATGACAGCAAAGGTCTTGAATTTGATGATGTCATCTCGACTCCTCCGTGGTATCCTGATTGTCCGCTGATTGTGAATACACAGGTCCTTCTGTACAACTTTTTTGAAGACTCGACAGTCGATGTCTCACAGTGGCGGGTGGTTCTCAATGCCTTAAATTTACATAGAGCCCCTCGTTTCGATGAAACTCGTCACGCAGGAGTATGCAGCGAAGTATGTCCCGGTCCTCATCTGTATACCGCCACCCTCATTCTTGCCTGCATATAGTTGAAATTCCTGTACGTCGCAATAACGAGAGCACGAAAGCATGTGTGGATCTTTGACTGCTCAGAAAAGGGAGAGCCAATGCGGGTATGTCTGACTTCAGAGTCATGTCACCACAAATCACCACTGATTATATTTGTAGATATTCTGGACGGGCAGGGATCAAGTACAAAGCTGCCCACCGGGCGCGGACGTTCCTCGCTTCGCTGTATCCTCAACGCCAGAAGAATGGGCGGAATCTGGCGAGTATCTTTTTGAACACAAACAATTTACCCACTCTATGCGTTGTTTTGAAAGAGCCGGGATGCATCACAAAGTAGCCGTGGCCAACGCATATTCTCTTCGTGAACAAGCACAGACAATTCCATTAGATCATCGTCAGTCTGAAAACTCGTCTTCGAAGGCAGCTTTCCTTGTCGCTGCCAAAGCTTTCATCGATTGCGCCGTTACGGCGGCTAAGGAGAAACGAACTTATTACAGGATTGCTGGAGATTGTTTTTCCAGTCACGGAGATAATGAAAAGGCGGCACAGGCCTATCTCAATGCAGAAGAGTACACTCTCGCTGCACAGCTGTATCGCATGGATGGTCGTTTTGAGGACGCTATTCATGTCATCGAAGATCACCGCGAGAAAATGGAACCAGATGTTGTGGAAAATATACTAGGTGTTATTCGTCTTGTATATTTCAGAAACTTCGAGCAAGAGTGAGTGCGATGTTCCAGCAACCTTCTGTGTTTTAGATGTCATTTATTCATATCAACCGCATGCGCAGCAAAACAACAAAAACCTCTATTTCAAAAGCGACAGAACTATTCGATACGGCAGAAGAGGCGCTCGACTTTGTAGCAGAGTATGAGCTAGATGTCGCTCGCGCAACTCTTCTCCAAATTGGGGGAAGACCTGCAGATGCTGCGGAAGTCCATATTGCAGAAGGTCATACCGTCGAAGGAATTCAAATATTCCTCGAGAATCTCACAGACGAGGACTGTACACGCCATGCAGTTGACCATGTTCTCCGAGCACTATGGCAACATCTTTCATTCGGGGTATCAGCAACAGACGCGGACGTTGACCCGCTACTGGGACATTGGCTCGGGCTGGCAGCTAAACTCGATGACAAACTTCTCGAACCAAGTGATCGTGATGAAGTTCGTTTGCGCATTTCCGATATTGTGATTGACACTAAATTCCACCAATAGCTATCTATGTTCCAGGCTATCGTCTCGGGAAATTCTGACCGTCTACAACAATTAGGTCTTATTTTTCAAAAAAATCAAAATAAGGCAGCAGCACTTCTTTGCCTCGACCATATATTCAATACCCCACCTCGTATTCAGGGAGCTACCATTCAACATACGATATCGTCGCTTGCAATGTTCTACTCCTATTCCAGACTTCTGCACGACATAGCCAATCTGGCGGATCCTTGCCACGATCCACTCGTGCAAAAACTGTTTGCCTTCCAGGTTTCGAGAGAAGATATGTTCTCAATTTTTCGGAGCGCCTCGCTTCATCGCGAGGTAGATGAGCAACAAGAACGACTCTTCCACGAAAAGGACGGCAAACTATCCGTGTCGAGGGGGGACCTCTCTCGCATTTTAAAAGTTTATCTGGGTGAACGCCTCCAATCCAGAATCATGGAAGAGAATGATATCTGCAGAAGGGCAAAAGTTTTCTCACCATGTTTAAATGCTCTACTCGGGACATGTGCCAGACCAGATTGTCCTCGAGACCACGTGGACCCAGCGATACTGAACCCTGACTGGTATAACCATCGTGTGCGGATTCATCTGCAGCAAATTCTAGTCTTTCAGAATTTGCACTTCGTCAACTTGGGCACTGAAAGGCAACGGATGTATGTGTGGCTCAACGCGTATATGGTGCTGAAGCTAATGGCGAGAATGGTAGATACTGGCTTGACCGGCTATATGAGGCACTCAATCCCTATTTCTATGCCTATGGGTGCCGCGCGAACCTAGATTTGACACTTATTCCTGAAGCAGAAAGGGGTTTCGCAGTCGTCCAGGATTGGGTTAGGCATACGTTTTATACAAACGACCCTAACAAATCCTGGCCAGCTTTTCTGACAACATTTATGCGATCGGCCATTTTAAGCTTTGACTACAATCGCAAGGGTGCTTTCGAGTACATTCACAACTCCCCTTGCATGTACAGAAGGCCGCCTCCATCTCTTGTACGGAAAGACTATAATGTGTATGTCGTGAAGGATCTCATCACCTGTCTGCATGGAGATCAACCGTGGTGCCTCTCTGCCGGAGTCATATTTGTGAGGTAAGCAGGGCCGTGCTATTAAAGTACTCATGCTCACGATTTTGTTATTGCACAAGGCATGTGGTTCAAGAGATGTTACCAATCAACATCAGCCTTCTTTGTGATTTCGTTGAAAATGTCTGTGGTTCTCTCGTCATGTCCAGGCGGTTACAGCAGACATCTACCCTTCACGATGTCACGCTGCCGAGGAGCTGGTTTTTGGCACTTTCGGAAAATATGAACAAGAGTATCACGAGAGATACTGGCCTTCACTCGATGCTAGTGGAGCCTTTGGTAACGCTCATGGGGCGGTTACATACAGGTTCAAATGCGGGTCGGTAAACTCATTTGTTATTCTGACCCTTGCTGAGCGAGACCATCATCGTCAGATCATCTACTCCATGAAAATTATACGCTGTCAATGTGGTTTGGCCATATGCGCAATGTCTTCATCTCTCGGCTGTATGTATCAATTCTCTTCCGAACACGAATACGATCTGATGGACACTATACAGCTGCAGAGCTCTGTGTCTGTGTGAGTATCATGCCTCTTGGGTTGGAATGCGAGCCTGTTATTGACATCAGTCATCATCTCAGTGGGATATAACTTTAGGAATGACGAGTTGAGAGAAAGGATTCGTCAAGGAATTACCTCATTGAACAAACACGACCGACCATTGCCATCATTATACCGCCGGTAAGTCATCGCAGCAGCTTCAGACTGACAGCAGCGTGTTCACGTAGAGTATCAGATACTTCGAGGCGAACCACTGGGGTGGATTGGTCAGCGCAGTCCGACGGTCTACAGATAGCTCGCCCATGGATTGCATCGTTCAACTTTACCACGAAAACAGAATCCAAGGCCCTACCATCCAAGGTGTTCGACGTATTTTATTCAAAACTCTGGATCAGATACCTTCCCTGTTGGGCTTCACGGCGCAAGCTACTTCAGCATTGAAACTGGATCAGAGAATTGGCACTATACCACCAGTTTCCAGCCACGTCCCAATGTCACGTGTTGACGAGCCTTCGCAGGATGCTACACTGCTTGGTATGCAGAGGGGAGTTACTTCCGGTGCCGCGACACATAGTACGACGACTCACATGCCTGACCAATTTACGGTTGGTCAGGATACGCGTAGCATGATAGCAGTAGCAGAAGAGACAGTCCAGGCGGAGGATGCCGTCGAGGAACTCGAACTTGATCCCACGGTGGATGCGGAGACACTCGCGCAGTCGATGAACACGGCAAGGGTCCAGCATGTTGTCGATGCTCCTTCACAGGAACAGATCGAGGCAGCCTGCACTATACAAACAATGTACCGCCGAAATCTTCTGCGTCGGCACAGAGGCACAAGGACTAAACTATCGGATGCCAGACGTCGTTTTTTCATTGAGTGCTGGGCTGAATCCGAGAAGATGACATGGCCACATCGATATTATCGATTGCTGTTCCTGGGCCCTCTGCCTCATCTTTTACTTTGTTTGGAACGGGCTAACACAATCGCTTTTGAGTCAAAGGTGAAAGCTAAACGGGCCCTTTTCTCGGCGACAAACCTACAAATCGAGCATGCACAGAAGAAGATGAATTTAGCAAGGTGGGTGTGCCTGGGTGATGAATGGCAATTGGCGCTAATAGTGTCTACAGCCGTATTCTGAAGGAATTACATCGACTGCAGAAGACACTGGAGCCCAAGGCTGCAGTCCATATGCACAGGGACCTTTCCACTTTAAAAGCTTGCGTGGAAGAAGCGGTGATACTCATTCGTGGTTTATCTTGCGCGCATGAGTTGCAGGAGGACTTGGATCTCGCAGTCAAGGGGATTGTCACAGAGACCTCCGAGACTCGGAAGAAGAGACAGAAACCGGCGCTATGTATGGACGACGACGATATGTAGACTATTTGGATAAATATATATTGGGTGTCGCTGATTCCGACGCCAACACGGTGATCTGCGCTGCACAGCTGACGTAAGACGGATATTGCTCCTCTTGACGATCTACGCTCGCGTTTTCTGTAAATCGGGGCTTCCTTAAGAAGCTTTGGTTGTGTCGTCTTCTTGAATATACGAGTTCAGGAGTAGACCTGGGCTGAACAGTTGGGTTGAGTAGTCGTTCGGCCCAGAGCCATCCGTGTTGCGCGTCGAGTTACGCCTGTTGTTCCCCTCACGGATATTTTCCCTTATCGATCAAATGAAGGTAAGTCTTGCATCTTTTAAATGCAAATTCACCACCAACAGTTTGAACAGGTGCTTGTTTCAATTGTGTGCGAAATGGAGTCAAACTCCGAGTCTCGTGCTCATCAGGAAAATCAGAAAAAAACTTAATCAGGACTTAGCCTGACTTAACACGCTTATCGCCAAATAAGTGCAAATAAGTGCAAATTCAGCAAACGACATAGCTTATTAGTCACCCGCAGCAAAAACTACAACCAGAAGCAAAACAAAGAGGCCTCCGTAACAAAGCCCAGTGGCACGAAACACGACGTAAGGGCGAGTAAAAGAACAAACTAAGAAAAAAAACATGCAAAAAAACCTGACAAAGCAAGGGAAAAGGCTAAATAGCACACAATACAACATATCCACAAAACAAGCCAGTTACACACAAAGCAGAAAACCACGTCAAGACGTGACAAGCCAACTTGAAGCGCGGAATGAGGCAACAGCCCAAAATGAATGACTGCCAGTAGGCACCACAAACGGCACAGCACACACAGACAGAAAAATGCCCACCAACTCATCTCAAACTCGGAAAGTAGAAAAAAGACATACAGTAACAGATGCTATGAAAAAAAAAGAACACACCGCAATTAAAGAGATATAAAACACGCTATAAACCAGCAAAGAACATATCATCAACCAGCAAGCACAAAACAACTCAAGAGAAAAAGCACGCCAAACCTAAGCAAAAGAAAAAAACCACGAAGCCGCACAACATCATAACAAACCGGGACAGCCACGGAAACACCCCCACACAGCTAGGACAAAAAAAACTCAGAAGAACAACAAAAAAAAAAAAGAGAAAAAGCATAATCAAGAAGAACTACGAACCCAAACAAAGAAAAGCAACACCCAAGAACACACAAAAAAACTCCAGATCAACAAAACCCTAAGGCACAACAAAACCGCACGACAGTGACTATAGCTACCAATACCAACGAAACCTACAGCACAAAATGACCACCAGAAGAAAACACAAACACAGAAAGAACAAAAGGAAGAAAAAAAAAACAGAAACAGCTGCTAAGCAAAGCACAAACCAAACTACAGTAAACCAACCAAAAAACAGAAGACTACAACAACAATCAGCAGGCAACTATCCATCAAAAAGCCGGCAACAAAAGCATGGCAAACCAACAAGGGCGGACAGCTGCCAAAACCCAGGGACACCCGGAGAAAAAAAAAAAACGCCAAGAAAAGGGGCACAGAAGTCACTGAAAAGCAAGTCAAGAATGGTACTGATAACACGCACGCCGGCCAATGTCAGACAAGAACAGATCAGCAAGCCTCACAGACGAGTGCAAAAAAATCGCGGGAGCAAACCAGCAATCATATCCGAAATGAAGACCATATTAAGAAGACAGAAAACCACAATAGAAAATGCACAAAAACGAACACATCACAGCGACTCCAAAGTGCCAAACACAACAACAAGGAAAAAACTCACACCACAAACTCCCAACCCATGAAACTTAACAAGACTCAATAAACGACAGCACGAAAAAAATCGAAACCAAATAAAAAAACCAAGATACCAAACCACAGGAAACTCGATCACAACAAGCCAAAGGCAGACCAAAAACACAACCTGCCCAAACACAGAAAAAACAACAACCCCACGACCACAATGGACAAAAAACAGCACATGGGGAACCACAAAAAGCAGGGAAGAAGCTTAAGGAAGAAAATGAAGCAGACCAAGCATCGAAGAAGCAAAAAAAAAAACGAGAAAACACAACTACTGCCACACACTGCGGAAAATCAAAACAACCATCCGGCAAAGAGAACAATCAAAATAGGCAACTCAACATCTAATCCTTAATTTGCGTCTAACTTTTACATGATAGATTACCAAATGAATCTGCATACCCTGAAGAGATTGACCAGCTTTATTGGGATGACACTGGATTCAACCTCAATGTCTCCAAGAGCTATGATTTTGATGAGCCAGCTGATTTTGAAACCCACTGGGAGAATGCTATTGGGAGTGAATGGAATGATGACTTGCCATGAGACAAGCAGCATTGTTGACAAGTTATACTAGGAAGAACTCAGTGTGGAGTCCTCGGATGAATCAACTGCATTGCACATGGAATATCCAACAGGCCCAAATGAACAAAAGAATGGCCCTTCTGGGAGCCTTGTATCGGCTGAGAAGGCCCTTGGGGCATCCACAAACAACAATGCCTCCATCAATGCAGACAACATATCTGATTCAGAGCCAACTGCCATTAACACTGATGACACCACACTGCAAAAATCTTGTGCTTCACTACATTGATGTAAAGCACTGTCTGACATCTACAAAGAATCATTCTGCTCTGACTGTGAATTGGTCATTTGTGTTGATCACCTGCTCAGGTGCAGTGAACCTTCATGCACAGAAAAGGTGTGTTTCATTATGTACAATGTCATCTTGAAATTCTCTTGATTTCCTCTATTTATACAGTATCATCTTGGCAACTTGCATGTTGAGGAGTTGTAGAACAACCAAGTGAGGATTGGTTTTGTGATGACAACTGCAGAGAGAATGGAGGTTTATGAGTCTCCAAAGGAGGACACTGGCGCAAGGTAGACAAATGATGCTATTTGATATTTTATTTGCATTCTATGGTACTTTTTCCATTTTAATCCAGCATATGTTAGTCTCTCCTAGACAAACACATGACACTTGTACCCATGGCAGACCGCAGTGGATATAAAATACACACATATGTATTAGCTATTCGTTAGCATATTTAAAATATTTAAATAAATATGCCTTGACCACAAATGTTTCCGCATATGTAAAATATGTCAATACATTTGCGTGTCAGAACTATTTGGGCAAGATATTTTTGCTCCACATATCTGTTTCCACCTGCCAGAAACCAATATGCAGAGCACAAATATGTTAAATATGCTAACAAATAGCTAAATGTATTTTATATCCACTGCGGTGATGAGCTCTACACCGCTCTGTTTGTGTAAATTGACATTACATCAGCGCTAACATATGATCACGTGATTGCGTCATACACCACCGATGTCACATGACCTTTACTGACCTTTTCCGGTCTTTTCCGATGATTTCCGCACATTTCCGATGATTTCCGATGATTTTTAGCAATTTCCAATGACTTTAGCTTTCAGCCAACATCTCGTGCACATTGTAATCCCCAATTCAGTACTGTGCAGCACCCCTGGAAGTTTTACAATTTGTACATGGCATATTGGCACATAAAAGTTGCAAGGACACATCATCGGGATTGCTTTGGCCCAACATCAGCCCAGTGGTTCAGACATACTGCAATGGGAACACGATCGTGGAACAGGCGTTGTGAGCCGGATATGGTAGTTTTGAAGGTTGAACTTTTGTGTGCGTCTCCGGTCCTTTGTGCAAGCAGTAAAATTTATCAGTTGTCAGCTTTTCATTTTAAAATTTCACATTATATATATAATCCCCTGTACATACCAGAAAAACAAGTAGAACTTCACCCCTCATCTCAGAGCTCATCCCTAGACCTCATACTTCGTCTCTCAACCTCGATACTGTGTTATTAGTTTAGACTCTGCTCACGCTCTCACTTTCATATTCTTGCACCTGCATTCTCGTTCTTGCTCTTGCATTCCCGCACTCTCGCTACTGCACTCCTGCACCCACGTTCACTAATCACACTTCACTCAGTGCATCACGTGCATTGTAATAAAAACTCATTTTACCTCATCTCACTCATTATAGGAAGGGTTACTCACCCACTCACACCCCTCAGTCCATGACACAGCAGTGTTATATTAATGATTATTATTTTTCATTGATAGATACACTGTGAGCATATCAGCGGTCTGCCATGACCTTGTCCTGTAGGCATATGTTGCGCCACAAATTTCCAGATTTGGGGAGGGGTAGTCTCCCAAAGGCAGCCACCAGATGATTTCAACCTTTGTGCCTCAGGATATAGGGAGGGGACCTCTTAATTGGATCTGACAAGCCTTGGTTCAAAATTTTAGCCATGCTACCCCCTTGTCAACTACCTAACATGATGGCTTTCTAAATATTTCGAAACAGAAAGCATTGTTATCCTCATGATGCTGGTATCACATTATAAGATTGAGGGTGAAAGAAGAACCCTTTTGAGCAAAAGGTCAGGATCCTCGTAATGACATCTGGCCTCACATTATAGTGAGCATTTGAGCATATTATATTTGGTCTTGGGAAAGATTCTAATCCCCTACTCACCAGTCTAACACGGGTTCTGCTTACTTTCAAGAAGAGGTGATGGGCTTGACAACACATGCAAACATTTTACATGCCAATGGAAATATGTAATGAGTCTAAGAGAGAACTTGAAACCTTAATCCCACGAGTACACTGGACCTCTTTCTATTGTGAAATAGCAAAGGTACTGGGTACGGTGTGGTGGTTAAAGGTGTAAAGTCTCTCTGTAAATAAATGTAAACAATAGTACTAAATAGGGAATGTGGCTGAATAATAATATATATATGTAACAGTATCCATATCTGTTACACTCTCCCCTTCTCAAATGACCTACGGAGCAAGGTGAAGTAGGAAATTCGAAATATATATATAATTGAAAGTGAAAATTAATGAGCATGAGGTAAATGTCATCTGAAAACATATATGAAAAAGTGAATTAGAAAGAAAGAAAAAAAATTCATCACCTATTGGTTCCTCATCTTTTCCATCTGTCTGGTTCATCCCATATCTCCTTCAGTGCTGTCTTTCCTCACATTCTGGGCATCTGTCCAGGCCCTCTGTCCATATGTTCCTTCCATCCATCCATTCTTTCTTTCTTTCTTTCTTCCCTCACTCTCCCACTTTAAAAAATGTTTCTGGTTTTCTGAGTTTCTGAGTTTCAAACTTGGACCAGACTGGACCCTCCCCCCCTCAAAAAGGAAATATATTTGAGTTCATAGGGTAGAACCCTGGTAGGAACAATGCAAAAATTATTTTTATTTTTATTTTTATTTTTATTTGTACCTCGCCAGCAGCAAGAGCAACTTTATTCCTTGTGTGTCACGTGATCAGAAATCATGTGACTGTTGACTTTGGTGGTGCTGGGTGGGGTGAGCAAGGGCAAGGGTGGGGCATGGGGTGGGGTTGGGAGGGGTGTGGGTGCAGGAATGGCAGGATGATGACCTGGATGTTGTTGTCTCTGTCGGTCGGGTTTGGGCATGGCAGGGGCTGGGATGGCCATGGCTGTCGGGGGTGGTGCACGCTGATGAGACTGCTAACTGGCTAACTGTGAAATTTCGCATTTTATTGCACTTGTTCTGACGTGGACAGACCATTATGTAAAGACGTCACATGTCACGGACGTCACTTGACCATTCCCGACCCATCTTGAAGTTATCCGACCATTTCCAATGAAGAATACACTCGGCCCGGCCCTTTTCTGATTTTACCGCACATGATCACATTGCCGTCACCCCATGGTAGCCAAGTCTCAAGACTGCGAGGCTCCCTACAAAATTTATCAATTGATTCTTTCATTACTGAGCTCATCAGCCTGCCGGCACATCACAACAGCGGGGACACGTCAACAAAACCGCTTTGGCATCTCGTCGGCATCGGGGATCTGAAGTACCGAGAGGTCATGTGACCAAGAGTCGAGTCTGAAAATGATAATCCTTTTGTTGGACTTTACATGTGCATCTCCGGTGATTTAGCCACCTGGTATATCTTACATGCTGTTTTCCTTTTCATTTTAAAATTTCACTTAGTATAAATACTACCCTGTACATAGCAGAAAAAACAAGAAATTAGTTCTCCCTTACTTGACAGTTTAGATCTCATCTGCGACCCGCACTGTGTCCTAGTCTTCGCCTCTCGAACTTAGTCCCACGTCTTAGAGTTGGAAAGCCAATCACGTTCGATCGGTTCTCGTATTTTGCGATTGGAAATCATGTTTTATCCATCGGTCTTGCGTTGCGTACCGTAAAACTCATTAACAAACATCTAAAACTCATTCAAGAAAAGGTTACTTACCCACTTGCACCCCTCAGTCCACGACACAGCAGTTATATATTGGTGATTATTATATTTCATTGATAGATACACTGCGAGCGTATCAACACCCTGACATGGTCTGGCACAAACAATGATAATGATGGCGCTGCTGGTGTTGTGGTCAATCATGTTTGACATGATTGGAGTTGGGGGGCATGATTGGAGTTGATGGCATGGGTTGGGGGGTTTAGGGAGTGGGTATTGGGAGCTTGCTCCGTGCATGTCTGAGCAACGAAAACGACATGGTTGTTTTTGTTGTCTGCAAGGGCGTGGGGATACAGAGGGGTCCTGCTCGCACTTTGGGGTGAGTGGAGATGGGGTGGGGGGCTTACTTGGTGTGGGCCTCCCCTTCTGCTTCTGTCTCACCTCACCTCTCCACTTTCCTCTCACCTCTCACCTCCTCTCCTCCCTCTTCACTTCCTCCTCCTGAGGTACCCTCACTCTGATTGCGAGACGGCCATTGGGCTGTTGGTCATGGCTGTGTGAGGCAACACAGGTGGTGGTGGTGCTGGAATGATGTAAGGAACACTACCTAAACTGGCATACTCTAGGGAGGAATAAAGACATTGGGGTGATCCTCAGTGAAGAAGACCGCATAATCCCATTGTCTGGCCACACCCATGCTCAAGTATCCAGTCAAGGTAACCCTTCAGGTCACCAGGGATAGTGTAAGAACTTAAGTAATGATTGTTCAAGGTAGTTACATGGTAATACTCTACTTATATACCTAATCTACTAGATCTGAGATCTAGTACAAGTATAATAATAGTTACCTATCTACCAATCATGATTGAGCCACATGTATCCATGGCTATGCTATGGTTCTATCTATGATGAGAGCATGTACAACCGACTGTGCATTGCATCATGCTGTAGGGTTATCACATTGACCTGTGATGAGGGTGTAACACTATTGGTTGGCAATACTCTTGGTGCACAGCACCAGAGTCATCAGACCATCAGGAAGGCTGTGGATGCGCAGTATCTCTGATGTCCATCAGAGATAGTGGGTAAAGAATTATCCATCAGCTGGAACTATTCCTATAGGCTGATAAGGAATGATAAGGAGAAGTGCATAGCACTTCTATCAATAAGATGAGAAGTGCACAACCACTTCTATAATGGAGGTAGGGAATGGCTGTCACATGGAGTGATGTTGGATCACATGACTATAGGTCAATGTGGGTCCATGGTTTTATATGTCCCAAGGTCCACATTCATAACAAATGAGATGGCGTGGGGGCGTGACATGGTGCCTCTCATCTTGTTCAGCAGGGATTGGGGTTGGTTGAGGTTGGAGGTGGTGGTGGTGGTTAAGGTTAATGTGGCAGCACTGGTGACATTGTTGTCACCTCAGCACCCATTTTGGTGCTGGCTGGTGATGGGCACTCGTTAACCAAGTGGTTATGGCGTGTGGCGAGAGAGGTGGTGACTGGGGGAATGGAGAATTTGAAATTCCTGAGTAGGTGCTCATGCATGTGCTCAAACTTCGAGAAACTCACTAAGTCCACAAGTTGTGAACTTAGTTTGGAGCAACAACAGAGCCTCTCATTGTAGGATATTAATCCCTCATAATAGAGGAGATCATTATCCATGCAAATGAGGTCGTATGTGAGATCAACAAGTTGGCTGGCAGCTTGGCACCAGTGGTTTAAATTCTCAATTTCAACCCAAGATTTTGCAATCTTGGCTTGGTTCTCAACAGAGGCTAATGCCTCAGCAAGGCACTCAACACAAGGTTTCTTGAGAAACCTTGTGGAGACAATTGGGGATGGAAGTGTGGAACTTCCATCCAGCCAAAACATCTTGCTAATCACAATAGCCCTCTCCGAGGGTGAGAAGTGTAAAAAAGTGTAATGAGTCTAAGAGAGAACTTGAAACCCTAATCCCATGAGTACACTGGACCTCTTTCTATTGTGAAATAGCAAAGGTACTGGGTATGGTGTGGTGGTTAAAGGTGTAAAGTCTCTGTAAATAAATGTAAACAATAGTACTAAATAGGGAATGTGACTGAATAATAATATATATATGTAACAGTATCCATATCTGTTACAAAATGAGAAGTGACTATTTGAATCTATCTACAGGTTTGGCATCCTCAATTTATTGCAGTTAAGATGGATATTAGAGTGTATACTGCAGAATAACCTAGAATACACCTGCATTAAAAGAATCTGTGAGCAACTCTAGCTACGATCACAAAAGGCAGCTGCTTGATCATTGTAAACAGGTCCCAGTTGTTTACCACCATTCAACGGTGGTGGTCTGGTCTGTTGGTTCCTTTGTCATTCACTATGCACAGTATAAGACTTTTTAGTTTTGATTTTGGGATATATTTACAATAACAAAGTTACTACAATGGTTGACATATTGCTGATAGTTCTGCTCCCAAGACAGGGTGTAGGGCTTTTACCATAACACATAGTCACGTATGTGGCAGAGAAACTTCTTGTTGACCATTCCTGGTCATTCTGCTTTCCTCTTCCAATTCTTCCCCAGACTGATTGTCTTCAATAATCCACATGAAACATGTTTGCACTTCATAGCCTTCCAAAAATGCCTTCCAGTGGGCCCACCCTGAGTAGAATGCTGCTTCTGAGTCTTTGTGCTTTTTGTTAATAGTGATTTGGAACGGTGCCACAAGCACCGTGTTGCTCAGCTCATGTATCCAGAGGAAAAGGACATCAATATCCTTGAAGTAGGGACCTTTGGGAATGAAGAAGGTGTTCTGATCTCCAAGATGAATGGATTGAATAAGGTCGCCTTTAAATATAGTGGCTGGAACACTTCTCCAGTGCAAATCCTCATGGTGGAAACCCATCTCTGAAATGATGCTGAGACACACCTGCTCAACCATGAATCTAACAACAGAACCATTGTTTTTGAATGTACATAATGCAGAGAGCCATTCTTTGTCAAAAAGCCTGCCTGATTGTCCCTTGCAAAGGATGGCGGTGGCAGCCTCTCTGGCAAGACCACATGTTACGCTGCCTGTACTGGTATCAGTAGTCAAATGATTCTCTGGGGAGGTTTTGGACTGTAGTTACTGTCAAGTAGCTGTGGAGGCTGGAAAGATGGGAGCTTGGATCAAAAGTAAGTATGCTTAGTAACAAGACAAAAGCAGTGCTAACTCACCTCTGATATTTCCGCTGAGAGGGTGCCGAGGGGATCTCGAAGGGTAATGCAAGGTGTATATGATGGTAAAGAGTGAGAAACAGGTATGGGAACTACTATCTATCTATGGGAATCACTAAAGGGTCCGAGGTGGCAGATACCAAAGGTAGCACAGCCACACCGCTCATCAAGATCCACATATTTTGTGTTAGCAAACATACATATGTTCATTCCAATGCCAACAATTTCATGATGCATCCAATAGTCATCCTCTACTTCATGGAACAGCTTGCAGTCGAGCCCAAAAAGGGGCCTGAGGAATAAAGGGATGTGTCCCGTGCGGTCCTCCACCAGAGCCTTATCATCATCTTCAAAAATGGGTAATACAGTGTCATAGTGAATCCACCAATGCTTCATCTCTTTCTGCATTCCAGGTAGAAGATGAGAAAGGAACAACATAAAATGTCATTAAGAGCCAGCTAACCTTGGACATTCCACCCATCAACAACAACCTCAACTCACTTGCTTGCCTGTGTTCCATCTTCAATGCTGTCTTTTAATTTGCAGATGCAGATTCAATCATAGAATAGTTGTCAGTTATGCAATTCAGAAAATCCTAAACATTGTCCTTTGTGTGATTGCAGATGGAGTCCATGTCGGTGTCCAAAGCATTCATCTGATCAACAACAAAATAAAAATGTTCTGCATGGTTGACACAGAATTTTTCCAGTGCTTCCAATGACTCAAAAGCTTGGATAGTAGCACGGTGTCATGCGGAAAATTAGTTTCCACTGGGATGGTGTTCCTTTTTATGAAGAAGAGCTTCCCAGTTTGTTCAGGTTGGGGTGAGGTTTTTGTGTTGACTTTGGCCTTTCTTTCTACTGTAAAGGGTTAGTTTAATGGGGGATAGAGTGGCTAATCAGCTAGTAAAATCTCTATTTTACTACTATGACTACTGGTTCTGAGATGAATGCACTTATGCTTGCTGATAACTTTTTTATTTCTTAATTCCCTGGGTTCTAAATAACCTTGAAATATTTCTGCAGAGGTTTCTCCTATAGAAAACTTCTGTTGGTTCTTTTTGAGGGCTTTTTTGACTGGAAGGATAACTTCAATTTCAAGTTCTGAATGGCCTTATTCAGGACTTGAAGGATCAAAGTGTGCTTGATTGTGAGTGAGTTTAATCTCTATGATAATTGACTAGTAAATACAAAAAAATATTCAGCCCTTTATACTAAAATCTACTGCTTATGTCAGCAGGCTTCCCACCCTGCCTTTGCCACTAAATTTAGTAATTCCATGATGATCAGATTCTAGCCTGTGCCAAAGCTGCGTAAGGCTGCATAATTTTGATGAAGAAGCTATGTGCATTGTTCTGAAACATGTTTCATGGTTCATTGGTAATCCAAATCCAGGCACTTATCTTACCCATTGTACTCTTTTCCTGTGTCTTTTCAGGGTCCATCAGGTTTCATGGGTTTTATTGCTGTGACATGCTGTAAATCAGGGGATGCTGTGAGGTTCTCCTGTTTAAATATCAATGTTTCAGTTTTGCTATTGGTCAAGTATAGCCTTCATTGCTGATGGAGGCTGTTCTTCTACTGAATGGGACTGGTTTCAAGGTGCTGAGAGGTTTCAGAATGCCAATGTGGCCCTTGAAACATGTTGTTTTAGGAAGGTGAGTTCATTTTAGTTAGTCCATTCCTTATTTGGACTTGTGCGCCTAATTCTTCCCATGGCAGCTGTCTCAAAGTGGGTGATCATCTGTTCTTTAGGTGTCTTTTACAGCACGTCGCTTATCTCTGGTGATGTGGTTCCAGATGACTTGGAACCATCCTGGGTATTGGCTGACCTTGTCACTGATATTGATCCCGTGCCTCCCTACTGTGGGTGAGTGTATTTTCTTTTCTCTTTGATTGATTTGCAAATTTGCCTTGCAGGGATATACCATTGAAGGATATACCTTCCTTTCCAGGGTTTTCACTCCCTTCCCGTCACATTCCTTATTCTCCTTCAGATCCATCGTCCTATGCTCCTCCCTACCCCATTTCACCATCTTGCCATGTTTACCTCGATCATTTTCGTGTTGAATTTAATGACTTCTGGTCCAGTGCATGTTAATTTGTTGGTTCAGGGTGAGGACTGGAATGGTCCTTTGCTTGTTTTGTGTTGGGTGGTGGTGAATTCATTGGAGATAGTGGGGGAGTGCGAAGGCAGCGATTTTGAAGGACAGCATATTGTACACTTCCTAGTTTTCATGCCTTTCTGTGTCTGCAGACTGGAAGACTTGATGCTGGTAGAGGAGGTGTGGAGGCTGTTGCAATATCCTGCTGCTCCTGATTCCGTGGTGTTCTTGACTAGGGCTCATTCTATTGAGAAGCTTCCTCCTCTCAGTCCTTTGTTTGATACACCTATTTCCAGTTCACCTTCTCCATCTCCCAATTCTTTAATCTGGTTAATCCCCAATATCCTAGTTGCTTTCCTTTCCCACTGCTCTCTAGTCTAGTTGCTCTACTGTTTTCAATTGTTCTGCATTTTATGGATAACAAAATCAGTGTGTGCTTCACTTCCTTTGCTATTTGATCCATGTAACAATAAGTCTTATTAACTAATATTTTTACATGTGTGAGCCACTAGTTCCTAGGTCCTAGATAAGTACAATTGGTTGGGCGATAGTAAAAGGTAGGTGGGTGGGTAGTGTCAAGTCATCCTGTCAATATACTCCTCATTCCACTCCTTGATGAAGCCATCATCTTCGCCATTCATAAACTTTACAATCTCCCTTGCTGCTGGGTGCTTCCAACCTTTCCTCTTCTCCCAAGGACGTAGCGGGGGCCTTATGCCATATTCTCCCTTGACGATCCTCTGTCCCAATGAGCAGAAATTTGTCTCTTCCAACATCTTGTCCTCTGAAATCAGATAGTCTGGTACTGCAACATACATGTTTGACATGGGGATAGGGAGGGGTCGATAAGTGGTGATGGTGTAGAGGTGAAGTTCAAATTCACAGATATGATACCCAAACTCCTGCCATGAAACCTTTCCTCATCTTCCATGAGCCAAGTGTAGCTCAAATCCATTGGAGTGCTCTGCCAGATCCTCATCGCAAAGATGGAGGAGATTCTGTCATTCGAGCTTGGGTAGTTCAGAGGGATACTCCTCTCTGATCTTCGTAAGCTTAGGGTGGATGATCCAGATGGGGACTGCCCGCTCTCTCTCCCGGTGGGGGTAAGAGATAGCTTTGGTGGTGATGTAGTCAGTTTCATGCAACATGGCTCCATGTTGGTGAGCCTGAGTGCAAAGGAGAATTAAATTGTCTCCAAATATTGAGGTATGTCACAATTGGGAGTGATGATGACACTGATTGGGGAGGTAGGCATGACTATGCCGGTGTTGGAATGTGGGTTACTGTCATCAAAGAAGGCCACTTTAGCTGGTGCTACCAGATGCCTGGCTACTAGGCTAGTGTGTGCAGGCGGAGTGAGGTAAGTGACCTGGTTTTGCTGTGGTGTGCACAGCAGAGAGTGGGCTTTGGAGGTAAGCAGAGTGCTGGATGACATGGCTTTGTTAGGATGTGGATGAAATGATAAAAGTGGGACTGTTTTGGTTGTCTCTGAGTCATTGCAGAATTAGACCCTGCATCTTTATAAGGTACCTTCCTTATTTGATTCCCATGGCAAGTGCTGATCCTTTGAACACTTTTATTCTCTACTTTACAGTCCCCCACAGGTTTCCATGGACTCCCCATGGACTCCACATAGTCCTCATGGACTCCCCATGGACTCCACATAATCCATCTAAAGTCCATCTAAAGTCTCTATAAAGTCCACACAGACTCCTCATGGACTCCATGGACTCTTCATGGACTCCCCATGGACTCCCCATGGACTCTATGAGGACTCTATGGACTCCTCATGGACTCTCTATGGACTCCTCATGGACTCCTCATAGACTCCATAAAGACTCTACATGGAGTCCACGAGGAGTCCATGGAGTCCATGGAATTTAGATGGACTTTTCCCTTCAAACTAAGTTGATGCTACTACCATATTTCAAAACATTTTAAATTTCCTGACAAGTCATACACATACAAAGTAATATGGTACATGGAGTGACAAATATCTATTCTTCCTCTTCTTCAATATCAATGCCTTCCTCATCCTCTTCATCTTCCACAATGCATTGACTTTCATACAGGACAAGACTTGTATTACATTAAAAAACTTAATGTGATTTGAATATGAATGTTTAAGGATTTCGCAAAACTATATATATATATTTACAGGACTGTAATGCAGTAAGTTCCCTGCAGCCAATAATCAACCACCATAGTCAACATATTGTTGTGCTGAATAAAATTCATTCATACCTTCCAAGTCATAGATGCCCCAGTTCAATTTTAATTATTGTAAGTCTATTTAAATTCCTTATTTTTTGTTTGTGGATAAAAAATGTTATTATTTAATTATAGTATACAAAGTAATTTAACAATAATATTAGTGAGGAGCAGAGGCGGGAAGGGACTTACAAATTGAAGCTGGGAGTATTGAAGGCATTAGCAGGAATAAAATAAAAAATAAAAAAGGCGGGGTTGTACCTGGGGGGGAAAAGGATTGAGATGGGGGGGCCGCCACTGTCGTCGCCCGTCGTGGTGGTGGTGTCGTGGTTGCCGTCATGGTGGTGTTGGTGGTGCCGCCGCCGTCGCTGTTGTGGTGGTGTTGTTGTTGTTGGTGCCG
>KN832988.1:51229-67384 GCA_000827315.1 Piloderma croceum F 1598
CGTCGTGGAGATGCACAGATCCTTATTGATTTCCGAAGTCATAGTCAACATTTGCTATGAGCTCGCCTATCCACGTCATGCAGGAAATTTGGGGTCGCTTGCTGCCTTTGCCACAACATGCCGGGCTATATCTGAACCCGCGCTCGACGTTCTGTGGCATGACCAATCTTCAATTGCTCCACTTCTTCGCTGCATGCCATCCGATTTATGGGAAGTGAGAGAAGTGGAAAATGAACAGACATGCCTGGTAGGCCATCATGATTTTTTTTTAAATTTCAGAGGCCATTGCGGCATTCTCAAATCATTTTTATAGTATCTCCGCCGACCAATTGTCTCCACAGATTGGGACAGGCTGCTGACTTATGCGCATCGTATCAAGGACTTAAGGGCGCATACTGGCTTTAACCTCAGAGCAGAATTCACTTCTCACGTCAGTGCGGAAGCTTTTCGGTCTTTGAGCAATTCGAAACATATGCCGTTAGCGCCGCTCTGCCCGAATATACGAAGCCTTGGATGGGAAGTTTTCTCATTTATTGACGTTGAGGATAACGAGATCTTCCCTTATATTCGTCTTTTTCTTGGGCCCAGCACGAAGCGTCTTTCATTTTCCTTGGATGGCGCGGATTTTTCACGCATATCAATCATCCTATCCCTTCCACGCGACTATCCTGGATTGACAGACGTTGATATCCACCCTTCCGAGACGGACGATGAAGCCTGGTACGATGCCATTTCTGACACGGTTTGTCAGTGGAACCACCTTGAGTCGATCACCTGGAGTGGGGACTTTTCCTGCCGTGCCCTCATCCATCTTGCGGGGTTGTCAACTCTACGCAGAATCGAAATTTATATCCCTAACCTCAGTGCTCCTGATCGGCAGAAATATCATTCGGCATTGCAAGGGGACGGTTTTCAAGCTCTTGCATCTGCCATTATCCACTGTAAGGATATCACGTCATGCACATCACTGATCGAAAAGACATCCTTACGCCAACTCGATTCCATCGTCATTGACTTTTACGGTAATTGCCATAAGGCTGCCGATGTGGGCGATTTCTTTCGAACTCTTAACGCAAGATGTTCACATACAACATTGACAACATTCGAAATTGAGACCTACTACTCCTTCCGTCACTCGGATCCTGTTGGCGCTATCGATGAGGACCTCTTTAGACCTCTTTTGGAGTTTCGCAACATGACCGAGTTCCACATCGACTTTCCCATTGCATACAGGCTGGGTAACAGGATACTGGATGACATTGCCGCTTCTTGGAAACACCTGCAATCACTGCATATTGGCACAAGAGGTGGTTGGGCAGGACAGTCTCAAATCTCTCTTGGGGGTCTCGTGCCCTTGTTGTCACTTCCAAAGTTAAAGGAGCTTAGCATTGTCATTGATGCATCAGTAGTTGAGTACACTCTCGATTCGCCGCCTACTGGTGTACGCAATACCAAGATTTCCTGTCTCGATCTAGCCGACTCCGTAATTCAGGATGAGCATTCAGTTGCCGCATTTCTGTCAGACGTGCTTCCAAATGTGGAGACGATAGACTCTTGGCAGGGTTCTGCTGCGCAGAATGCCTCAGTGTCTCTAGCGGAGGCGAAGAAGTACAAAGATCGGTGGAACACGGTTGCAGGTTTGATCAAGACATTTGCGAAAGTTCGAGAACAGGAGAGGAGATGCATGGTGAAAGCCACTGAGGGTGGTGGGTCGACGCCGAGCACCAGCATCAGTCACATACCTTAAATAAAGAACGAGGTGTGTACTTTATATGATAAAGATCATCACAAACTGATGAGTACAGGTTTGTTCGACAGTGGTGCAGGTTCGAAGAGGATATGTTTGGAAAACGTAGGCGACGAGTCGAATTTTTTAATTGACAGGACTGGTGATATGTTCAATATCCCAAAAAAAATATTCAGAGCGTTTGCAACACAACCGAATGAATTGGGACAAGAACCCAACGACTACAGAAGGGAAATTACGGAGAGCGTACAACGGGGGATTCTATTTCATTGTCTCCTTAATCCCGTTAGCCTATGGTGGCACTCCGCACACATATCTAAATCAGCTGTCAGTCAAGGGCTTGGGACCACCATTGCTCGTTACCCCTCGCGACGTGGCGGAATATTTTTAAGTTCTTGATCTCCCTTGCATAGCGTGTGCCAGGTACCATCCAAGTCGGGACTTTTGTTTCCGTCAAATCGTTTCCGCTCGTCATCCCGTTTGTGTAGATTTCGTTTCGTAGTCTCCCTGGACATCTGCCCCAGCGATTGTTTTGCTTCGGAGTTCCCCCCAGATTGATAAAGTTCGAAGACGTTAGGATGATGGTGCATGCGTCCAATGTACCATCCCAAAGCACCCTTCTCCCCAGCTACTACGCTCATTTTTTGTCATTGTCGTTTTGCTAGAGTCACGTGCCTCTTTCTTTTTCTCTTTCCCGATCATTTCCGTCGTCGTCAACGATGTCAGCGTCTAGCATCCACCGACTCGGAGCATGATATCCCTCCCAAAACAATTCATGCGTCCATTCTCATCGCCTTCTCCGTCGCGCCCACATCTTCCGCGCCTCCCAATCCCACCCCTCCGTAAAACTCTAGACCGATACCTTAAATCCATCCAGCCCTTCCTCCTCGAAGACGAAGCGCACGGGGGTGCCTCGTTCTCGGAGAGTTACGCGCTAAGAGTCAGGTGGGCGGAGGAATTTGAGAGCAGGGTTGGGACGTTAGCGCAAGATCGGTTGATTGGTTAGTGTTGTATCATCAAATTTTATATTATTTCGTATCCCTACCCATCTCGTTTGAGTACTGTTAATTATTGATCTTTTGTATTAATTGGCGTGAATACGAATACCCAAATGCTAATCACTAAACTGCACCCAGCAAGCACTCGACAAGAACCCGCTCTCCTCGCCACATAATTGGCTAGATAATAACATCTGGATGAAAAAAGCGTACCACGAGCCCAGAGCGCCCTTACCCGTTAACTCGAATTGGTGGTTGACATTCTTGAATGATGAGAATGTGCCGGAGGTGGTTAGGAGGATTCCTGCCGGTACCGTTTATACAGAAATACCCACTTCTCCATCTTGGGCGGGGGTTACGCCTTGGCAAGTCCGTCGAGCAGCATGGCTTGTATCACGTATTTTAGACTTCAAAGAACGTACGGACCGGTGAGTCTCATCCCCTTACACCAATCCTAACACCCATCTTATTGGAACCTATTAACCCGTAACCGATCCTAAACAGAACCGATCCATCTCTACAAACCCGCACATCCATCTGGCTGCATGACTCTACGCGTAAGATATTCGGAACCTGTCGCGTTCCCGGGATTGGGGGTTGCGATTCGCTATCGCCCTACTCCACATTGCCCGTGATAACGGGGGATAATAACGGGAGTGATGTTGCCGCTGCCACTGCCCACGGAGGGAAGTTGTTGGTGGTGATCCATAATTGGTTCTATGCCGTTGAATGTTACCACCCCCAACCTCTGAGTCATGTAAACTTGACGTCGGAAACCTCGTCTCCTCCCAGCTCGTTATCTAAATCCAAATCTCCACCCCTGCCGGGCCTAACCTCATCCTCGTCCGGATCTCAACACCAACACGAAACCAAACCCACGCACGAACCCCAACCCACACACAAACGAGTACCTCCAGCTGAGCTCGAGCGCAGATTGCGTTGTATAGCTCGCGACGCAGCAAAGCGTTTAGCCAGCGGGGAGAGAGCCATCCCTGTTGGTGTGCTAACCAGTGACGGGCGAGATCGGTGGGCGGAGGTATGTACAGGTTTTTTCTGTCTTTGGTTTTTATAATATATACATATTTGTTTGCTTTCTTTCTGACTACTCTTCGGACGATTTTTAAATTTAGAATTACTTTCTTCGCTTTCTTTTCTTTTAAAAAAAAATCACGTTACATCATTCGCACATTAATACTTATATTTTCCTATTCACTTCTTTCCTTTCTTTTGCTACTGCTGCTGCATTCGCGAGGGGTTACTGACGAGACACACTCAACCCTCTTCAACAGAACTATGAACACCTACGAACGCTCTCGCCTACGAACGTACGCACGTTCGAGGTGATCCATCAATCCCTCTTCGCACTTAGTCTGGATCACTACACCTACACTCTCCCTCCTTCCTCATCCCCATCCCTCGCCTCATTTTCATCCACTTTCACCACTTCCACGGTCTCCATCACCGAACCCCCCGACCTAACTCCCCACCTACACCAAATCCGCTCACCCCCAGACGCACACAACAGGTGGTACGACAAACCGCTAACTATAATCGTTGAGTCCAACACCCGTGCGGGCGCGATGGGCGAACACAGTCCGGTCGATGCGCTCGTGCCTAGTATCGTGTGTGAGTATGCGGTTGTTGCGGGTGTTGATGGTGGAGTTATGTTGGAGGGTGTAGGTGTGGAGGAGGAGAAGGTAGGTGTGGAAGGGTGGGAGAGGCTGGAGTGGGTCGTGGATGAACGGATTGAGAAGGAGTGTCGGAGGGCGGAGCAGGATGCTCGTGCGCTCATTGCTGATTCGGACGACAGTGGACTCTGGTTCACGGATTATGGGGCAGACTGGATCAAAGATGTCGGTGCGTCCTCATTTTACTTTTCTTTTCCTCCTTCCGTTTCATCCGCTAATGATCAACTTATCTAGCCAAAATCTCCCCAGACGCCTATATCCAAATGGCTTTCCAGCTCGCCTGGTACATAACCCGGGGCGAGTTCACAGCGACGTACGAAACGGCCTTGACGCGTATGTTCGCGCATGGACGGACGGAGACGATTCGGACTTTGACTGCTGATAGTCGGGCTTGGGTGTTAAGCATGGTTGATCGTGAGGCTTCGGTGCGTTCCTTTTCCTTTCGTTTCTTTTTCTTGATTGTTTGGTCGTTTGTCTCTTCGTCGACTTGAACTTATGTATGTTATATCACAGCAAGCGACACGTCTCACGCTACTCCGGGGCGCTCTCAAAACACACGGCTCCCTAACTCGCGAAGCGGCAACAGGCAGAGGAATTGACAGGCACCTCCTCGGTCTACGACTCATGCACGCCGAAATGAACGATGGATCACGTCCGAAGCTGTTCGAGGACGAGCTGTTCGAGCGTAGTCAGACCTGGAAGTTGAGTACCAGCGGGCTGAGTGCTGGACATCACTTCCGTGGGACTGGGTGAGTTGGTTCATGCACGCTGTGGCTGGGTAGTGTTGTTGTGTCAGCTGGGTTGCTGATTCATTCCATTCTGTCAGGTTTGGTGCACCATACCAGGATGGGTATGGTATAAACTGTATGTCTCATATCCCCTGTTTAGTCATCTCATCTATTGACTGTTGGAGCAGATCTGATGGGACCTGATGTCATCAAGTTTGGAATTGAGTCAAAGCACTCAAGTCCACTTACCTCTACTGATGGATTCAAGGCAGCTATCTCTGAGGCTCTGCTGGAGATGAAGAAGTCTGTCTGCTCTGCTGGTCTTGAAAGCAGCAATACTGTTGTTAGCCACCTTTAGGTTCCTATAGCACAATTAAATTAACCTCACCACTCTGTCAATGTTATAATAAATTGATTTTATGATTTTTTTGGGGTTATTTATAGGTAGGTACATGATTAATCAGCAATGATAGCAAGACAGCAAGAAAATAGCAAGATGGTGCCTTTTGCACCTAAACCATGGTAGTACACTTTGGGGGTTTCCAGGACAATCACAACTGCAGCAAGACCTCCTCCAAATCCTTCAAATCCACCCAGCCCTTCTCACCAAATTCTGCAGCAAGTGCACCCACCAAAGACTGGGCCCCATCCCCCTCCAGATAAGCCCTGCTGGAACAGATGAACATTGCTCGTTTACAGCGAGTGAGCATGACATTTGTTCGACGCAAGTTGTCCAGAAAACCAAGATCATAGGATCGTACTGTAGATATGATGATGTAGTCATCCTCATTCCCTATCAGCATGTAAATGAATTACTCTAGATCCATAGTGAGAAATTGAATTCTGACCTTGGAATGAGTCAACATTGAAACATTTATCCTCCCAATCCAGCTCATGCTTTTTCATCCCTTCTTCAAGTGCACTGCGCTGGGCATCATATGGAGTGATAATGCGGAAATTCTTGCCTTGGATCTGGAGCTGTTCAGCAATTTGCAGGGCAACCTCAACCTCTGCAAGATTCTGTGAAGCATGATTACCATGAAAACAAAAAATGCAATCAGAAATATGGAAGGATTGCAAACCTTGAAGCTTTTGTCATGGCTCTGCTGTTTACCATGGCTGACATCAATCAAATGGCAGGCAATAATCTTGTCAGTGACAGGATGAGAAGGATTAGACTGGAGCTGGTCATTGTAAACAGCAGTAGAGATGAATTCTCCAATCTGAGGAGGCATACGGTCTGTAGATGAAGAACATTAACAGCTAAAAAAATCTGAACAAGGCAAAACTTACATTGGGTATTAAGGAAAATTGCAGAGCCACGAAGATGGGCCACCTCAAATATACTCTGAAGATTCTCAATATTCTCTTGGCCATGAGGAGGCACTAAAATCTATATAGTCAATATCAAAACTAATATTGAAAGACAGACCCACATTGCTTATCATCCCCAATGAAACACAATTTACGAAGAGAGGAATATTGAGTGAAAACAGCCATATAGTCACCAGTTTCTATCTGACTAGCTTCATCAATGATAAGAGTGGTAACTGGGTTTGATTGAGAAATTAAGAACAATTGGGGGCTTGAGAGCATGCTGAGGGTGCAAAGGATGACTCGAACACCAGCCAGTGTCTTGCGCTTTCTGGAAAATTCATCAGAACGAATGAGATTGTTTTCTATTTTTGAATAGAGATGCTCATGCCTAAAACACAGTTGTAAGCAGACTAAGACCATAAACCATTAAAGAATGAGGCACACCAGTCCTGGTGAAAATCCTTTGAAACAAGGAGTCTCCAGTTTGTGAAACCAGAGTCAGCAAGTTTCTCAGCAATATTCTTGACAGCTACATTAGATTGTGCAGCCAGCCAAATTCCCCTCTGGCCTTGTAAAATTGCAAAATGGACATAAGTGGCAATAACTGTGGTTTTACCAGTGCCTGGGGGACCATGAATGAGAGTAATGCGAGAGTCATTTGTGAGGGAAAGCATGTGCTTGACAGCATCACACTGTGATTTGTTTAGTGGCCGTTCAAGTGTGGAGAAGTCAGGTTCAACACATGAAGATGTGGAGTTGACAGTGAATTCTGGTGGCCATGAAAAGGCATCTGATGGAAAACAGATCTTCTGCAACCAGGGATTATCATCAATAAGCTGGTAATTCCCCTGAAGCACTTGAAGCACAGTTGCTTCTCGCCGCCTTTCAGCATTGGTAGGTGCCTCCCGGCCAGTGGTAGTAAGGGTCCCAATAGCTTTCCCCTCAAGGTTATTGCTCTCAGGCCCATGAAGAGCAATACCAGCTGTTTTACCACTGGTTTCAGCTATGTGACCAGCAAGGACATAGCCACGTGCAACAGTATCCCCAACTGTTACACGAACCCTCTACAATGAGGTGTCAGATAAATTAATGTATTACTCAGAATGAAAATGCACCTGCTCCCCCTTCCGTATCTTATTCTGATAACGGTCTGCATGAGCAACTACTTGGCCTTTTTTTCCATTCCAGGTTGTATTAAATTTGCCAGTCACCTGGGTAGGCTTCTCTTCATCAAGACATTGTTTATCACGGCTGGTCTTAGCCAAATAATCAAGAGTCTTAAGGACATCTATAGTCAGTCAAATACTAGTCAAGTTCTACCAAGAGACTCACAACATTGGGCAATTTTACTGTATCAATTCTTTTTGCATTTGCAAATGTCTCTTCCATTGCACTCAGGCGTGGTAGATACTGAGCAATCCATGCACGTTGTGCAATAGCGGTGGTGCGTTTCGGGTCATATACCATACTGTCAAAAGAGTCAAGCACATTAACTTCATAGATCGTGGTCGAATCTCCCACCGCTTGCTTCATCGACGCGAGCGGCTGACGGTTTTTCGGGAAGCAAGCTGACTGAATGTCAACTCCATTGACTAGGCGCAGGCCACCAAGGTCATTGTAAAGAGACAACGCAATAGGTCCGAAGTCAAACGCGAAGATGTCGCCGAAAGGTCGACAGAAGATTTCGTTCTGCAATAAGGTGCGTCCCTTGGTATCGCGAGGTCTGATCGTGGCGCTTTTATCGCGATTTGGCTTGCTACTGTATAACTCTACCAGCAAAACATTTGTCTGGTTCGCGATCGCCAGCACGACAAGACGGGAGCCAGATTCTGAGTACGCTGGAGCGATACCGATGGGTCGGGGAAAGTCATCGATGAAGGGCTGCAGGTGCTCCTGGGTCAATTTGCCTTCATGGACAGTTTGAACCGATATCGGTTCGATGTCGTCGTCCAGGAAGTTCTGGTGAATAATTCGGGTTGCCTGAGCCATAGTCGTCAGAGGCAGATGGACGGACAGAGTAAAAGACCGCCTGCTTGTTTGGCCCAGGACGCAATGAGGCAGCCGTTCCCGGACCGCAAAACGTGTAAAGAAGTCATGCAAATATCTATTTACACTTCATCGGATGGATTCCCGCTCACACTTTCAAATCACAGGGACATTTTGTATTCAAGTAGAGTAAAAAACATGGAAGCTACGGTTCGCGCATACAAGATCTTGTCCGACAACACTTATGGCCACTTCAACCAGGCCTGTTCTCCAAGCACTGTCGCTAGTGTGCCCACTAGAGACGAGGCTGCGATGCCGTCGACGAACGCACGGTTAGTGCATATCACCATACTCCGCTTGCAACGGCTAAGCATGACATTAGTTCTGCGGATGTTCTTCAAGAAGCCCACTTTGTCTGAGCGAACAAGGGAAATGATTATGTGGTCTTCCTCGTTGCCTGCGGTGTGAGAAACAGTTGGCTCCTGTAATCTGATGCAAACAGATGGATGAAACTAACCTTGGAACGAATCGACGTTGAAACATTTATCCTCCCAGGGTAATTTCGTTGCCTTAAGTTCATTCTCCAGGCGATTCCGCTGTGCATCGTAAGCTGACAGATTGTTATGAACAAGACGCAAACCAGCGGATATCAAAACGACTGACGAGTGATAATTCGATAAGCTTTTCCAGCATGGTAGTACCTGCGAGCGATGCTGATAGCAGCGTGTGCTTCTTTGACGTTCTACCGTGACCCCATTCAGCACTGGTATCAAACAACGTATTTTGATTGCTTACAATCCAGCTGTTACCTTTACGTTCTTCCTTCCCATTTCGAACGTCGAGTAATAGGCAGCATGAAACTGAAATTATGCTGTGCTGAGTTGCCAGTCTGTTGTCATAAACGTGTTGAGAAATAAAGTTGCCAATAGGCACTGGCATCCGATCTGTCGACAACAATAGTCAAAAATAATTCTGTAGATTGCACATGGAAAAACATACATTGCGTATCGAGAAATACCGCTCGGTTGCGTAGATGTGGTATTTCGAATATACTGCGAAGATCGCCAATGTCGTCTTGGCCATATGGAGCCACTAAGAGAACAATCACGATGTGAGCGAAGCAAATCTGGACAGAGAAAGTACAAATACGAACACTGCTTGTCGTCTCCAATGAAGACCAGCTTTCGAAGAGTGGTCTGGAAGTGGGAAAGCATGGGAAGATAGTCACCGATCTCGATCTGACTGGCCTCGTCCACAACCACGATTTCGACAGGAACCAAACGCGTGAAGATACTCAGTTTGCGGTTGGACAACATGCTCAAAGTGCAGAGGATTACTCTACACCCTAATAGCAATCTGTTGGCGGCGACAACATCGTCCGGAAACATTGAGGATTCAATTACGTTTTCATGAATCGCCTCGTACAAGTGCTCGTGCCTGTCGATTCCATCAGAAAACAGCCCAGGCATTAGGATAAAACCTACCAATCGAAATGGAATTCCGCCGACACGAGTAGCTTGAAGTTCAGGAATCCGACATCGGCCAACTTCTCGGCGATGTTCTTCACAGCGACATTGGAATGAGCAATGAGCCACATGGTGGGACCGCTCGGAACGGCCATCATGCTGAGGACGCTGGCCGCGATAACGGTCGTCTTGCCTGTCCCAGGTGGACCGTGGATCATGGATATGCGATCCGTGTCAGACAAAATGTTTCCAACCGCAACTACCTGAGAAGGATTCAGGGGCCGGTGAGGGAATTGTATCGATGGGGGAACACGGCGTGGTCGCTTGGGCCATGATGGTGTCTCTGATGGAAGCCATATGCTCCGCACAAAAGGATGCTGGAGGACGGTGTTGGATTGCTGGAGAGCCCTGAGAACAATGGTGGCGCGTTGTCCTTCGGCAGTAGTCAGATCCTCCTTACCGATGGTAAAGATAGATCGAATCTTGTCTCCACGAAGGGGACCTTGCAAAGATATCGTCGCGGCACGCCCACTGACTTGAGTTGCACGGCCTTTGGCAGCATTGTGCTTGCCTCCGGATGTTGTTACTACTTCAATCCTCTTTCCGAATACAAGCGGATGAGTGAGAGTGGCAGATACGATTGAAAAATGGGACGTACCTGTGTACGGGATGTCATGATACGAGTTTTGAAACGAGACGAGGAAACATTCAGCTTCCCTTTCTTTAAACTGAAGTCGCTAGTGACGTCGTTCTTGACTTTGGTGGGCTTCAATGCGTCTAACCGATCGGCATCACGAAGAGTCTTTGCTAAGACGAGGAGTTGCTTTGAGACATACATCAGGAATGAAGGTAATGAATAGCTGAGCCAAATACCCACCTGCGCGCCAAAGGCTTGAGTATCGATCCTTGGTATTTGCGATAGAGGTTTGACCAAGGACGGCATGCTGCCCACCCGACAGGCGGCCCAAGCTTGCAGAGCGACATCTCGTGCAGGTGTCGTGGAACCTTCTTCATGTGCGAAAAGAGTCACTATACGCTCTTTGTACAAAGTAGTCTCGCCGCCCAATGCTTTCATTATGGCCTCTAAGGATCGACGACCAGATTTGGAGGATGACAGTAGATCAACGCCTCTGGAGATCCGTACATTCTGGTCCAAAAACAGTGATGCAGATAGCCTGTCCATACGAAAGGCTGCCTTATCTCGTTCCGGATGACACAAGATGTTATCCCGAAGAAGAGTCTGCCCGGGTGTCAGACCTCTCACATTATTCTTCCGTTGCTTCTTTCCCTTGGGTTTGGTGGAAGAGAGGCGAACCAAAAGGACATCGTTAAATGTTGAGAATGCTAGGGCAGTAAGAGCACACTTTGTGCCATAGACTGGAGCCATGCCAATAAACCCATCATTGACGGTAGATAGGAAATTCCTTAGAATTTGTGGGCTTCCTACCAGCGTGATCTCATCGACTGAGACAACGCGAATGGGTGGGTAAGCCTGCCTGAAGATATCCTGATTTACAATGAGCGGTTGGTTCGCCATTGCGGAGTGGAGGAGCGGAAAGAGCAAAGTGATGCATCCTTATAGCGCAGCGCCTGCAAGAGATCATGCGGTGCGGCTGCAGGCACTTACGACATCCACATATATCCGAGTAGGACAACCAACGTCCGGATTCGCCGCCACCAAAAGTGATACTTGGATTTCGACAGTGAAAATGCAAAGGGACATTCAATATAAAAGGGCAAAACAAACGGGGACTTGTATGGACGATAGGAGCGTCGTGAATAAGGATAGAGGGCAATGTGTACACAAAGGACTCTCGACACATGTGGCTGTGAGGATGTGCTTCAGAAAAGGTGATATTGTGATACTGCACAAAGCGGCCTGGATGATCCAGCGAACGCTTGCCAAAGATGGCGTTCGGGACAGGATTCCCCTGTGATATCTTCCAGAAGATCCGATTTCTGATACTAGAAGGACTCATTTGAGGAGATACAGTCACAGATTCGCTGGATGTGAAAGTTTCGGAGAAGATGCTGGTCGGAGCAGAACAGTTGAACGCCGCGGAGTTTCACCGCTGCACGTGGCTTGCCTTTCATTTTTAGTCATCTCCTACTTACACCTGCCTTCATGGCAACACCCATTATTGTCGGCATGGGCGCGATCACAGCAGCTTTAGTCGGCCGTCAACTGTTTCGCAGCGGAATTATCGGGGGGAAAAGAGCAGCGGAGGAGTGGGCAAAGGGTGGTTTCAGAGCGAAAATGGATCGGAAGGAGGCAGTCGCAATCCTGGGGCTCAAGTGCGCCCAACTCATCCCATTCTAAGTATGTCACAGAACACTAACATGGTTTATGACTGAACAGAGATGGTCCCAGACTGAAGACACAGCTTAAAGATGCGCATCGGCACATCATGCTTGCCAATCACCCCGATAGAGGCGGTTCGCCTTACCTTGCAAGCAAGATCAATGAAGCCAAAGATCTGCTAGACAAAGCGGAAGGGAGGCGGTAGCATTTATTACGTGCGCTGTTCGTTCCTCCATCTCGGTGATCCTTAAACTGATAGATTAGGGTTATGCAGCCCGGAATTCGTCTCGTTCTAGTTCAATTGTATCTTTATCACACACTCACTATTACAATTGCCCATATTCGACATTACCATCCCAACTCTGTGCCATCCGATGCTATATATTCAGCTTTTCAGGCGGCGTAGACGCCTATCTCTCTGTGGGCTCTCTTTTCCCATGCCGCCGACCTTGAGAAGACTTTATGCATTATGACGCGTTATTGTTGTTGTTCGAAACAATAGAACGCCAACCAAGAGGATGTCGACAAGGAATATCGTTCGGCACTCTCGTCTTACATGGTCTTGAGTGACGATCATTCATGTGGTCTTGTGGGCACCCGAGACAATCAGACTATCCACAGATCTTCACGTAGTAGATGATTCTTCCAATGTTTACAACTACGAGAGCTCCCTGATTATGAGTAAGGGTATTGTTACAAACAAAGATGTGTAGAACTCCTCTCTCCCCACATGCCTCTTCCATTCAATGGAATCGATATACCCCTAAAAATCGAGAAGAAATGAAGTGATTGAATAACAGACGCTGTGAACGCTATTTGCGCTGGTGATAATAATACATATGCCGTGGTCTCTCAATGAGATGAGAAGACTCGAAGAGCGGGTCTGAATGGTACTTGTCAATTCGGTGAAATAGGCCAAAAAATCGAAATAAACGAACCTGCGTATCAAACGATGACGCAGAATGTGTGACCACACTGACCCCTCCTTTCGAAATCAACTGGGGTGGACGTCTCTGAGTCTTCCGAGTCTGAGGAAGTGAAGATGGTAAAGAAGGCGTCCATTACGGAAGAAGAAAAAAACAAGGAGTGTTGGGGTGATTTCAAAAGGCGTATGTTTTGGATGTGATCTTCTACATCGCCAGCTCACCTTTTATGATAGTAGCTGCTCTGAAGTCTGCTGCAAGCACAAGTGAGAGAAGTGGATGCTATATAGACACTAATTGTCTATGAGCCACGACGGTTGCTATCCTTATGGAAAGCTGTCGTCTATAACAATCGTCTCCGGGCCCGCTGTCATCCACAAGCATGTCAGGAAAGTAGCCGGGAGTGATCTTCGCCGGCTTATGCCATGCGCTCATGATCAGTATCGACGAATTCCATTCATACAATTGCCAGCGATGAGTAACAGTCTGGTTAGATCCACCGCGCAGGCTCGGAAGAATACGTGCCTTGACAATAGACGACAATAGAGTCGTGGTCATCCATGCATTCTATCTCAGATAATGAGTAATAAGAACCACCACGGTGACAGCCATGCATGCTGCTCAGATGAGTCGCGTCGAAATCATTGTATAGTATATTGTCCAATTATAGTCAAAAGGCATGTCCACTCCTACGCTTCCTCCTCTACCCCTCGACCCACAAGGATACGATAGGACTTCTAAACCGCCAAACCAAGAGCAAGAGGAAATTAAGTCAATGTGTGTGAATGGGAGTAGATATCGAGCACTGATAGTCGACGTGATGATATGGTACAGTACTGATGAGTGATAAGAAGAATATGAATCGAGCGGACGAAGGCGGCACTCCAATAATCAATCTATGTGAAAGTCAGTTTTAGCGGAACAGACAAAAAGAGCACGGGAACGCACACTGAAAGTATCGCGCATCAAGCGATGAGACAGAATGCGATACCATAATTCTTATCCGTGGTCTCGCAATCTACTAAACTCTCCTCTTCCTCTGAGGCGGAGATAATCAAAGAAGTGGGAGCAGAGATGGTTGTGAACTCGTCCATTGCTAGTGGGGCAAGGTGGGTATCTGTTATATGCAGGAAAGGCGTGCTTCGAGAGATTGTTTGTTGCCAGTCGCGCTTTTCTGCTCGCTTTTATACTGTTTTTCGGGCTGTGTACAGGGTCATGGCAAACACAATCGCCAGCGGACAAAGCCCTTGCAATAGTGGAATTGCGGTGCAACCAAAAGCTCCACTTGGCCATAGTAGCGCTATAGCTTGCCTCTTTTTGTGTGCTTGGGACCAGAGTTGACCAAATGTAGGTCCAAGTGTCCGCATCAGGCCCGAGGAATCGACGATCTAGTAGCAGGGTATGCAAAAGGACAAAATGTCCATTTCTACGTTGCTAGGATTGCGAGTGGCTTCTCCGAGAACAAAAGGGCGTTGCCAATTCTAATAAATCGACGACCTGGATGGAGCTAGTTAGCTAGAAGGCGGCCTCGCAGCACAATAAAAAGAACCCCGGAAGAGATTCATGACAGGACTGGAATTGAAGCTTGAAGATCCGAGGTCTGGTGTCTAATCACAGAAGGAATATTGTGACGAGAATGGCAAACAATTGCGATATCCCTTGAAAGGAATGAATGGTTGCCATGCACCCGCTCGCATTTTGGCTGTGGGTAGATCAGTAGATGATGGCAAAAGGTCACCATTTACCTATATTCAGGCCATGTCTACAGTAAGCATGACGTGATGACTGTTCAAGTTCAAGCTTCAAGTTGATCGTGGCGGTGTAGCAAGAACGAAGTGATTGACTACACAGCAGGACACTCTACTAACCCCAACTCTGCCTAGCTGTGTTTAACCCTGAGCGAGACCTACAGCGCCTTGGGTGATAAACGTTACGCGTCCTTACGCAGGGTTGAGCCAACGCTGAGGCTTTTCAACCCAGGTCGCAAACTTGCCACATCAGGAAAACCCGAAAAAAAACTTTGCTGACTTATTGTCTTAATGCACTTGATCAAGTACGTTAAGTGCAAATTAAGACGATTTAAGTCGCAAATTAAGCAAAAATGACTTGGTATAAGCTATGTCTCCATGAATTTAACTTATTTTCGACTTACTTATTCGGCAATAAGCGCGTCCAGCGCGTCAAGTACAATTTTTCAGGTTTTCCTGATGCACGTGGGCAGCATTAGCATTAATATTCATTAATAATATTGGCCGTTCACATCAGGAAATCGGTGAGAAAATGATATAGCATTATAAAACATTAAAATTTAAATAATATCTACAATAACTATCAAGCTATATTTGGGACGCTTGTGTTGTGGCAAATCTCACAATCTCTGCCAAGTTTGGCAGGATCACTAATTCTGGTATTCAATTGCAATTCAATATCTGACTGCGTCAGACTGATGGGTCATTCTCAAAAACAGAAAAAATGATTCCTTATTACATGGGCTGATTCTTTTGTATCTATCTGTTCTCATCTTATCTGCCTCAATTTATTTTTAAGTTACTCATTTTCATCTTATCTTAATTAACTTAACTTTGCTTACTCAATCTTAATCTTAGGTCACTTATTACTTATTTCTCAGGAAATCTCACAATATACCATGTGAGAATTGAGAGGGCACAACCAAATTTTTGTATTTTGTTCAGGTGATGAGTGCTGGCTGAATGTGTATGCCTGTTTTTATAGCAGTCTTTACCAAAATGGTGATGATTTGCCAAGTACTACCATCTAGACATCCAAATGCAAGCCAAATATAAATAATTATAAGATACTCCAAGTATGGCACACAGCATTGATAAAGTTTAATCAAATTCATGTCAGAATTGCCAAAGATGGTCTTGCAATGTCTAAATAATAACAACTGATGTAGGTTAGCAAGTCTTTTGTCATAATTTCTACCTATGCTAATTCTATATTTAAAGATACAATGTGGCATCAGCTGTTGAGATATTT
>KN832988.1:75578-110143 GCA_000827315.1 Piloderma croceum F 1598
CAACTGATGTAGGTTAGCAAGTCTTTTGTCATAATTTCTACCTATGCTAATTCTATATTTAAAGATACAATGTGGCATCAGCTGTTGAGATATTTGGGGATTGGTGAGTCTCACCATGCCACAACAAATAGATACAAACACAAACTGTACTGTATGCACATCCTGTCCTGTACTTACTTCACCTTTCACAATGTCATTCATTTGATTATCCGGGTCCTCAGTTCACACGGGAGCATTTACTCCAACATCAGCCAGATTTGGTGCTATCAAATCTATCCAGTCATACCAATGACACACTGATTTCCTGATGCACATCCTCAGGTCACCAGTGCATTGTATATAATGTACACAAATGTGCATGTTACATCCTTGTGATTCAATTCTCATACTGTATGAATGAAAAAAGCATACCATTATATTATATTAATGCAAAAGAACAGTTATAAGATGTACATGTTTCATAGATACAGTTTTGATATATGGACAATACTGGTATATATAAATGGCTTCCTGATATCATACAAATCAAGTGTTAATGCCTGAAACACTGTTTTGGCATGTCGGTTTGGCCATTCCCACATTGTAATTGAATGATCCCTCACTCTGGCCTGTAGTCTCAGAGAAAAACCAGCCAATGTGCCTGCACATGGACAGTTTTGTACCAAAGTCCAACTTCCTAAAAGGTTCTGCTAGGTGGCACAACCACTACAGATTTTTGTTATCTGTCAACATATGTAAACACAGATGAAAATCAATGAAAAATTGGTGGCTTTGTGAGTAGTAGTAAGGTGAAGCTGGTCTCAAGATTGTCCCAATGGCCCATAATCCAGCCAAACATGGTGTATTTTTTTTGGAGTGAAGGACTGGCCAGGTGTATAGCTCAAGTTCCTTTGAGCTTGTTAACTGATGAAAGGGTCATTGCTGGTGTAAAACACAAGCAAAATATCATTAAGAGAGTGCCATCCATTAGTTTCAGAGCATTAGTGACTCCTTGTATCTTCTTAACTCACTGAGCTTGAGAAGACATGATGAACAGTGGTTGAAATGTATGTTTCCTAAGTGACCACTAAGCAACCACTACAAATAATTCAAAGTCCAATAAGAAATCATTACAAACTTCAAGTCAATTTGTAAAGTCTGCACATAGCCAACAGCCGGATGGAAAAATAGAAAGCCATGGATAGATATTGTATAGTAACCTAGCTACATTTTTCACTTCAAGTGTAAGGATAAACCCAATGAATTGAGTCTTAAGGATGTAATTTGCATCACCCTACAGAACACTTCAAAACCTTGGACTTTGTTACAAACCCCTCTGGTGTTTGCTGCCAGAGGGGATTTGTGCTGAACCTACTCTGGCCTGGGTTTTGTACTCAATCTACTGGGTATTTTGGGGGGAAGTTCAAAAAAAAAGAAGTTCAATTTGTGGCCACTGATGTACATGCCTCTAGCCTGCATTTGAGTCATCTGATCATTAATTCTATCAAATACACTGTGTGACTATAGTACTATTCAGTAGCATCCATATTTATTGCAAGGCACTGTGCAGCTCTGTTATAATTAGTTCAGAGAAATTCATAATATTGTTATTATCTGTGTTTTCTCTCTTCAAAAGTGCTATCACTCAATTTTCGAGTGATCTGGCTCTAAATGGCAAATAGACTCTGAGAGTGGGGTATGGCATGCATGTAGGAATTGTTTTAAGTGGCTGACAGGATATAGGAATAAGCGGAAAGACATTTGGAGGTACACAAGGTATACATAAAGAAATGGCATAAAATATTAAATTACAGTGAGCAGAGACGGTTCTCAACCAGATAAAGCATTAAATAAATAAATAAATAAAGGTCAGAGATAGAAATTCAGGTAGAAGTAATTTAAAGTATTATCAGTTGTTATGAGAACACAAGAGAGAAAAGAGCAAGAGAGCATTGCGTTGTGTGGCTATGCAATGGCAGATAACACATGTCGATTTTGGTGGATTAATATCACACTTTCAATACATTTAAAATCGTAATAAATTATTTTACATAGAAGGATATCTCTTAATATTTCCATGTTTTTTAGTACAGTATTGCATTCAGGAAATGTGCATTGTAATTGGAAGTGACCGAGTTTTGCACAGCCACAGTTGGCCCACTGGCAGCACTTTGAGTAATAAACCCAAGTTTCAACCCCGCAACCCGCGACCATGAGCCTCACAGCAGAACTGAGACCGTCGAAGTTAGGCACCAAAGTATAGTGAGCATCACGTAGATGCCTCATATTCGTCTCTGAAACGATGGGACACCCAGCTGGGACAATGTATATAACGATGAGCTTGCAAATTTTGAGGAAATGGGCGACGAAGGTGAAATATGGTGCGTTACATGACCTCACATCTGCTTGCCAAGTGATGAATCTACAAGTAATGTAGGTTCGGAGAGGAGAGCGTCGAAAAGATGGTGCATTGGGCTTGCAAATACGTTCCTTCTGCCTCCTGCCCGTGGATCCTCGAAGTTGGCAGCGGAAACGGAACTCTGTTACTTGGTCTCTTGGATGCTGAATACCAGCCTGAAAGACTTTGCGGAATAGACTACAGCGAAGGATCTGTCAAGCTTGCTAGATCGGTCTCCGCTGCCAGGGGAGGCGACAATATATCGTTCCATCTCTGCGACTTTTTGAAAGATGATCCACCCAAATTGCCATCCATGCTGCAGGAGGCCTACGCAGATTGGGATCTGATAATGGACAAAGGCACATTTGATGCAATCGGGTTGATGGAGAAGGACAGTAATGGGATGACACCTGCTGATGGCTACCCGCTAAAGATTGGGAGGTTGTTGAAACCCGGAGGGCATTTCCTCATAACTTGTACGCCACCATCGAATGGTTTTTTTTCTTTACTCGCATCTGATAATCTTGCATTTGCAATATGAAGCGTGCAATTTCACTGAGGAAGAGCTAAAAGCCAAATTTGCAAATCCCCGGACGGGTTTGATGTATCATTCAAGGATACAGCATGCGACATACACTTTTGGGGGTAAAAGTGGTAGCATATGCTCAAGTGTCGCATTCCGTAAACCTTTGTAGCCCATAGGTACTTCCGCCAAAAAGGACCTCGAAGACGAAATTTCTCCCTCAAAGATTAGTCACAACATCCATACCGGTTCTCAATGTATCCAACGCCACCCCAGTCGCCCACTTCACTAGCTGTTCACTGTCTCCATCCCTCGGCTGAGACATTTCCTTCTGCAGAAAAAAGAGCAAACCAAGCGCCAATGATTCCATCCGCGTGGCTTTTATAAATACTTGTTCCAGCGCTCCCCGATTGCGTGTTGTGGGTATGGAGTTGCCGAGCACTGGTACGGATGCTTGCGTGGCGATGAATAGATGAATGAAGAAGTTTGATAGAAAGGTGCACGTGCTGGGTTTTAGCAGGGCAAAATCAATGGGCTACAAACACAGAATGAGAAACAAATAATACACCACAAGTGAATCCGGCATCAAACAAGCTCACCTTTAGAATCGTAAGGGTACAACAATCTTTGGCGATCCACCACCCGTACGCTTTGGCGACGTTTGCTATCCTTGTCCCGGATATATTTCTGACTTCAAACCCATTATCCTCTTTGATGTTCTTAAGAATTTCTGCGCCGCCCACAGTTGTCTCTCCAAGGTCGCGCAAAAAGTCCCAAAGACAAAATTGGAGTGTGACCTTGTACGAATGTGAAGTACGGCAAAGATGTTGCGCAATGAGTGTGTAATACGGGTTGTAAGATTTTTCCTGAAATGATAGACATTCTATTCACCGAAGGAGCGGTAATGAATATAAGAAACGGACTCACGTTGCCGCAGCAGTGGAGAATAACTCGTATTATCTCTCGTTGTCGGACTTCGGTCAAGTTGAGCTGCCCGAGGCGCTCACACGCGTCGACATAGTCCTGGAGGAATAGTTAATTAACAAAGGTTGTAGTAGATGAGAATCAACTCACATCGCTACTCATCAGCACGACGAAAATGCTTCGCCTGATATCTGTATTCATGCCCTGGTTCCGAGCCAGCTTGAGGAAATTGTTGTTGCTTATGTCACTTGCATCAACATTCTCGTCGGCTTTAGTAATTTCTCGTCGATCAACCAAAGGGTCACCACCCCAGGCAGCACCGACGAGCCACCATTTGCCTTTCCTCTCCGCAGTGTGAAGGTCTTCAAGGGAAATACGGAGAGGTTCGTGTGCGAGAACTACATGTGTACAATAGTTGGTGAGCTTTTCATTTACATCGAAACAGAAGCAGAAAGACCGCACCGTGTTTTTTCTTGGCTAATCCCGAGAGAAACTTCTTCATCCGATCGACGGCGTCACCTCCTTCATGTTGTTGTCCTGCGGTCCGCTTGATTTTGTTGTTTTTCAGATTAGTGAGCGTCTCGATCATGAAGCGTGTACGTGAGCTGGACATCAATATGTGTCAGTGTGAATGCAACAACGGGAGTTGTTGATGAACCTTAATGATTCATCTTGATTAGATAGTTTCGTATGCACTATACCGATTATATCTTTAAGTGCAGAAGGATCGTCTTGACGCAACTGCTGCCCCGAGTCTACAAATAGGTTAATGTTATTCTTACTCCATAACTTCTGTCAACTGACTTCTGACAATCTTCAATAAAAGCTCGACACTGAACTCAGTGAGTTGCTGGTCTAGAAGATCCCGGATAATGTCGAAGACAAGCACACTCGATATCACCTGGAAGTTGTATAACTCGGAGAGAAGGACAATAAGGTTGGAGCATTCCTTTCCCGGAACTTCCGATTCGGCTTCCGGCCGACTGGCGGCTTCTGTTTTTGCTTCTACTGGTGGTTGATATGTGTGCTGAAGTGCAGAGTGATAGGACTCATAAGCAGACACCACATTCTGGACAAAATACGCAGCTGGTGTAAGGGACGCACGTCAATAATGCAATCAGGTTCTGGATCACAAAGTGCATTATGCGTACCAAACTCGACACCGATAATTTTATGCAGGCTTGATACAAATGCTGCGTAGAGCACAACGTATGAATCCAACAGTGTAGAATGAGATGATATCCCATCGGTGATAAGTGTAGTCAATGTAGATGTCACATCTACATCGAGTGCGTCAGATTTTCTGGATGTATGAGTTTGAAACAAGAGCAACTGACCATGCCGCCGATGCTTCCGGTAGACTTCTTCGATGCTGTCTAGGATGACTGTCATGTTCTGTTCGCTCATTCTGTAGAATATGATAAGCGTCAAATCGTTTAATGTTATCTGTATTTGCGCTTACCGGTTGAGGAGGCCCTTGAGTTGTCGCGTGAGCTTTACCGCTAGTTCGGAGTCCTTTCCATCGGTGCTAGGACGGTTTCGAAGATGGGGAGGAACATAGCGAGAGCCTAGATGCAAAATCAACGATGTATCAGGTATGAATAATCATGTTCTTACCAACCATAGATGTCTCGTCAGAGGCAGGTGCGAGGGTAAGAATTCCCCCACCATCTTCTGCTATCGAACCTCCGATTCCGCCCCATTCAGATAACTTATCATCTGAAAGACTCTCGTTTCCCCTTTCATTCAGTTCTTCCTCTGTTTCATCCGATACTTCCATTACAGAATCTGGCGTTTCCTGAAGCGACTTGGATCGTTATACGAAATGATATCATATAGAAGCAGACACACGAACCTGCGGTAAACTGTGCATGATTGAAGAAGTAAATTCCAATAAATCTGGACAGTCGTGAGCTAAACAAACAGATCGATAAATTGCAAGATAGTTATACCATCCAGCCCATCATCCTCAGCACCTTTCTTGCCCTTTCCAAGTTTGCCCTCCAGGTAAGCGATGTATGTGTCATCCTCTCGCTCTCTCTGCAAGCGCGATGAAGAGGCAAATGGATTCGTGTCTCCGCGAAAAACAAGCTTCCCAAGAGCCGTTTGGGGTTTGGACTTGAGTTTCGAGATTGTTTTCAAGTCTACCTGCTGAGGCGGCGGCTTGGAAAAGGATTTTTTGCTGATTTTGGTATCGACCTTGAGCCGATTTACAGACACAGTCTCTGGCTCGGTAATCTTGACCCTTTTGCGTTTCGGTGACTCTGTATGCTCTGCCTCTGCAGAACGTTTACTGTGACTTGAATTTGACGCAGCAGCAGCAAAAAAGTCTGCTTTCCGTTTCTTACGGTCTATTCGGTCTTGTTTCCTGGCATCCTTACGAGACTTTTGATGCCCAAAGCCCTTGGTCTTTCTCGAGGAGCCTGTTTCTAAGCGGACTATATTGTTAGAGGGACGAGAAGCCAGAGTAAGACAATTTAACATACCACGAAAGTCATCAATCTGCTCAAGAAGACTTTGCGGTAAGCTCGGTCGAAGAACAGATGAACTTTTTCGCCCGGCCATGCCCGAACGTTAGTATGCCATGCAGAAGTAGCTCAGACAAAGCTCAGATGAACTTTTGGGCAGCGAACCTTTTCGACCACCAAGCCCAAAAAGGCCGCCCCGCCACATGTCTGGATCTTCCTCCCATGGGCATGGACAACCCCAGGGTAAAATAAAGGCTAGGCAAATGTGGTGGTGGTGATGCATAATGTTACTGACAGAATTATATATATAATTTCACCTTGATTCTCCTGTACATATTATATCACCTTCATGACTAAAGTCAAAGAGCATTTCCTCTGCCAGTGTTCTATACTAGCTCGTAGTAACGATTCCCGTCACTAGTTAGTAGTAATATGCAGCCACATGAAATAATTCTGGACAACGGCCGGAGGATAGCCTCCGTCGTGAACATCCGTCAAATTATAATCCGTAGTATCTCCATCAACGGTGAAGGCTTTGTGTTAACCCTTCCATGCATAGTTCGCCTCCGGACACGCGCTACCCCGAGTCCGTTTCGACGATAGGCAAACAGATAGGTGGATTTCTATGAAGGACCGGCATGTAATCTTCCTTTTCCGACAACAGCGCGAGTGTCTGAGATGGCGAATAAAGTTGAGGGGAAGCAGATTACCAACAATCGTCCACCGATCGTCCCAACAGCCATCGATGTCCCATGTACGCCCAGCTCGAATGCAAGACCATACGAGGGAGTTGGAAAATGGTGCTGCCTGCGACTGAGTCAACAATCCAACCTCCGCCAGTGATTTTGATGGAATCAGGGAAACTACTATTAAATTCGTCAATCGAGAGGTGATTGTGAAGTTGATCACAAGATGCTGCGTCATAGAATATAGTTCCATTGTCTGATCTGGTTATAATGCAACTGCCATCCATAGAGAAAGCTGCAGACCGTACCCAGCCAGCATGTCCTCGATGAGGATGGCATAACAAAGCACCAGAAATAGCATCCCAGATTATGATGGTGCCGTCAAATGAACCCAAAACAATTCGGCATCCGTCTAGAGAGAATGCAATGCAGCTCACATATTCATTATGCCCACGAAGGGCGGGACAAAATTCTTCGGTATCTGATGTGATATCCCAGATTTGAATAGTGGTATTCTCGCCACCTGAAATGAGTTAGTGTCCATCGGGAGAGCAACTTACTGACTGAATTGACCCTCCGTTGAGCCCGTGCAGCTCTGAGACCTGGCTTCCTGTGATCACATCCCACACGCGAATGGTCTCGTCATATGAGCCGGAGATGACCCGTCGTCCATCAGCAGAGAACGCAATGCAGCTCACAGACATAAGATGCCCTTGAAGGACTGACGTCTGGAGACCAGATGCCGAATCCCAGACTCGAATGATTTTATCCGCCGAGCCAGAGACAAGCCTTTTTCTGTCTGCAGAGAATTTTACTGAGTTCACACCTTTCTCATGTCCCTGAAGGGCTGGGAAGACTGTAGCACCTCTCTCGGCATCCCAGACACTTACAGTCTTATCCTGTGAGCCAGAAGCAATTTGCTTTCCATCCGGAGAGAAAGCCACACATGTAACCGAATCCCAATGCCCTCGAATTGTGAGCAAGCCTCCAGCACTCGTCATTGTCACATCCCAGACACGAATGATTTTGTCTCTTGAGCCAGAGACAATTCGGCTGCCGTCTGGGGAAAGGTCCACCAGCAAAATCTGGGCATTATGCCCAAATAATTCAAACAGCTCAGTGCCCGACCTAGCGTCCCAGACTCTAACAATGCCATCATTGGAACGTGAGAATATTCGCTGTCCATCTGGGGATAATGCCACAGACCAGACCATAATCCCATGCCATATTTCTTTAAGCTCAACGCCCGTGGTAGAATCCCACACGCATATAGTCCTGTCAAGTGATCCGGAGACAATACATGAGCAATCAGCAAAGGTAACCACTGAGGTTACAGATGCCGTATGCCCAGTTAGAGCGAGCAATAATGGAGACCAAGTACGCTGAAAACCTCCTGATATCGAAGGATACATATCAGGGCGGATACAAGGTGGTGTTGGTCAGAGTGAATGGCAACACGGACATATACACCAGTCAAGGATGTGCTTCAATAGAACTTATAAAAAGTTTATTGAGAGGCAGGGCGCTAAGACACGACACGGACACTGAAGATGTATTAAAGAGAGCAGGTACACGAACTGACTACGGTGTGTTTGCATATGTTTGTAAGTTGCTGATGCTAGTGAACTATAATTCTAACAAAGTTGAGCAAAGTGACATGCATCATGGACCAGTGCCATGAGCAAGGTACAAGTTTGAGAATGTCTCTGATCATACACCAACTTATCAGCAGGACAATGGATGATAAACAGGAAGGAGAATAACCCACCGATATCCAGTTTAAGAGGGAGTTGAGGCAAGATATTGTGTCCCTCAATCTCCTTAAGATACTCATCACCTCAAACTAGTGGAGGAAATGCTGAAATAGAAAATCCAAATGGGCCATGATTGGTGCAATATCACATATGTTACATGCAAGGAATGCATCCAATTGGTCCATACATCGACAGGCGAGATGGAAGTGATATGTGGACTGATTGAAAAACCAGATATCCCACCCGCATTGTTCCTTTGTTGTGAGAAAGTCTGCAAATAATGGATGTAAGACGCAAACGGTCTGACTCTGCTGCAGAAGGCAGCTCAGACTCATTGAGATAGTATGCATGCTCAGCCTATCCTTTGGCAGATGCAACAGCACATCAATGGCAGCACTGGAAAGAGGTTCGTGTGCAAGGAGAATAGTGCCCAGGATTTCCCAGAAATCTGCCACAAAGTCTTCATTGTCCCAGTAACCCACAGAATCAAGTGCTGTCTTATACAGGGCATCTAATGCCGCCTCGGCACCTGATGCCACATCACCACTCAATATGATATCCAAATGTGTTTCCTTGGGTCATATCCATCAAAGAATTTGGATGTGGTAGATGCCTAAACAAAGAGCCCAGATGCTCATTGGACAAGCTTATGAAGGATCTTATTTCTAAGCTATTCCGCATCCAATTGCAGATGTCTGGATTTGGTACAGATGAGGGCCATACAATGTTGGAAATATGACAAGATATCATTGGAGTTCCTTGGAGATGTGATGTCTAATTTGTATGTGAGAATATAGTCCTGCAACTCAAATGCAGTGTGAATATCAATCTCTGCGTGACTCGTGATGATGATGTGAGCGACGAAAGGGAGGTTATTCAGGTCTTGTGCCAACACACCCAGGAGAGCTTCACACTCATCAGCAGTACCACACTCATTTAAGGTGTCCAAAACAATAATGACTGTTGAGGTCTTAAATTCCAATTTAGAAAGAGGTTCGAGGAGGAGCTTTAGAAACTGATACGAAAGAGGTGAGATGATAACATTTGGATTCTTCTTGATAGCCATGCAGATGGCAGTTCCGATGTTTGAATCAGAGGTGCCCAGCTGATAGGCCAATGTCCTAATAACAATTGTTGGGTTGCTTCTCTCAGTGACATCACTGTCAAAGAATAAAAAAGTGTCCAGCTCTCTGGAATCCCTGAAGGTATTCGTGATTGTTGTAGATAAGGCACTTTTGCCTGATCCCACAAGGCCATGGATCCACAGTACCTTCTGCTCGCTTTCCAGATCATTCACCCAGTCTTGGAGATAAAATTCAAGATATCTTCTCTGGTATTTGGAAGACACCTGGTACATCTCGAAGCATCCATCATGACTGGCTGGAGTTTGTCGAGCACATCCTGAGCATCTGGTGATATGCGATGATGAAAAGAAAGGGAAAAAAAGATGTTCATTCTGCTTTCACAATGTTCAAACACTGGGTTCAATTAGTAGTAACTCACCAGCATTGATATTTTTGAATGTGGAGTTTTGGGCATCAGTGTAATTGGCATGTGAGAGAGCCATGGTGGGGGATGATAAGAATCAGAAAGAAGTTCTAGTCACTGATACATAGTGTAAGGGGACCACCCATTTCTGACTCCGCATATGCAACTCCGGCTGTGGCTGCGCAACTCCGAACTCCGCAAACACAACTCCAGTTATGTTTACAGACCTGTCTCCTCGTCACAAGCCTCGTTGCACTCGCTTAGCTTACCTACTGTACAGTCCTTTCTCACACCTGCCTGACATATATAGTTGTCATCCCTAGCAGGGTTTTCCTCAGAGTATTCTCTTTGGATTTCCCCCTGCTAGGTTAGTATTTCATATTTCCATGTATTATAGCCACTTATATTCATCTTTGGATTTCTCCCTGCTAGGCTGAGTGACTTCCTCAGCATCACAGGGTTGCCCTTACACATAGCTGCATTATGCAGCAGGCTTGACACCCACTTCAAGAAGGACTCAGAGTCAGAGTTTCATGTCACCTACAGCCGTTCATCAGGAAAACCCAAAAAAAAAACCTTATTTGCCTTTGCTGACTTATGGTCTTAATGCACTTGATCAAGTACATTAAGTGCAAATTAAGTCGATTTAAGTCGCAAATTAAGCAAAAATGACTTGGTATAAACTATGTCTCTGGATGAATTTGACTTATTTTCAACTTATTTGTACTTACACAGGAGATCCGTCAGATTCGAGACTATACCATTTCTTCCCTCCAATTTATTTATTTTTGGGTAGCATCAGAAGGTTGAACTGTGATAGAGAACAGAGCATAGGTCGCTTCCCAATCAGGGCCCAATTACTAATCACCCATAGCCACTCTGCGTGAGGCAGTGCACCAAATGAAGACATTACGGTGTTGGTGAGCAGCAGGACTGTACATGATGTGGTGCATCGTGTGAGACGTGCATGAAGAGACATTGTCCAGGAAAGGGAATATTACATAAAACAAAGACGAACCTGAGCACGTGTGAATCGCGTTTGTAGACAGCTCTTGACACCGAACCCCGCCCCGCACACACGAGGCTTGCATCGACGGTGACACTGCACATGTCATTCACGGGCACACCGCTAGCCCAAGCAAGACGTCTCGATCACCATTCCTTCTTGAACAGTCACGCGTACGGGTACAACGAACAAGAGCAGACCACTGCCCGACGCACCGTGCCCTCCCAATCCAAACCAGACAGGTGGTCCGTGAAAGACACCACTGTCAACATCGCAAACGCATTTACCCTAGCAGTCGAGGACCTCGACCTAGACTCAATCCCCGCCACCAACACGATGCAACCAGCCGCCCCAAACCCAAACACCGCCTGGGCCTCCGGCTCACGCACAACAACAACAACCACGAACATACCACGCAGCACCTCCGTAGAATACGAAAAAGAAACCCAATCAACGAGTAATCGCCGCTTCGCTCCGCCTCCCCACCGACTCGCTCCCCCGCCTTCGAGGAACGGTTCAGCTGCTTCCATCTCTGGTCCGAGGAAAAAACCGCTCTCCAAGCAAGTGTCTGTACGGCACGTCCCGGATTCTGAAGGTGAAGGTGAAGGTGAAGAAGAGAGAGAACGTGAAGAACGTCCTGCCGCTAGGAACGAACGAGGGAAAAGCCCTTTTGAACACGTCGTTGATATGACGAAACGCGCTTTCGCACCTGCTACTTTTTACCTCCGCCAACGCTCGCTGGAGCCTTCCGCCGACGGAGGAGCAGCCACCAATGGACACAACGCGAGCTACGACTACTCAGCCGAAGAGCGCGAATTCCAATCGCAGAAACCCACCTCCGCCACAACACCGCACCACCACAAAAAGGGCCGTATATCCCTTGATAACAAAGCTTATCGACCTTCCGCATCTGATTTAGATGACTCGGATGAGGAGGATGATGATGGGAGGAAAGTGAGGAGACGGAAGACGAAGAAGAGGGAACCGCATGGGGGACCATTGACTACGCTGCCTACTGTTGCGGGCCATGAGAAGAAGAGGAGGAGGAAAGGGAGGGGGAGTAAAGGGAATTCGATGGATTTGGGGATCGGGGAGGAGGAGGAGGAGGATTCGACGGGGCTTAGTGATGAGCATGTTAGTGAACAGGTTTGTGTTTGCCTCTTTTTCTTTTGATGTCCTTGATTGAATATGCCTTTTTGGTAGCGCTCCGCACCAAACTCACGAACATCCCAACAACGCGGTTCGGTGCCCTTCCAATACCGACAAGACGATTCAGGGCAGATCGATACTTCAGCAGATATAGAACAAGGTCTAGATTCCATACCCGAGGTGAACGAACCCGATCTCCCCATCGACGACCAATACCCCCGCTTAGCCCACCCCCACACATCATCATCATCGCCAGCCTTCTCAATCGGCGGCCTCCTCGGCCGACTCGTAAACCTAACATGGCGTCTCACAGCAGGCATCTGCTCACTCTTCTTCAGCCTAATAATGATGCTATGTATGCTCATCGGGAGAGTATGCGGGACTGCTTTTGATGTCGTTTTTAGTAGGCCTGGGAGGTGGGTGGCTAGTGTTAGTAGACCTGCTGGGGGGTCGCTTGGGAAGTATGTGGTGGTTGGGCTTACGGTGTATGCTGCGTGGTATGCGCTCGCGCTTCAAGATCGTTCATTAATGGATTGGATCCCATCATCATCATCATCATCATCATCATTCCCCTCCTTCCCTTTCTCATATTCTTCCAGACCCTACTTCCACGCCCCGGAAATCCCAGCATCAAACATAGCAGAACTCTCAGCCCGCCTCCAAGCGATCGAGAACGCCCTATCAGGTTTATCCCTCGAGCACGAGCGTTCACGCACGAAATTAGATACGGAGGCTAGGACGCGCGCGGAGCTTGTTGGGAGGCTTGGGAGTTTGGAGACGCGGGTGCAGAGGGAGGGTATTAGGGCTCTTGAGGCTGAGGAGCAGTATAGGGTTCAGACTAGTTTGGGGTTGGTGGGTGTTAGGCAGGAGGTTGAGGCTTTGCAGGCGCAGGTGAGGGGGATTGGTGCTGGTGCTGGTGAGCATGGGCATGGGGAAGGGGGGGGAGGGAATGAGGAGGAGGCGAGGGCGAAGTTGAAGTTGCTTGAGGAGAGGGTTGGGAGTGTGGAAGGTGGGGTGAAGGAGGCGTTGGAGATGGGGAGACATTCTGTTAAAGCTGGTGGTGGTGGTTCGAACGTCGCGTGGTGGAATAAACTCACGACTGGTCGGTCGGGGTTGACTATTAAGTCTACCGATGGTCAGGATGTGACTTCCCTCATTGGTCATCTCGTCGATTCTGCCGTATCGCAATATGGGAAAGATACCATCGCCCGACCGGATTTCGCACTTCATTCATCGGGGGCGAAGACGATACCTTCATTAACGAGTCCTACTTTCGAGATTCGTCCTTCAAATATACGAAGTCAACTCGTAGGGCTCGTCACAGGGAACGGATACGCTATCGGCCGACCCCCAGTGACGGCACTGCATCATGAACTTCATAACGGGCATTGTTGGCCTTTTGCTGGTACAGAAGGTCAATTGGCCGTAGCCCTCGCTGCACCTGCTTATATCTCCGACGTGACGATCGACCACGTCGCGAAGGAGGTGGCGTTTGATATGCGTTCTGCGCCTAGGGAGATGGAGGTGTGGGGTATGGTTGAAGGGAAGGATAATATCGCCAAGGTGAAAGCGTGGCAAGGGGAGAAAGCTGCACGGAAGGCGGAGGCGAGGAAAGTGGCGAAAGAGCAAGGAGGGGTACCGTTCGTTGAGGATGGAGATGATGATGATGATGATGCGCCATACCCGAAGACACTACCCAAATCACCACAATACATCCGCATCGCGAATTTCACGTATAACATCCATTCTCCGAGGCATATACAGAGCTTTCCTGTGGATGAGGCTATTCGGGATTTGGGTGTTGATTTTGGGATTGTGGTGTTGAGGATTAAGAGTAATTGGGGGAGGGATGAGTATACTTGTTTGTATCGCCTGCGGGTACATGGGCAGAGGATGGGGGAGACTCCGTTACCGTATCCCGAGGAATCTGTATAAACCACTGATTGCTGACTGATTTATCCCTCATTCATTGTTACAACTATTTTTTTTCTTTCTTTCTAACTCTCTCATTTTCATTTTGCTATTCTCTTTATTCGCCCTAAACGGTCTTTTGTGGTCTCTGATATCGATTATTGCCTTTTGCTTTCTATGTTTGTTGTCCTTCTTTCTTCGTGCTCAATTTACGACCTGTCACGACGATCATTTCATATATAGGCAAGCACTGACTGACTGACTGACTGGCCTGGTCGAGCGGTATACATTGTACTCCTACACATACTTATACAACATTCATGCAATCAAGAAGATTCAATATTTCATTAATCACGATTTTGTGTTCACGTTGTGTGAAGAATCACAGATCGGCGAATTGATCGGTGGCTTGTACGAGGAGTTTCATGTTCCCTGGTTCTCGGGATGAATGGCCTGCATCTGGGACGATGTGTAGAGTGGTCTCGGGCCAGGCCTATTAAACAACAAAATGAGCAAACAGCAGCGGAAATGGGATATCGGGTGGTCGTACCTTCTTCAGGGTGTACGCCGTCGTTGCCTGTCATCAAACGAATTAGAGCCAAGAAGGTACTAGTTAAGATGTTGAAACGAACGGGGCAGACGACATCGTAGCGTCCTTGGACTATGATGGTTGGAATATGGCGGCTGAAAGAAATTTGTTCGTGAGCAAATGAATGGGCTGCTTTGATTTGGACGAGACTAACATTTTATCGATCTCTTGCTTCTCCAAAAGCTGGCCGTCCCGCATGAACCCCTGCATGATAAGACCATTAAAAACAACACGAGCACATATAGTTTCAGAGCGACTCGAGTCTCACATCTTTCACGAAGTAGTGGTTTTCGATCCTGGCAAAGGCACTATCAAATGTTAATAAGCCATCGTTGCAAACTGCAGTTAAAAAGTGAAGCTTTACTTTGCAAAGTCGTCCTTAGAAGCCTCAGCGACGTGCTCTGGGTCAACGAACAGCTTTGAAGTCGACATTCTTCGATGGATGAATCAGCGACTCTGATACACCGTTGGTAAGAGCAAAATGTACTTACTCCCATTTGGACCAAGCTTTGGCAGCCGTGATCCTCGTTTGGCCATCCACAGAGTTCAGTTGAGCATGGTAGGCGAGCATTATATCATGTCGCTCTGCTTCAGGAATGGGAGCAACAAATTCGTCCCTGTTCACGGTAAAGATACGAGGATAAGTGCGACAAGATAAATACTGTGAGTGTAGTCGAAGGCTCTAACCATGCCTCGGGAAACAAATGAGAGGCGCCATTCTGATAGAAAAAGCTGAGTTCGCTGAATGAGGAATGACGGTCATTCCATGAGAATCGGGTATAATGATATTGATAGTGCGACCAACCTCTTTCTCAAGGTAAATATCCCACTATAAGACGGTTAGAGTGTCGTTTCATCCTCGTAGAAGCTATAAATATCCTCACCGCAACACCAGACTCTTAACACGGTCCGGATGCGACTAAATCGTCTATATTGAGTACACATTTAATTATTGAAAATTAGTTCATACCTGTGCATAAGCTAAAGACAGAGCTGAGCCCTGGCACAATAATGCAGTATGAGGGTGGGTTCCAACACAAATTACAAGCGGTATACCCAGGAGCCTCCAAACACGTGCCATTTCTCCACATTGAGTTTCTCGCGGATCCTTTCGATGTCTTTGACAAGATCCCAGGTAGTGTTCTCCTCCAAACAGGCGCTTGGGGATGACTTTCCAGCACCTCTTTGATCGAAAAGGATGATCTGCACCAAATATGCGCCGCGTGCGGAGGTGGCCATAAATAACAGGTCTTCACTGGATAAATGAATCTACCTTGTATTTCTGGGGGTTGAAGAATGACCTGTCCTTTTCATCCGTTCCACCTCCAGGGCCACCTTGAAACCGCGTAAAATGGCTGCTTTCCCTAGATACTTGGCGGATCACTAACCGTGAAGAAAGACAACTATGAAAAATAATCAACGACCATTTATGCAAATATAGAATCGGTCTTTCACACCAGGTGTCCCGGTTTTATTGCCGCTTAATTCATAACTACAAGGCAGCATCAGTCGATCCAGACCATGATCAGATTTCTGAGGCGCACTAAAGAGTGTGGATATCAGAGACTTTCAGGTTCCCAGTCTCGTATGGTTCGATTGGGGGGTACATGGCAATGCGGTGATGCGTCTATCTCTTGAAAATATCGCAGAATATAAGACCTGTATATGATCCAAATAACAGCAGGATGAGAAAGCAATGGGAGCCGTCTAAATATGGACAGACTAAATAGTCGTAGTCCGAGGTCGTGTAACTTTGTTGGACGTAAATTATTTCGACGCTACTTGCCATATTCTTTTGTACCTTACGGCCATGGCGGAAATCGTCTATACCCCCCTTCCTCCCCCTCCTGTTCCAGCTGATTATACAAGGCCTGATGACTTGAACCCGAAGCAGGAGGAAATGCTCAAAGCAGTTTTGGCCCATTTTTCCACGGCCGAATATGTTATTCCTGGGCTCGACACGGAAAAAAGTACACTCACTGAGGACGAAAAGTTTTGGCTTGTGAGCTCCCTTTAATATGCACCGCTATACAATGGACATTGTCTTATTTTTTACTCCAGTCGTATGAATGTCTGCTTAGGTTAATTTCAGCATCTTGCCGGGGCACCAGTAGGATTGAATTTGTAGTATTGCATTTGCCAGATATTTGCGTGCTATCAAATGGAAGAGCGCGGAAGAGGCTATTCGTCGATTGGAGGAGACTCTCAAGTGGCGAAGAGAGTATGGTCTATATGACCTCATTACTGCCGAGCACGTCGAGCCGGAGGTGAGTGTTAGACTTTATCATTATTACAGTAGGCTCGTATTCACTATATACTGTTGAGGCCGTCACAGGGAAATCAATTTTATTTGGCTACGATACGTCACGCCGCCCGGGTTATTATATGATTCCTAGTCGCCAAAACACCAAGGAACCCGATGACCCCAATGCACCCAATCCACAGGTCCATTTCGTAGTCTGGACGCTGGAGCGGGCGATAGACATGATGGGAGCTGGTGTCGAGTGCGAGTCTTCAGACCACAGATAGCCGCAGACGCGATTAACACACCACCATTGTGCAGATCATTAGACCTTCTCATTAATTTTGCGGATAAGGGGAAGAACCCTTCCTTAGGCGTGGCAATGAAGGTATGCGTGCAATTTATCAGGCTTAAATGCTGTCAGTCTCTGATATAGTCGTTGACAGGTGCTTAATATTCTCCAGAACCATTACCCAGAACGCCTTGGTCTCGCACTAATTCTCAACGTGCCTTGGTTTGTGGATATGTTCTTCACGATGGTCAAGCCATTCATCGATCCTATTACCCGACCAAAAATGAAGTTCAATCCCAAGGTGCCTATTTTCTGCTCTTCTCGTCGTTTTATTTCAAGCAAGAACTGATATTAACCGCAAAAAGGTCATCGAGGACGATATATTTACGCCAGACATGGTCATGTCGGAGTGGACGGATCAAGGCTGCAAGTTCGAATATAAGCATGAGAAATATTGGCCTGCTTTAGTTTCGATGTGCGAGGAGAGGAGGAAACAGCAGATGGAAAAGTGGAGGGAGTTGGGTGGGACGGTTGGGTTGAAAGAGTGGGATATAAGAGGGGGGCAGGGTGTGCTAGAGAACGGTAAAGCTGAGGTCGCGGTAGACGAAGCGAAGGAAGTCAGCGCATAGACTGGCCGCCGAACGTTTTTTCATCGGACAGCGTCGTTCGTTTTATTCGCTGCCGTTTGTTTACATACATGTTGCTTTTGCTGGTTCATATTCCGAAATTTGAGAAATTAGCATAAGAGTCGCTATATTATACGAAAACTGGACGAAAGAACCAATTATGTCAGACGAATTGTAGCAACGAAACACAGACCATGCCCTTCGACGAGTGGAAAAACCGACTAAGCCACCCAAGACCTACTTGCCCTTCTTCTTCTTAGTCTTCTTTGCCTTGACAGGCAAGCCAAAATCTTCTTGATTCTCCTCCTCCTTCTTCTCTTCGTCATTCTTGACCTCTCCGTCCTTTTTATCATCTCCCTCGTTCTCGCCACCTGTCATATTCCATGCGTCACCCCCCGCATTGCCGTCATTCCCACCGTCACCAGTGGGGATATGGGCATTCGCTTCTTCGGCCAGTTCCCTCTCAAGTTGCTCCTGGAACTCTCTGTCCGCCTTCTCTTTGGCTTCCTTAGCTTCTTGTTGCTTCTTCTTCTTCTGTTGAGCCTTGGTTAGCGGTGGAGCTTTGGTGTCCTTGCCTTCAGCCTCAGGCTCTTCTTCAGGAGGAGGGTTAACAGGCGTCTGTTCGTCATTGAGCGCTGGTTCAGTCTTGTCAGCTTCGGATGTCAATGGATCGGGCATGGCTTTTGGCGAAGACGGCTTGGGAGTGTGTGGCGTCTTCGGCGCTGCTGGCGATGATTCGGCAAGCGTTTGCTCGATATTGGCGGCTATTTTATTTGCGTCAGCTTGGGATGGCAATGGATCAGATGTGGCCTTTGGCGAAGCTGGCTTGGAGGCGTGTGGCGTCTTCAGCGAAGTTTTAGCAGGCGGCTGCTCGATATTAGGGGTGGCTTTATTCGCATCAGCTTCGATTGTCGGCGGATCGAGTGCTAGTGCAGGTGCGGGAGCGGGAGCGGGAGAAGGAAGCTTTGAGGTGTGTGGCGTCTTCAGTGCTACTGGCGAAGATTGAGCAGGCTCATCAGCGGGTGCTTTGTTCGCATTAGATTCGAATGCCAGCGCATCGAGTACGGGTGCGGGTTTAGGCGAAGAACGTTTCGAGGTGTGTGGTGTTTTCAGCTTTGGAGAAGATTTTCCAAGTCCAAGAGCATCTGAAAGATTTGTCACACCATGCGAAGCATCAGCATCAGCTCCAGAACCTCCCGGAACGGAATGATAGCCCATTCCCCAGCTGTCAAATCCAGGGCCAGAACTATCATGAGTGGATTCCATTCCTGTACCATGAGCGGCCTGATTGGCAGCAGATCCGTTCAAATCCCAACCACCGTCGCCTCCGCCGAAACTTCCCCATGAAGAAATAGGCTCCTCCTTTGGGTCACCCGTAGTGACGCTCCAGAAGGGATCAGAGTTTGGTATCGATGAGGCGACCGGGGGCAGTGTATGGTGAGCACTCTCTGCAGGTGGATCCCAGAGGCTATTTGAATTGGTAGCAGGGAATTCGACGTTCCAACCTCCGCTCTGTTCTTTGGGATCATCAGCAACAAAGGTATCCTGAGTGTTGTCTCCTAGATTTCCCCCGGTGGAATTGGTATTGAAGGCGGGCATTTCAGCCGCTCCTGAATCTCCATTCTGCTTATTCGTGTCGTCACCAATAGCCTTCGGGGCATCGGCCACTCCAGGAGTTGTACCAAAGGCTACGGTGACAGGATCGGTAGCAGTTGCCGACATGTCACCCAACTTAGCCCAATCGTTACTAGGACTACGTTCTTTAGGCTTAGGCGGAGTGATCGCCCCTGGGGTGGGTGCAACCGAAGCGACTTTAGAAGCTAACTTGGACGGTGTCTTGCCCCCCTTTTTCTTAGTCTTCTTGGAATCCGGCAGGGGTTCCTCCACAGCTTTGTCTATCTGCCCTTCGGTTTCGGTAATCGCACCGTTGGCTGCAGTATTATCGTTCCAAGATGTATTGTTGCCCCATGTCCCGGTTGCTGTCGAAGGAGAAGGTTCAGTCACCGCAGCCAGCAATGCAGTCTCAATCTGTGAGGGAGTGCTTGCTGCAGGTGGGTCGGCTGGCATCTCTGGACCCGCAAGGCGATCCCCAAGTCTAGAGGATTCTCTCGTCTTCTCTTTAGGCGTCGCAACTTTCGGCGTTGCGGGTTTTGTAAAATCAACCTTTGGCGATGCAGCTTTAGCAGAGGCTGGTTGGGAAGGCTTGCCAGGCTCAATGAGAGGAGACGCAGAGGGCGAAGCAGATTTGGCCGCGCCCCAGACGTCAGTGAGGGCCTCCCCAAGTTTGCTTGTGGTGCTTGTCGTTCTCGAATGCGCTGGAAGACTGCGGTCGGCGAAACCGCTCGCAGTTCGCTCCCTCTCTTTGCCTTTGTCCTTTGCAGTGATTGGCTCGAACTCTCGTACACTGCCCCTTCGGCTTCGCCCTCTGTCTGCGTCAATGAGCGTTGTGGAAGATGAAGAGAGCAATCCTCTAGAGGTCGTCTTCTCTCGCTCGAATCCTCGTGTAACCTCCAGATTTGATGTGCTAATAAGCGAATCCGCCCTGGGAAATTCAATGGCGGCGGGGCCCAACGCATTGACGTGGGCGTTGCGGGAAGTAAAGGATGCCGGGGACTGTCCTCGAGATGGAATGCGGGACTGGGGCGGAGCGGAGCTGAAATCATCCTCCGGCGCGCTATCGACTTCGTCTTCATCCACACGAGATCCGCTCTCGTTATAGACGATAGATGCAGGACCACTGAAAAGAAATATCGTTAGGTGAGAGGAGAAAGGTGCATTATGGGATGTGACCCACTATTTCGTCTTTCCCTGTAGCGTGAAATGTCCATGTCAACCACAAGAGCTACATAGCCATAAAGAGCAACGTACGTTATCCACCCATTTGATTCGCGCTCTGAACTCGGTGAGACCGAAATGAATCTCGACAGAAAACACGATTGTCCAATATGTCTTTTTGACCAATTAGTGCGTGTCAAAATATGGAGTGAAAGGAGTGTTAAAAATATGTACCTTGCCATTTTTGCCTTGTTTTGGTTGGGCGCTGCCGCTCAAAGGCGAGAGGTCCGCTCGAACTACACACAAGGTCGAGAACTCCTCTAACAAATCATACGCGCCCATGTAAGGGTCCACATATAAAATGACAACCGATATGAAAGAACTGACCGGCTTCTCTGAGGATCCATGGTGGAATTGTGTTGCCGCCTCTATAACACCAAATCTCAACTTCAAAGACGGAAAGCGTGCTCTGCAGAACAAAACGTGAGTTGAAAGAGTGTAAATATACCATTGTGGAACACATACAAGGGACGTCAATTCCGTGCAATATTTCCGACTGAACACAGTCGACTCCTTGACCTTGACGCTCTGTGAAAAAAATCGGTCAGTAGGACATACGATGCGCATATTGACGAATAGCGTACTCGTGCCAAGATGCAGTCGAATGCGTCAGGTAAGAGCTTAGGCCCTGATGGTAGCTCGCATAGCCTATTCTTCCGCGCGACATGCTCTTGATCCTGTGCGTCAAATTCGCGAAGGAATTCCACTCCATACATATACTTGGACATCCTCGCGGACACATGGTGGTCGCTGTAGAAGCCTATCGCGCCGTCTGCGACTGCTTTTGATCTGCAAGCTCAACGTTCAAAAGCTAATAAATTGTGAGATAAAGACAGAAAACTAACGTTTGGCTGTCAGGCCGACTGACAGCGACCTTTAGAGGAGCAAGACGTTCCTGGAGTTGACTGAACAGCCAAGGGCTTGCGGCGAAGCCACCGACGAGCCAAACCGACTGGTAGACGTGAGCGATCACCTCAACTGAACAACATTCATGTTTCTCACCCTGACGACTCCTTGAGAGGCTTCAATTTGCGACCGGATCGATGCCACAGCCGCTTCTATGGATGGCTCAAAGAACTCCGCAACTTCGGCTCTGGTATTATATGAGATACATGTTATCGGGCTAACCACAAACGAAAGCTCACCCTGTCAATTTCAATTGGCCTCCTCTGATGCCGACAGACAAGTCTTTATCGAGAGGTGATCCAAAAGGGATAAATTGCAGATCGTTGTGATCACGGAAAAGGCGCTTCGTAGTTTCGTCAAAACGTTTTGTGATGTGATCGAGCGCATCGGGAGTACCGTATTTCGAATTCCTTAATTTCTCTAGAAATTTGTGAGAATGGCGTGAAGTATTGTGAGCGGGAACAGATTACCTTGAAGGAATGCTCTTGCCCGACGACTAACAAATACAGACCCAGAAAATACACCTAGAACGCAAAGCGGACATTAGGAAGTGAAGTATGACAAAATGCGGCAAACGTACAGTCAGGAGGAGCTATCTCCTCGATTACAAGCGGCGTTGTACCGCGTATAGCGTATGAGCTAATGTCTAAGGTTCCACCTCCAGCATCGGCAACGAGGAACCCATGTCTAGAAGGGTTCTGGATGAAAATAAGGTTAGGATTCCGCATTAAAAGATGTACAAGCCCAGTTAAGGAAGGAGTCTTACCGAGAGGACATCTGCAGCTAATCCATTCAATACACATGCGTGCAAACTCGCCTCTCCTTCAGTTACGAATCTAATCCTGGCCTTGCCCTCGTCCGTATCCGGTATCAACCCACCGTACACTGCCGCTCTCCGCATCTTCGTTTGCTGAGCCCCCTCCCATCCGTTTGGATGACTAAGTACAAATTGTATATCGTGTTGTACTGCACTCCACAGCGCACGCCCATTTGCGTGAGTATCGGTGATGAAATTTTGGGTGCACTGGAAGAGATATGCCAAAAAGTCGCCAAATACATCGACGGAGGTTTTGTTCCGCGGTAACGGACCAAGCTGCATGCCATTCATTTGCAGTTTCATCGTTTTTGGTCGTAAGCGCAATTTGAATCTATAGTATAAAATTCGTTATTAGCTGCCTGTCGAATAAGAAAACGAAACATACAGTTCTGCCTTTATCCAGCCCTCATCTTCAGCCTGCGATAACACAGATGCGTTCTCTGCTTCCGCACCAGCTGCTTGCATGGCGCCGCGTTTGTCATAATACATCACCGAAGGAATTTTAGAATTCCCTGCAACATGCTCCTGTCCGGGAAATCTGTGACATAGAAAGTGTGAATACAACGCCTCGCTACAATACTGTGGGCTTCCAACCGGGTGACGCCATGAATTTTTGGAACTTCTCCCGGTTCGAGGATGGCGTATGACACTCCAGAGAACGTCGTGCCCACGTCCAAGGCAATTACCAGGGCACGGGTGTTGCCACCTGTAAGCGATGAGGAGATCAGCCTCGCTACTGAAGCCAAGCTGCAGGTAACTCTTACCGTATGGTCTGCGGGTGTCAGAAGGTGGCTTCATGCTGGCCGACTAGTGGATACAATGGGGGGTAAGTGTGGTCTTGGGATGATAGAGGTTATTTATCAACGTCAGTCCTAGGGAAAGCACTGCTCCAAAATTTTCCGTCCGGGGATAACAGAATTGCACAGTACATGAGGCTTTAAGGACCTTTTTTCAGTAACGGCACTGTTCATTGTGTATTACCTGATTTGGACGAAAATTGCCGCGTACGTAAAGACATCACAACGAGGTGGTGGCATGGCTTGGAGCAGATGTTGGTTTAATAAAGATCAGACTCAATGCCAGCCGAGGGGGAGGTAAGGAAAGCACCTCTGCCATGACCCATTACATACAGCAACTCACGAAACACAATCTTATCAAGATCGCCGAGCCTGTGTTTGGTTCTGTCGTTGTCCAGTAGCCATGTTTCCTGCCGCTAACCTACATCTCAAAGGCCTTTACGACTCTACTGTCGATTTCCTCACGCAGCGGAGCCCCAGTCTTTCAAGTGCTTTTCGCGCACTCAGCACTGACGATTCCGATCCTGCTCCCAACTCTGTTGGTCCTTCTGGTATCGCAAACACCTCTGATCACTTCTCAAGGGCACGAGGCACTCACGATTCGGCGTATTTACGTGAAAACTTGGCAACTGGGGAGCGAAGGCGGTGTCACAGCACTTGCTCGTGTTCTTATTGCGGTGCCTTGCCATCTAGTTCTTCCTCTTATGCAATGCGTAAGAACTACCGTGAACAAGCTGTCAAGAACGATTTGGCACGGACCCAGGCGGACGTGGTAAAGCTGGAGGAGAAGTGCAGGACACTGGAGAAAGCTTTACAGGAGACACGAGAGATAGTGAAGGTGAGGGATGCGGAAATTGAGAAGCTGAAACGGGAGAGAGAACGACCCGAACCTGATCCTCACGAACTTCGCAGCTCTTCCGGAAGAAGTCAAAGCTCTTCCAGACGGAGCCACGATAGCCAGCGAAATGAGCAGCAGGTGCAGGAGGCTGCCAATCAAATTCTTAACCCGTACATGCATAGTGCAGAGGAGAATCATGACGGATCAGTCACGGGTTCAGTATCATCAGAGTCCGAGGAGGAGCGAGCCCATACACGCGGTCTTGATATCTTCTTGACGAAGGTTGACCGATGGTCGGGTGCTCAAATTATTCAAGCGCTCCAGGACCTGAACTCTGAAGTTCTGCAGTTCGCCGCTTCGGCTACGGAGCTCTGCACCTTTGATAAATATTCGCGATCTTCGCCAACGAGGACTACGCAGGCTACTCAGGAAACTGCGTCCAGACTTGGGCCGTCCTTAGCTCGTGTCTTGTCATCGCGGGACCATGCACAAGACCCGATACTGGTCCAGCTTGCTTTGCAAAGTTGTGTCACCATCTGCGTTGCGCGTGCCATGTCGACGTTCTGCTTTGGATTTGCTGCTAAGCCCAATGCTGTCCTATCGGAGATTTATGCACAAATGTATCAGTCTGGTACGTTTATGCCCTGAGTGAGGCTCGTGATGCAATGGATGCTGAAGAAAATTATGACAGAGGTTCAATCCACCTCAAGTCGATGGCGAGCGTTGACGCACCGTCATATCCAAGACCTTCATCCCCGGTTAGAAGAATTCGCCGTGAACAACCTTGTTGAGACTATCTTCCGCTGGGCGTCGGATATTTTCATCATCTCGGGATGCTCGAACCCTCAAAAAGCATCATGCTCTCTTGAAGGCCTACGCGCCCGATTTGGGGCGCAAGTGCGCCGTATCGCGAATGCGGTGTACAAGTTGGCGAAAATCACGAGGGAAGAGATCATGTCGACCAATTTCGACGTGGTGGCTGTTGAACACGGTCAGCCTTTCAATGAGACGGAGATGACTGACGCATTCGAGGATTACGGGACATCTATGGGGGCAGTGCTGTGTACGACGGATCTCGGTCTGCGATGCTCGACTCGGAAGAGCACGGGCGGATTAGGGCAAGAGCAAGAAGGATATGTCGAGCGTAGGCTCCTATTACGGCCCAAAGTGGTGTTGGAGTCTGTAGTAGATGTACTAGACCCAAGATGAGGTGTATCGATGAAATTGGTGTGTGGATCGTAGGGATTTTGTATTGTTGACCATATTTATTGTAATAATGTAAGTATAATTTCGTGACCGATTTGATCTCAAGCTTGCTTACCTTGCCAGGCGACACCGAGACGCATATCATTTGCCATCTCTTCGACGATTTCTCGGGATGAGGGTATGTGGCGAAAATGAGAACGGCAAAGTAAGCACTCGTCATTAGTCGTCATCTTACCTATGGACGCACACATTTTCTGAAGACTCGAAAGAACTAACAGTACTAACACTCACTACTAGACTGGGCAGTCTCTATCCTGTGGGTTTGTTTCAGCTAAAAGCGCTGGAACGAGATACAAATTCGGTCGCGATTTTCTTGGAAACCAAACGTGTTGCTTCTTTATGTTATTTGAGCTTGCGAAAATAGCCAGCATCTTCAAGTTATTCACATAATAGTGCATTCCAACAGAATACGAAGAACTTGCCTATATGAACCATTGGCCTCAGAGTCGGCAATCTTTCGACTGCAGTACTTCGAGTCCAGGAGCACGTTCCTCCAGCACCAATGACAGTTTTTACCATTACCGCACGCAGCGAGGCGGAATAGTGAGCCCGCAGGTATTGCATAATCCGCTGGAGCTAGTGTCTCATTTCAGTAGCGTTGCCGCAGCAGCCGCAGGCGACGGATGGATTGCAACCCGAGATTCTTCGTACTATCTGTCGGATAGACGCGCATGCCAGCCATAGTGAAAGCTGACTAAGACCTTATTCGACTAAACACGTGCTCCAAGAACCTGATAAGGAGCCACACTTGCCATTTTGAAATTCGTTTATAAAACAAGAAACCCAATAACAAGTTCGATTTGAGTCAGCAGTGCATGGGTTCTATACCAATCGTTAACAGATGTGTCCGAAATCCCCCTAGACTTCCTCGCTTTACTCTACTGCAGCACCAGCCATAACATTAATATTATTTGCAAATGGAAAACATTCAAGTTCAACAATCAGCTGCTCAACACATGATTTGTCTTTCGAGCACCTCTCATCTAACTCTAACTTCCGCTTGCTACTGCTAGACTTTCATTATATTGCAGCTGCACAATCGCGGAAACCTCAAGCTCCGATGGAGTCACCTTGCTCCCTAAGAAAACGTGGACGTCAAAAAATATAGGGATATCGTGTTTATACACACCATGAAATCGACTGACAGATATACCTGGAAGCGAAAGCTGGATTTTGGGCCCTTGTGAGCACAGAATCAAGCGTAACATGCAGTTTCAATATCGATTGCATAGGCCGCAGCGAGACGGATTTGAAGAAAGATTAGAAAGGGTCTTTGCTGTGACCTCTGGTGAAGGATGAGGAGCACCGGTTTATAATCATATGCGATAGCTAAACTTTCTTGGCGCCCTTATACATCTATTGTTCTCGTCTCTAACAAACGTGTCATCAATTACATATAGAAAATTCATTTGGAAACTAATCAAAACGATATTTGGGCCATTGATATCAACCCTTCTCGAACCAGCGTGCGAAAACGTTTCCTGGATCGCTTATGGCGTGACAGCGTGAGTTCGAAAGCGAGGTACCGGAGCAAAGCTGGATAGTTGAGCGCTTTACGCGACAACACAGCGTGAAAAGCGTGAGTGCCTAGCCTGTCATTCCCGAAAAATATTCCTTAATGTTACTCGGTATCTATGCAGAGCGCAAAGACACACCAGATGACGTGATCTTTTTCTATATCACATTTGCCAGCGGATGTTCTCGCTACCTTATTTGATGCTTTGTTCCTCATCGTTGAATATGCGTACCGGATGACTTGATGCACAGAGTCTGATAACAGCATTTCAGCGAAATGAGCATAGCGATGCATGTGACAACTTACCCCGAATGAATTTTGAGCTCTTTGTGCTAATGCCCCAGTCACGGATGTATAGGTGCATCTTCATCGCTACCAGCACAAAATTTTGATAAATGTTGAGGTATACAGTACGCTCCGAATTGAGGTCAGAGTCACAGTAGATGATGTGACTTCTAAACTTAGTTTGTCTGTTGCGGCAGAATCAGGTTTGGATTATTGTGCGACTTGCACAGACAACTGACTGGAGCATTTTATGGATGAACACAGTTCCAGGTCGACGTCCTTTATTCACTGTTAGCGAGTCTTGAAGACCTAGATAACAGCATTAGGTGTCTGAGACGCTACAAAGGGAGTATGGACCAACAGTTCCCATGATATCTCGAATAATCGGTAGATACAGAAAGGTCAGTCATATCGATCAAGAAACCGCACCACGGAAAACCTGGTTGTCCATCGTAGGTTAGAATCGTAATGGAAGCTCGCCAATCAATTGCAACAAACGCACGCTGCTGCTGTGGTCCAGTGACATTCATAATTTGAGCGTCGTGATCAAAATTCGTCAACGTTTTGTCCTTGGATATGAGACAGCCGTACTCAGGATGACCTTGCGCACATGTAGAACATCAGAAAGGGTCGCAAACATAAGACTAGGTCATTCTTTACCTCCGTTCATCATATCTAAGAAATTTCTTGCTTTAGGGAGACTAGTCGTAATAAACAAATAGTCATCGATGAGTCGAAAGAGCGCCTGAGTGGTGTGGTGAGCGTCAATAAATCATTGCAAATAAATTTTCAGAGAACCGCCGCACGCTTTGAGGATCTTCGCTAAACTTGAAGAACCTTTTTTCTAGATCGCCGTAGAAGAAAGAACATAACAGTGCAGATAGTACTGATCCCTGTGGTATGCCCACAACCTGGCGGTAGTAATCTTGTCCAATCTACGCTGAACATCAGAATCGCAGTATGTTTGGTAAAATGGTAAAATGACGACGGACTTTGACAATGTTCTCAGTGATGTGCTCTTCAAGAAGTTGCAGTATATCTTGTTTTTGAGAGAATGTATATACAACCTTGTCAACAGAGGCCATTAGTATTGGCGTATCACGCCTTCCTTGTTATAAGACAAATACCTGATCGACGAAGATCGTGTGTCTGAGTGAGCTCGCAAGTTTTGCAGCGTATTCTAAAAAGTGTGGGTGATCATCTAAGGAATGGCAGTGAGATGGACAAACTAGTCGCTTAGAAAAAGAGCAGCCACCTTCAGGAAATGCTTTCTTTACGTATTTTCGCTGGATTTTTCCCGCCATAGAACTTACTTGCCCATAGCGCTGGACCATGTATGTATCCTGGACATAACATCAGTTGGACAGAACGGAGCACAGCGGTTGGTAAGATGAACCAACTTCGGAAATTAGCTCCCGCAGAATCTCAAGAAGCTTTGTTTGTTCGATCGTATCGAAGCAAGCCTGAACGTCTAGTTTGACGAAATAAAGCTTTGGCCTACACCAGGAGTAGAGATGTGAGTCTTCAGCGTACACTTTTAGCCATATTCTTACAGACTACCTGATGCGCTGGCCGTCAACCGCGACTTGAAAGCTTTCAGCCTTGTATAGACCTCATTTGGGCCAAATACAGATGCCCCAAGATGTTTGGGTTGTGCTTGCTGCAAGCGGCTGTGTTTTCAATTGACAGCAACAATATGAATGTGTAATACTACACTTACTTTCTCGAATGTGAGAATATGAAATGCCGCCTGCAAAATCTGGTTGATGGATTGTTCCGCTGGTCCATAAGCACCCTGAAGCTGTCCGTCAGTGGTACATGGCCATCTAGGGTTGGCACTACATACAGGTTTAGTGGGCTTTCTCCGTCTCAAATTGACTATGGGTCGTACACCCGTCTCCTTTGGTAAAAGTCGGACGAATGAAAAACCGAGCTTCCTCTGTCGAAGAAGTTCTTCGGCCTCAGACTTGGTAGATCAAACAACAGCATTGTCAGCACTCGCAGTCGTGAATGAGAAAGAGTCATAATTACTTGTGGCATCTTTTCAAAAGTTTCAGACGTCAGACGATCGACCAAGGGTGCACAAAGAGTTTCCCAATCGTCATGCCGGAAATATAGCACTTGGTTACGGAACGCGGATGTTTCTGTGACATAGAAAGTCGTCTTCGAGATAGTCACCAATCCGAACATCAGCATATAAAGGTCGAACAAAAATACCTTCAGCAGCTGAAGAAGGAACGAAGTAAAGTACCAAAATATGAACTCTTCCAACAATTCGCGTCGCTTCAGAGCATCGGTAACGGACACTCTGGACTGCCGTTGAGTGGCTTGACCGGGAGGCATGAGCCAGTCACACTCTGAGGTACTGAACCCTTGTAGAATATGATGGAGCGTCATAGTTTCATAACGTCGACAGCTTATGAAAGTCTTCACATCTACGCGATGACCAGCTTAAAATAGTCCACGGTAGAGTTTTTGAATAAAAAGGCTTACGGCCTAACATGTTTTTGAAATTCCTGTCGCTTCCCCAGAAGGCTTTAGGAATGACAGCTTTTGTCACCAAAACCGCATAGCGATAAACCTATATTTGGTATTATTTCAGCCCAAGGCTCGACTAAAGCGGAAAAGAAACACTAACTTCCGTATGGCTGCAGGCGAATTCGGCGAATCGGGGTTTATTCTTGACATGCCTTTCAGCCTGAGAGGGACCGTGAGAGACAATGGGCCAACCGACTGAATCAACGGAAGTGCTGGCGTCCGCTAACGCAAGCTGGCTTCGTAGTTGAATTGAACGTTCAGACATTAGTTCCTGCATTCAACCCAATCATGAGAAACGGAGATAAGTAGTCGAGGAGAATTCGGACCAAAATGACACTACTGTCGAGCGACTTTGCGTCCTCCGACTTAATCTATAGAGAGAACAACTGTCATTAGGAATTCAGGGGGATAATTCTCTAGAATAACCTTGGAAGGGCAGGCCTTATCTCGTAGTGGTTTGTATCCGCATTTCCCGTGTCGCCAGATCATTTTCTCCACAAGAGATAATATCTCCTTGAGACGTTTTGGAGTTCTACAGGCACCCTTATCCTGCAGAAGATGGTGGTAAGCATCATGCCTTGAGAGAAATGAGGAGTTGGCACCTTAATTTCACTTTCCCTGTCAACGAAGTCTGGAACTTTCATCGACCCTTTCGATTGAGCAGACAAATCGAGCACATTCGAAAGACCATACTGTCGCGGAAAAACGTACTTGGCCAAATGTCGGGCGTGTTCTGCTTGAGTTCTGACATCTAAATCGACAAAATCCTCTGGGCGTAGCTTTGGTTTGCGATGATATGACGGATTGAGCCGATTGAGAATGTCTGAGAAAGAAGTCAGTTTTATGGGACCAAACGAACAGAATGCATGCTGAAACACGTACGCTTCGGTGGTAGTCCAACTATAATATGATTCTGGTGAGGGACGCGCGCTGGACGAGCATAGAAAAGTCGCACTCTAGTTAGGTAAATATCGGCAGGGGCAACTCTGCGGGAAAATAAACAAAGCACTCCAGCACAAAGTCTTTCAAACATACTTGAGCGTTGGCTGTGCAGTAACCGTCCCAGTGCCATCTGCAGTGACAACAGAGGAAACAGATTCGAAAGATCGCAAGCGCTTGGTGGGTCGTTCATCTCGATGATATCCAGCCGCCTTCCTTTTCATTGCTGGTTTGGCTCGTGCACAGCTTTCCTGCGTCTTTGGTCTTTGGTCTATAATTCCAGAATTCGAAGGAACAAGATGAATTAAAGGCTCGCCTGTCATTTGACAGAGACATTGATTCGGTAAAGACACGAAAACGGACACTTCCGTCAGGAGATGAAGCATGGCGTCGACACCGACTCTGCTCCGTCATGTACTATAAGCATTAATGAATCATGATGCGTTATATGTGCGAACCTTTCAAAAAGAGTCTCCCATTCAGGTGCCTTCAGAGCGGTTACGATTGTGTTTACAAAATAGTTTGTGATCCCCATGCGAGTCATTCCTCGTTTCCCGACATCTCCGTTTCTCGATGACTGTATTTAAATGCAAATGGTGATTAAAAGATAAGCATCACCAACACGTTCAATCACGCACCGTCCGATATCCAGAGGTAATAATATTAGACGATCTGCCCTTTGCTTTTGCGAACAATTTCTCTTGTGCTTTGTCGATGATCTTCACCGAGTATGTTTAGCATCCAAATATTTCAATAAGAGTTTGGAGGACTTGCTTCGCGCATATACATCATTGGGGGATACGCTTTGAAGAGTCGTTTGCCCCCGTTGTCTGCCGCCGATGTTTTTGAAGCGATGTAAGTCCTACTGACGAAGGCACGGTATGAGGGAGAATCTCCGTCTCTGAATAAGTGCTCTGATATGCTGTTTGCACCATCCATAAGTTCGAGTCGTTCAGCCAAGTAGGTCATCATATCGCTGGTGTCGCCAAAATACGCGTCCAATACGGAGAGTGTCAGCCGAGGGGTGACTGTAATTGCGGACATGTCTGCACGTTCCATGTATGCAGATGCGAAACTCAAGCAGAGCGACCAATCGCCTTGATGAAAGGTGATGACAGAAATGTAAGGAAGTTTGACCGCCGACGCGTCTTGCCGCCATATGGCACGTGGAACGGCCTACCGTAAAGTTTAGTACATAACTGAAAGCCTCCATCGTTGATTATGCCAGTTTAAATTTATACTATAAGCAAATGCGAAATGCAAATACCGATGCAAAGATACAGTAGCTAAAGGTAGCTAGTACCACAAAACCCTCCCAATAGCAATCCACATTGAGGACAAGGATACTCACTCCGGTATATAAGCGTAACGGGTCCGTCCAACTTGGAAGCATAGAAAGCCTTGCTGAAGACGGACCACTGCGATGATGTGAATCTTGTGGATAACGTCTATCGATGCATAAATTATTTTGCCCGTCTTGCGACCTACGTTTTCGTTCACATCTCGGGACCTGCTTGGGAAGTCGACTCAATACGTTTCTAAGATTCATAGATACTACACCATATCAATTGTATTACAGGTCACACATCTTCGGCTATCTAATTGTGCCCCAGCGCAGCCCTTGCCTGGTAAGGTTCGTCCAAGTATTTGACCTCTTCCTCTGTTAAGGAGAGATGAACCGCGCCTAATGAATAATTATTAGTATTTGGTCCAAATATCATACCATGATCTACCTACCCAGGAGATCTTTCAAGTTATCAAGGGATGTGGTGCCGACGATGGGAGCAGTCACTCCTGTACGCAAACGATGAGCCGCATCCAGACACAAGACTTAGCACCAACACAATGGCCTACTAACCTTCCTTCTGCATGACCCACACAAGGGCGATCTGTGCCATACTTGCGCTTTTCTTCCTTGCGACTTCTTCCAACCTGAATATTAAGCCATACAATCAGCTTATGAACACAGCCGCAAGATGCCCGATCAACCTACCGATTAACGATATTGTCGTCAGAATCGAATTTACGGTAGCGGTTGATCATTCTGTGATAACCGTTTTAGGCTTTAGAAAATGTCCAGAGCAAACACATATGGAGGCGCACATATCAACTCCACCCCGTTTGGTCTGCTCGCCTAACGGACGAGTTAACAAGCCTCGACCGAGCGGAGACCATGGGATGGACCCCACGCCGAAGTGCTGTGTAAATCGTCAAGATGAAGATATGCCCATACCAGTAAGCCCGATTGTAAACACCACCGAGCGAAAGAACCGACCTTGAGGGTTGGAAACATCTCACGCTCTTCCTCGCGATATACGAGGTTATAGTGATTCTGCATAGAGATAAATGGAGTGAGGTGGTTGTTGATCGCGTAATCTGGTACAACTCGTCAGAGTGCGCCAATATACAGAAATGACAAACAATTACTCTGCATGGCATGGACTACAATATGATTTTTGATCAGCCGTATATATAAGTAACAGGCCACGCTTAGAAAATATGACTGACATTGCCAAGCCCAACATGAAGACATCCCGATATAACGGACATAACCCGCCTGCACCACATCGTGCAGAGCTTGCATCTACGGATTACGTAGCACAGTCGAAACATAGCTTGATATGAAACCATGAAATCAAACTCACCGTCTCCGCGATTGGTGTGTCATTGTCGAAGCGATGGCCTGCAAAGATGTCAAGATTGCGTCAGAGAAAGTCGAAGAGAAAGCATACATTGGAGGACGTCCACATAGTCAAGCTGAAGGCGTTCGAGACTATGCTTGATGGATTCAAAGATGTGCTAAAAGGATAACGATGAGCTTTGATGGCCAAAAGCTATGGAAGGCCGTCAGACCTTCCGGCTCAGACCGTGTTGATTGACATATCCAATTGCATCATGATTAGACTTCCCTAGTATGTTAGTGATGTTACGGCCATACTCTTTCCCGACGGTGCCGTAAACCTACGTGTCATGAGAGCGGAAGATAAATAAGAATGCCGAAGAAAGTACCTTAGTCATCACCACAATTTCGTCTCGAGGAAGGTTGTGCTGCTTAATAGCCTTTCCCAAGATCACTTCTGAGAGGCCATTGGAGTACACCTAAAAATATTGAAATGTGTGAAGGGACGGAAATAACAATCCAGTCAGTTGACCCACATTGGCTGTATCAAATGTATTGATCCCTGCATCGTATCTGCAACCGGTATAAGCAACTCGTGAATTCGAATAATCAACAATAAATGATACAACGTACGCTACTTTGATATGATCGATGCCCTCCTTCTCGGAAAGAACCCACGACTGCCAGCCGGGATCGCCTTTCGGATCCTACATTCGTCATGTGCCAAAGACAAGGAGAACTGTTTGAGGCTTACCATAGCTCATACACCCCAATATTATCTTCGAGACTTTGAGGCCCGAATGTCCAAGGCGAACTGGCGTCAAAGTCAATGCCGGAACTCGAAGTCTGACAGCGAGATCTCACCGTAGGGCATAGATTTCTCAACGGTTCCAGACATGGCGGTTGATGGGAGTCAAACTCAGCTCTGTGGGATATTATATACCCTTCAAAGACGTCGGTACATTTTCGATCAACCTATATATGATCCACAACAATGTCCGAGTGGAAGCCAGGCCCACCTCTGCTCATGGACATGACTCATCGCATTATTGCCGGTCGTCATTATTATAACCCGGATACGTGGTTATGGGCCCGGGAGAGTATAGACACCAAGGTCTCTCAAATGTCGGCATTGCCACGTGCGTGCCAAAAATCCACAGTACCATGTGGCGC
>KN832988.1:111475-302122 GCA_000827315.1 Piloderma croceum F 1598
ATGTGGCGCGCATCTTAAACAGGTTTATTGGTTCCGTTTTGCGTCAGCTTTTCTGACGCGAAAGTCACATTCATACATAGTCTCACGCCGAAATTAAATTAATCTTGGTGAGTGGCTGATATGTACGAGGCAGTAAAATTTTCAACACTGAGAGCACGAGCCGGCTGGGCGCCTTGGTGCAATTATAACTATCTGACTCCAAGGATGTCCAGGAACTCAAAAACCTGCTACTGCAGTTTCATTTGCAAAGCACTGTAATGGTAATCGAACTCTCGGAACACTTATGCTCCCATGGAGGCTTTCCACTTATGTCGGGTGGGGTGTGGGGCCTGGTGGGCTTCGACTCGGACATTTTGTGGGTCATATAGGTTGATCGAAGGCGCGCGTACCAAGGCGGACCGCTTCGAAGGGTATATAATATTTAGCATCCTCGGAGCTCTAGAGGGTGGTCTGACTCTTCACTCCCACCAACCGCCATGTCTGGAACTGTCGAAAAATCTATGCCCTACGGTGGGATTTTATGTCGCAGCTATCAGATTCGCAGTATTGACTTTGACGTCAGTTCGCCTTGGAAACTCGGGCCTCAAAGTTTCGAAAATAATCTTGGGGTGTATGAGCTATGGTAAGCCGTCAGCAGTTCTCGTTTTTGGCGTATGGTGAACGTAGGATTACAAAGGCGATTCCGGTTGGCAGTCGTGGGTTCTTTCGGAGAAGGATGGCATCGATCATATCAAAGCAGCGTACGTCTTGTGTCGATTAATATTGATTCAAACTCACAAGCTACTCATACTTCTTGCAGATACGATGCGGGGATCAACACTTTTGATACGGCCAATGTGAGCCAACTGAATTGATCATAACCGTTCATTCACACATTTCGATCTATGCTAGGTGTACTCCAATGGCCTCTCAGAAGTGACCCTGGGAAAAGCTATTAAGCAGCACAAGCTTCCTCGAGACGAAATCGTGGTGATGACCAAGGTAATTTCCTCACAATGTTACTTTTACTTTTTGTTATTGATATTCTCATGTACATAGGTTTATTTCACCGTTGGGAAAAAATACGGCGGCAACGTCAGTAACGTACTCGGGACGTCTAATGATGATGCAATTGGATATGTCAATCAACACGGTCTGAGCCGGAAGGTTCGTTGGCTTTCCGTAACTTTTGGTCATCAAAGCCCATCGTTATCCTTTCAGCACATCTTTGAATCCATCAAGCATAGTCTCGAACGCCTTCAGCTTGACTATGTGGACGTCCTCCAATGTATGCTTTCTCTCCGACTTTCTCTGACGCAATCTTGACATCTTTGCAGGCCATCGCTTCGACAATGACACACCAATCGCGGAGACGGTGAGTTTGATTTCATGGTTTCATATCAAGCTATGTTTCGACTGCGCTACGTAATCCGTAGATGCAAGCTCTGCACGATGTGGTGCAGGCGGGTTATGTCCGTTATATCGGGATGTCTTCATGTTGGGCTTGGCAATGTCAGTCATATTTTCTAAGCGTGGCCTGTTACTTATATATACGGCTGATCAAAAATCATATTGTAGTCCATGCCATGCAGAGTAATTGTTTGTCATTTCTGTATATTGGCGCACTCTGACGAGTTGTACCAGATTACGCGATCAACAACCACCTCACTCCATTCATCTCTATGCAGAATCACTATAACCTCGTATATCGCGAGGAAGAGCGTGAGATGTTTCCAACCCTCAAGGTCGGTTCTCTCGCTTGGTGATGTTTTAAATCGGGCTCAATGGTGTGGGTATATCATGACAATTTACACAGCACTTCGGCGTGGGATCCATCCCATGGTCTCCACTCGGTCGAGGCTTGTTAACTCGTCCGTTAGGCGAGCAGACCAAACGGGGTGGAGTTGATATGTGCGCTTCCATATATGTTTGCTCTTGACATTTTCTAAAGCCCAAAACGGTTATCACAGAATGATCAACCGCTACCGTAAATTCGATTCTGACGACGATATCGTCAACCGGTAGGTTGAATTCTCACCTTGCCACTTGTTTATACAAGCTGATTGTATTGCTTAATATTCAGGTTGGAAGAGGTAGCAAAGAAGAAAGGCGCGAGCATGGCACAGATCGCCCTCGCGTGGGTCATGCAGAAGGATGGTTAGTACGGCCGTTGTAATAGCGCCAAGCCTCGAATTGAGACAATGGGCTCATCATTTATGCACAGGCGTGATTGCTCCCATTGTCGGCACCACATCCCTCGATAATCTGAAAGATCTGTTGGGTGGGTGGATCATGCTACGGTTTTTGGACCAAATGCTGATAACTATTTGTTAGGTGCGGTTCATATCTCGTTGACAGGGGAAGACGTTAAGTACCTGGATGAACCATATCAGGCAAGGACTGCGCTGGGTCACAATTAGATGGCATAGCATACGTGGGCGACCTGTAACGGAGTTGATATAGCGTGGAAGCCATGACTGTATTTTGTTTGTAAATTGATCAAATGACCCGACTGCCCAAGCAGGTCTTGAGACGTCAAAGAACATTTAGGGTGACAAGACGGGAAAATGACTTTATACATTAACAAATTGACGGACGACATCTATACGCGTTATACCGTTGCATAGCTCGAATACATTAAGGCCTTCTATGCCTACTGGTACCATGGTGCACACTACAAACCAGACGGATTTCGGGGAGTCGCTCACTGGTTTATATAATCATTCGGAATAGTAGTCATCGCATTCTTGCATACCAAAATTCCGCGCACTTCGTGATGGCCGCAAGTGCCATGAACTGTTATAATTACTGATGGTTAACTAGTTCCGCGTGCACGTGCGTCCGGTTCTGAATTCTCACATCATCTGGATTCTGAATCGTTGCACATTGTCAATTATCCACGCCGAGGACACAAATAATTCGCTCCGGTAAGCACACAGGTCTGATCCACATTTAACAGAGGTAGTCAGTGAACTTCTCGAAAATAGTGTAATGGTTTAAATTTGACGAGCATATCAATTTCAAGTTGCTATCTATTTCATAAATTCATTTTACCCATCTTGTGTAAAATTTTCTTCACATCTCGACTTTCTAAATTTATATTCTCTACAGCAATCTATTCTGTTACAAGTAGCCCGCGAATGTATGTTCAACGGCCATCTAATTGTGCCCCAGCGCAGCTCTCGCTTGGTAAGGTTCATCCAGGTATTTGACGTCTTCCTCTGTCAACGAGATATGAACCGCACCTGACGAATAACTATTAGCATTTGCTCTAAATATAGTAGCATAATCCACTCACCCAGCAGATCCTTCAGGTTATCGAGGGATGTAGTGCCGACGATGGGAGCAGTCACTCCTACACACAAATGATGAGCAGCTGTCCCGATTCGACTCGGCTTGACAGAAACATAAAGACAAAGGCCTTACTAACCTTCCTTCTGCATGACCCATGCAAGTGCGATCTGTGCCATACTCGTGTTTTTCCTTTTTGCAACCTCTTCTACCCTGGGATATCGAACAAGATAATCAGCTTATGGACAAAAGCGGCAATAGGACCGATTACCGATTGACAATATCATCGTCAGAATCGCATTTACGGTAGCTGTTAATTATTCTGCAAGGACGGTTCCGGCGTTTAGACAATTTGAGGAGCAAATAGACAAAGAGGCGCACCCGTCAGCTCCACCGCGTTTGGTCTTCTCGCCTAACGGGCGAGTCAATAAGCCTCGACCGAGCGGGGACCATGGGATGGATCCCACGCCGAAGGACTATACAAATCAACACATCAGTAAGCCTGGGTTTAAACCGACCGAACTGACCTTGAGGGTTGGAAACATCTCACGCTCTTCCTCGCGATATACGAGGTTATAGTGATTCTGCATTGAGATGAAAGGCGTAAGGCGATTGTTGATAGCGTAATCTGGTACAGCGTGTCAGAGACCGAGATATACAGAAATGTCGAATAATTACTCTGCATGGCATTGACTACAAAATAGTTATTTTGATCAGCCACAAATAACCCGACTCAGGAAAGATGGCTGACATTGCCAAGCCCAGCATGAGGACATCCCGATATAGCGAGCATAACCCGCCTGCACTACATCGTGCAGAGCTTGCATCTGTGCATAATGTAGCATAGTCATAATTTGCCTTTGTATGCGACCAATTCAACTCACCGTCTCCGCAATTGGTGTATCATTGTCGAAGCGATGGCCTATAAAAATGTCAAGATCGGATAAGAGAACATCGGCGAGATGGCGTACATTGGAGGACGTCCACATAGTCAAGCTGAAGACGTTCGAGACTATGCTTTACGGAATCAAAGATGTGCTGAAGAAATAACAATGAGCTCTAATGGCCAAAAGCCGCAGAAAGCCGACGAACCTTTCTGCTTAGACCATATTGATTAACATATCCCATTGCATCAGGACTGTTAGTCTTTCTGAGTGGGTTGATAATGACATTGGCATATTCTTTCCCAACAGCGAAGTGAACCTACGGGTCATGAGACTCAGTAGAAGATAATTAAAAAATCCGAAGAAATTACCTTGGTCATCACCACGATTTCGTCTCGAGGAAGTTTGTGCTGCTTAATAGCCTTCCCCAGGATTATTTCTGAGAGGCCGTTGGAGTACACCTAAAGTATAGGTTGAAATGTGTGAATAGACAAATATAATACATCCAGTTGACCCACATTGGCCGTATCAAATGTGTTGATCCCAGCATCGTATCTACAAGAAGTACAAGTATTAAATCAACCAACAAGTAAATAAATACTACAACTTACGCCGCTTTGATATGATCGATACCCTCCTGCTCAGAAAGAACCCACGACTGCCAGCCCGGGTGGCCTTGGGGATCCTACGTTAGTCCTGTGCCAAGGAAAATGTGAGCTGTCAGTGGCGGGCTTACCATAGCTCATACACCCCAATATTATTTTCGAGACCTTGAGGCCCGAATTTCCAAGACGAACTGAAATCAAAGTCAATGCTGCGAGTCTGATAGCTGCGACGTAAGATCTCACCGTAAGGCATAGATTTCTCGACAGACATGACGGTTGTTGGGAGTCAAACCATTTTTGTGGGTTTTATATACTCTTCAAAGCTGCCAGGATTTGTAAGGTCTCTGCAGCGGGTGTCATAGGTACGCCGTAATCAATAGGATGATCCATGATATTGTCAGAGTCGAGCTCTAATCGCAGTGGAGTCGGGGCCCCATATCATGATCTTCTAGTGGTTGCATATCTGCGGCCGATACCGAGACGACCGAGGGGGTCGGACTTCCATTGCGAACATCTTCGCATTCTCCACGATATGCAGATTGATCAGGACTATTAGAGATGGAAGTGGATATTCTAAAACCCTCCCAATTGAAACCTACGTCGAGCTAGCGATCACGTGAGCAAACTGGCAGCCCCATTTGACAGAAGTAAGTCACCGACTCCGCGAAAAGTTACCTAGGCCTGGAGGGATAGAAGGTCTTGGCAGTCGGACTACTGTTGACTTATGCAGATGAGTTTTTTTTACCATCTCTTGAACTAGTCGTTTTAACTTTTAAGCGTATCTCAAGATCTGCTTGGAAAGTCGACTCACTAAATTTACAAACAATATGTATGGATTCTACTTCGTTACAAGTCGCACAACCATGTAATTGTGCCCCAGCGCAGCTCAGGTTCAGCCACGTGCTTGACTTCTGCCTCTGTCAGCGAGATATGAACCGCGCCTGACGAAGAGTTTTAGAATTTGGTCCAAATATGATGTCATGATCTACCTACCCAGAAGATATTTCAGGTTAGTGGCGCCTACGATGAGATCGGCTGCTCCTGAAGGAGATGATGAACCGGTTTCCAGATATGCATTGAACGCAACGGCCGTACCAACTAACCTTCCTTTTCATGCAAGTGTCATGATATCTGTATCATACTCACGCCATTCTTCGTGGCGATCTCTTCCGACCTGGGATAACAAGCTTATGGACAAAAGCGGCAAGTAGTAATTACTGATTAACGATGTCAAAATCAAACTTACGATTATCCGATAGCAGTTGATCAGGGTTGATCTGTACATGTAAAGAGTTCCGGCCTGTTCCGTTTGGAAAAATTGAGGAGCAAACAGGCAAGGAAGTACACGTATCAGCTCCAACGCGTTTCGTCTTCTCGCCTAACAGTCAGCCTCGACCGAGCATGGATCCCACGCCGAAGTACCTGTAAATCAACAAGATGGAGATACATGTGGTATAAACGTCACCCAACGTGAGAACTGACTAGTCTACTTTTTGACGCGGGGCCCTTGTATAGGTCAATTCAAACTCCGACATATTGGATTTCTCCCGTATTTTGTTCCTCCCACTTCATGCTTCAGATTCTCCTGGTAACACTCTTCAGAGATGTTTAATGTGTAATCTACATGGTCTGAATGACTTTTTGTCCTTCCATTGGGCCACAACCATCTCCATTTGCTTTGGTGAGGATCATGAGGTGGGTGATTTCCTTTACACCTATCACTTTGTATCCGTGTAGAGTTGATATTCAAATTTTAAGTTCATCAATAGTGTTATAGCAATTATAGGGGCAAACATTGGTTGGTTTATTGGAATGGCAGGTGTGTATTTCATGTATTTCACACCCTGGTGAGCAAGCAATGGCCTGCAATGACACTACAATATTGTGATGTAATTATATGTGAACTGTTACTTATAGATTCTGTATTTACATAAAGTCTCATGTCACCAATGCACTGATCATGCACTGTTCCTCCACTTGGCTGAACCGATTTGTGTTGCTTGACATTCTTGAATATCTTGTACTGTGTTCACCAACCCCCAACACTGGCATGCTCTCTTTGCACTCCCAGATGAAAAATCTATAAGAAAAACCAAAGGTCCACCATTAGCCATCTTAGCACCTATTTGTCTGCAGCAATCAGCCATGCCACACTGTTATATTCTACAACTCTCATGTTCTTGGCTGTTAACAAGGCAATTTTGCAACTTGCTGCCAGTTTTTTCTATGAGGTAATACACAACACTAATCGTCATGTCTCCACCCAATTCATTTTCTACTTCCATACCCCAATCATGTCCTTTCATACGATTGACCACTGTGATGACAAGTGTGATTGGCTGTGCATGTGATATGCCGGGCTCGGCAAGTTGACCTATTGGTAAGACCCCCTTCCTAAAAAGCAGACATCAGACACGCTATCTGGAGGCCATGGAGATTCAACTGTTGTCTACTCTGCCTTAGGGAGACTAGAACTGACCTGGTTGGAAATATCTCACACTCTTCCTTATGATACACAAGGTTATAGTGATTCTGCATTGAAATGAAAGGCATAAGTGGTTGTTGATTGTGTAATCTGGTACAATTCATCAGAGAGCAGCATTTTACACAAATTAATTACTCTGCATGGCATGGACTACAATATGATTGAATCAGCCACATAATATAAATAAACGGCGACACAGAAAAGATACTGACATTGCCACTCCCAACAAGAAGACATCCCGATGTAATGAACATAACCCGCTTGTATCACACCGTGCAGAGCTTTCATCTATCCATGTTACAACACAGTCATATTGAATGCGACTTTGTATGAAGCAAATAATTCAGCTCACTGTTTCTGCAATTTGTGTGTCATCGCCAAAGCAATGGCCCACAAAGATATCAAGATCGGGTAAGAGAAAGTTGGTGGCTTCTGGTGTACATTGCAGGACACATTTGAGACTATGCTTGATGGATTTGAAAATGTGGTGAAATAACGATGAGCTCCAATAACCCAAAGCCAGGGAAAGCCAACAAACCTTTTGGCTCAGACTGTATTTTATTAATTAAAATATCTTGCATCATGACCAGACTTTCTGAATATGTTACTTGTGTATTCTTTCCCAACCGTGAAGTGAACCTATGGATGTGAGATTCTCAATGAAGGGCATTTTCCCACAAAAATACCTTGGTCATCACCACGATTTCATCTCAAGGACCCAGCATCCTATCTGCAGGAATTATGAGCAGCTTATGAGCGCAAATCAATCAGTAAATAAATAAGCAGATGTACACTGCTTTAATATGATCAATGCCCTCCTGCTCCAAAAGGACCCAAGACAGCCAGGTGGGCTCTCCTTCTGGATACTATGTTCACCATGCACCAAGTAACACTGGCAAATTACCATAGCTAAGATTATTTTTGAGACCTTGGCATCAAAGTCAACATTGTCAGTCTGATGGCTGTGATGTTGATAAGCACGCTACTGCTCTAAGCGCATATTTGGTCGTTTTCAATGATTTGTGATATCTGCGCAATCTTCAGACACCATGTGTGACCTGGAGACCATAGTAGGATGTGTTTCGAACCACTTGCAAGTTACGCGATGTCATTCCGATCATTTCCGACCTCATTTCAACCCTTTTCGACCTTTTCAATGTTTTTATGCTATTTTCAATGTTTCCTTGCTTATATCTGACTTATTGCTACATAGAAGGACTATCTATGCATTTCCCATACTATAGTATACATATTCGATGTGTTTCCGACCTTGTCCGACCCTTTTCAGTCTTTATTTATCTTCACAGTTATCAGTATTCCGATGTTTCGATTATTTATCGTTTCTGTTGATTGTGCTATTACTATAGGTTCGGACTCCGATCCCTACGGACTATTAGTCATATCCTATCCCTCTGACGCCATTTCAACCTCTCTGAGGTCATTTTTACTTATATTTTACCCACCACTCCCATTTTACACAGAATAACATTGTACTTTGTTCCCTCGCCTTTGTAAGACTTCATATCACTTCGATCTGACTCAGAATGTGTTCCCCTGCATTCCCGGACACTATCCCTCGTACATCGACCTCGACACACTGCGTTCTACCTCGTTATATCACATTTTATCAGTTTCACTTCAATCTCGCTCGATCTTTTGTTACCTACATCGGACTGTGTATACAGACCCCTACAATCACTTACATACCCTTATCCAATCACCTTTGAGCCGGATATCACCCCTTACATCCCTTTTTACATTGTACATTGGCCATAGGAACAGATTTACCAGGACTCTGCACTTTTTAGATCATTCACAGTTTCCAGTGTTTATATAGTGTTGGTGTGGTTGTTTCCTGACCATACAGCATCACTGGACATATCAACATAATATCTCACTGTAGGGCATAGATTGTTTGACAGTTCCAGACATGGTGGTAGGTGAGAGTCAAAGCATTTTTGCGGGCTTCTACATACTCTTCAAGGCTTCCAGGATTGGTAAGTCTCTTCAGCAGATACACCATGATCAATAGTATGAACCACAATATTGACTGAGTCAATGCACCACTTCTGCTGGTACAGTGGAAGTGCTGTATCAAAATTGGGCTGTACCTTGTTCCTAGCGTCCTTCTGAAGACAAGGCAAGCTCTTCAACAGAAGGACTAGTAAAGCTGAGTTTAAAATTGGTAGTAACACGGGATCTGCTAAATTGGGCGATCATGAGACTGATTTCTTGCCACCCCTTAAGTTGATAAACAACAGTTTTGCAGTTGATAACCAAATTTTGTAGTCCTCTAAGCAACAGTCAGTAAATTGTAAATGTGCCCACCATGCACCATACTCCCTTGTATACTCGCTGCATTTGCCACCTATTTATCCTAAGAGCTAGGCTCTTCAACATCTTATTTATTTTCAACTACTGCCTTTAGCTTTGCTGTTGGGCAGCATTCATTTATTTTAGCTATGGAGAACTCACTTCAAGGTCCTCTGGCTTCGGATATGGCCCTGGACTTTCAAAACTTAGTACACCAAAACCCACAAACTATGTTGAATTGTCTCATGGATGCTGTGCATTCTGGAGATCTCACAACACTACAAGGTTCGGTGTGTGCAGTAATCAAACATGAACAACTTCTGCCAGAAGAATTTTTACACTGGATATTGGAATTCCAGCAAATTGATGTTCTGCGCAGTTGTCTCCTTGTCCACATCCTTTCTCTCAGCACAAGAGTACCATGAGAATTCCAGTTAGAGGCAATTTTAGGTCCACTCGACAGCCACAATACCAGTGTTTCCTTGGTGACAGGATCCAGCAAGATGATGATTATGATCCTGCTGCTTCTGCTGCATCCGAAGGAGCATGCTATTCTTATTGTACCTCTGAAGAGGCTACAGCAGGCACAGGTAAACCATATATCATGTGTTCCCTGACTTACAGCAATCATAATCCGTATTTTTCAGCTTGAGACATTCACCTTGTTTAGAATCTGTTTAGTGATAGTGAACTTGCTGGAGAGGGCCATTGCTACCGCATGGCATAAACGAGTCCAATCGGGAAGTCAACTCAGTTCTCTGCATAAACTACTAGGGACATTTTTCGGGTGCCACATGAGCGCAATTCCAATTCATCGAAATCATTCAAGTGATTTTCATATTGACAGTTTGCACCAAGTTGTCCATCATGGAACCACACCAAACTATCACTAGTAACAATCCGGGAAGTAAAATGGAATGCTCCATGATACACTATTCCCTTTAGATGGTACTTTTTGGACCCTGAATCAGTTCTTATTTTAATATGTTTTGTCACAGATATATTTTGTCCAGCAACTGAGAATAGCAGAATATTTGGAACATTGTAATATGCTGTCACATTCCTCAAAGGCATCAAGCATTCTGGGCAAGACACATTAGTTTCACGCACCAGTGTTTGCCTCAATTGATCTCTGGTTGATCTAACGGCTTCCGATGCATTAAATATTACTGAGGATAATTCATTTTCCACTGAGTAATCAGTAAATTGGCAGTTGACACATTGTAGTTGGCTTGAAGCATTTATGTTATCATTATGGAACATTTTTAATGCCAAGTCAACCACACTAGTACCTCTGCTACCATATGGAAACATATTTCCAAAGTTATTATGCAAGGTTTCCTGAACTTCATTTCTCACTTGTTCAAATGTTGTCTCTTGCATTTCCAGCATTTGAAAACCACTTGCTAAATCATGCATATCTTGCGAAACATTAAAAAAATAATCTGACCACTTATGTGGGTCTTGATGCCATAATTGAAACAAAATAGAAAAAAATGCGTCATAAGCACAGCTATAATTTGTGCCATCCCATACCAGACCCTTTGGATTAACAGCCATGTCATTTACAGAAGTTTGAATGTGCAGTGTCTTGATTTCATTTTTTAGTGACTCATTGTCATGTGAACTCATTGTTTTTTGTTTTTTGTTTTTAATTTCGGGCAAGTCATATGATTTGCGTTTTTTTACCTAAATCCACTTTGTCACTGATATGATAAATAGGTATACCTCCTTTGGCTGCAGTATATGAGTTGTAATTCTTATTTGCTTTCAGCACCTTCCCATCAGAACCAGAGTTCTTTGGTATATGCCACAAGGTGTCATGAGATTCCTGGAGTTTAAATGGCTGAGATCTCGACCACTGAATTGCAGGGTGTAAGGCATTTGGCATATAATTATAACCTTTCCATTCTTGAAACTGATGTATCACAGTGTTGCGACGATGTCCATCAATTGTGGCTGGTAGGTTTCCCTTGTACCTCAATTTTGTTACACAATCTAAAATTTCCAACTCGCGAAACTCTTGTTGTAAGTATCCTGTAGTACCTCCCATGATTTTAGACGAGTCAAAACCTTGGAGAATTATTGTGCCAGCAGCAGTTGCACTTCGTGAAAGACATGTGTAATAAGACAAGTGATCTTTACAATTGTTAAGTTCCACCACATTGTTAGGACGTGTTCTTCCCTGTGCAGCGTAATCTGTCATAGCAAAATTTGGAAGCACACGGACTTGTGTTCTATTTACTGTAACAACATCATCATTCCATAGTTTGCACATTATCTTGGTTGAGTGTCTTGTTATTGGAACAATATTAGGGGGAAGTCCATCTATGTGAACTTCTTTAGGTGGGCTTGTAAGTTTTACAAACAGTGTATCAAGTATAGGCTTTCCATGTGGTCCTACCGAGGCCTGCCATCCAGCTACTGTACCCTCAGCCCCCTTAGTCATGCAGCATTCAGTTGCCTCATTGTGGCGCAGCATGATTGGTAAACCCATACAAATTGAAAGTTTTCCTGGAATATGTTCTGTTGAACCATGTGGAAGCAACCATAATGCTTGTTGTAACTCAGGGTCTAACACACTTGACCTCTGCTTGTGCTGTTTTGTACCCTTATTGATCTTTCTTCTATTGCTGCGGTTGTCATCATCATCTGCCCACTGGTCCTTAGAATAAAATGTCATAAGTTTTTGACCGTTCTCTCTTGCAAATCTCTCAGAACCAAGTCTGTTAATCTGATCCTTGTGTGCATTCCAAGCAGTGATTATTGACACATTGCGGAATCTTTTCTGTGCCAGTTTAGGTTTATCTGGACCAAGTCCAGAAATTCGTGTGTGGAGGAATGCAATGTCTTCTGCAGTACAAGCCTTGTACCTCATGTTTTCCAATGCTGTGCGAAGTTTTGAATCTTCAAGTGATTTTTCTGTTTGTCTCATATTCTCTCTTAAAATGACCACAGTTGTAATCTGATGCCATAATGCCTTGCCGATCGTTTCTTCCTGTTTTTTAACAGACATTCTGGACTCAAGTGTGGTTCCAACATTGGTGCTATAAAGAGCAGCACCTGTGACAGGTTTAAGTTGTGCAAAGTCCCCAGCAAAAATCATGTTTATACCTCCAAACGGTTCTTCAAGTTCATTGGTGGATTTAGCAAGTTGTGAGCTTATTTTGAACATATCATGACACGATAACATTGATACTTCATCCAAAAATATGTATTCCACACCATCAATCCGGCTTCAAACTTGTGCCAGATTCTTTGCACTGTCTAACTGTCTTCTATCATTTATTCCAAGTGCAGAATGATAAGTGGACCCATTGAGCAAAGCTGCTGCACTGCCTGTTGGTGCAAGTATCATAAATCTGTGTTCTTCATTACGTGTTCTGAAGAAATGCATGAGTGCTTTTATAACCTGTGATTTACCCATTCCTCCCATTCCTCCAAGGTACATGCTCAATTTTGCAGAGTTTAATGAACTAGCGTGGTTGGCAATAATACGAAATGCACGCTCCTGATCAGTATTGAGACTAAAATCTTTTACAGTACAATCAATTATGTTTTGAGAACTTCCATTTCCTGTATGGTATGTTTGCTCCAAAAACTTCTTGTTGACTATTCTAACATCAGTTCCTAAAGCATCGGTCTTTGAATTTTTATTCTGTGTAGGTCTTGATGGTATATGACATTTTTTTTCATTCAGAAGTTGTTGCCGTTTAACTTGAACTGCTGCATCCCATTTACTTGCTTCTTGTAAGATATCAGGCTGAACCACTGCCAGATCAACCAAGGGAAGTCCATCCACACATTCATTCAACCATCCACTGTTTTTCACAATGTGGTCCATTTCCATCATTTGTTCAATGACTTTTTCCCCTTCCTTTCCTATTCTGTCATATTCCCCATTCACCTGATGCTCATCAATACCAAAATCCTCACCTTCAATCAAATTTTCATTGTCCAAATCATCAAGCAATGCATCCATTGACCATTGGGAAAAAATAACATCACCTTTCTGTTTATCTCTATTGGCAGAATAGTCATCTCTAGCATCCAGACACTCATATCGTGAATTGAAATACCGCAATATTTCCTGTTGTCGTTGGTTAAAGTTGTACGCCAAAAAGCTATCATCCCAAGATTCTGTCCTTGTTTTTAAATCTTTGCCTGACTTCCATGGTTTGAATAAAGTCAACATTGTACAGCAGTAAAATTCACGGTCTCCTTTGTCACATCTAGGTAAAGATCCACCTACAAAATTAGGAACAATGGTACCATCATCAGCTTGTATTTGAACTGTATGTGAGGTGTGTTGATGATGCCCAGCTTCAAAAGGGACACATCCTGAGTCATCATCATCATCATCATCAGAACCTTCACTATCACTGCTGTCGGCCCATGAACTGCCTCGTAAATAAGCATCATTTTCTCTTTGTTCATATTCTAAGAAATTTCTCATGGATTTTGTTGTATCTTTAACACGTGTTGATTTTCGTAAGTTAATTTTTGTACTTTCTGATTCTACTTTGACCGTTTTGGTATTGTAACTGTCACAGTCTATGTCTTTCTCACTAGACTCAAATGTCTCCTGTTTTTTTCTTTTGGTTTTCTTTTGTTTGTCAGACAACCTTATCCAATCATATAAATTTATATGTTCATACTTTGCAGGATGATACACATAATCATCCACTGCAGAAATTGCTATATATTCATCATTCTGCTTTCCTATGACAACTTTTTCTGGCATTATTTCAGCATTTAATTCATTACAAGTGCTTTCTTCTTTGGATTGCCATGCATTATGGACCTCACAAACATAGCTCTTCCAGTAGAATGTTTTAAAAGTATGGCCAGTATAGTGATCCGGGTTTCTTAACAAATACAATGACGCCATTGGACCACCAATCTCAATCTTAGCAGTGAGAGCATTCACAATTTGTGTCATCAGACGCCTAGCCTTTTCACGACATTTCTGTGTTCCTCCCATGAGTTCAGAGTTTCTATCAAATCTGTGTATGGTGTCAAATATACTATATGTTTTCAAGCCAGGTTTTGTAACATACTCTGTTACATACGCTACCACCGCCTTTACCGCAGTTCCCGACAGAAGACTTGTCACATCTGTGTTGCATCTTAACAAAAATGTTAACAATGGAGTAAATGTATTCATTTGGGCCTCACCCTTTTTCATATTTAATGCACCAGTATCAGGATCAACGACAGTTTCGTTAAAAAGGTCACGTGGAAAACGAGACTTACAAGAATCCCGCCCATTGGAGTAACAGTTATTCCCACATTCATGTACATTTGATCACCACAACAGATCATCAACAGTGTGTTTGAATTTATGCCACCAAATTCTTATAAGTGAGCACCGAAAACAGCCTTTACATTTTTTTAATTTGCAAATCTGAGGCGGTCGTTCCGGAAGTGTTTTAGTGGGATCTTGATATGAGCCCCCTCTTTCTGCATCTTCAACCCCAGCACGAACAGATTCCATGTTTCCAGTTATAAACTCACCTTGGTGAACGCTCTCTAAATACTCGACCATAAGCTTCTGAAAATTGGATTCAGGATCCATTATTTTATCTCTTATTTCTTGAGGTGTGAGTGCCCCTTTAATCCAGAGGAGGAGATGCAAGTGTAAAGTCAATCGTCCTTGTTGTTTGACAGTTCCATAATAAGCAGAAGTTTTACCATAAAACCCACGATGGTGTTCTCCAACACCTAAGACGCGTTGTATAAAATTTTCTACCATGAAATGAAAGAAACGAGCACCTGCAACAGGATTATTAGCAATCAATCGATAACATTCATCCAGGGCTCGTATGGATGGTGAAAACCTTTCATTTGTGTCAGCAAAATATAAACATATTGGATGTCTGTTATCAGCAGGTGAAAATGTGATAAACCATGAAGGGGCACCCATAAATGAAATAAGAGACCAGATTTCATTCCGCATATATTTCTTGTTTGTAATTGAACCTTGAACATGCCTACCAACATGATCTAAATCATGAATTACCTGGTAGCATGCTTTTTCTTCGGGAGTCTGTGGTTTAATCCTTTCACCATCAGCCATTCGCTTAGCAACATTTGTCAACACTTCAGAATCAAGGTTTAGCAATCTGTCAGCAATATCAGGAAAGGAGCGCTTTTCAGCGAGGAGGTAACCACCTGTTGTTCCTTCCTTTATCTGTTCATGATTGAATGCAATGAGTGGAAAATGAGGATCTAGCTGAAACCGTTTATCATGGTACATAAGTAGGTGGCCTTTATGTGTCATACTTGAAATATGTCCCTTGTGAGACAAGCTTCCTATTCCACCTAATCCATAAGGGAACAGCCATGAAAACATTTTGGGATACAAGGAGGGATTATGATAAATTGATTGAGGTTCTGGATCATGTCCAATAGCAAGAACCTTCCTGTTTTTGTCCATGTGATCTATTGCAATGGCTATAAGTGCTCTTAATGATTTAGTTGAGAGTTCAGCACCTGTCAAACCATGTACTACAAAAGGACATTGACCAGCCTCTGTACCTTCTTCACTCAAATTATCATGCACAGCTGTGGCTTCCGGGTCCTTCCCTCCTGTGGACTTTCTATAATCTACCACAACTGGAGGACCGTCTTCTGGATAGGCATTCAGATTTTCATAAGAAATTGTTAGATCTTCATAACCAACATGGTTTAGTTTCAACCACTCCAAAGCATGAGCAACCTTGGTCCTGCGCACCAGGAGGGGTGTGCGTCTAAAATCTTCTGTTGTAGGCCGGCATGGTCCAGTAAATATGAAGGCAAGAACCTCATCAAGCTCTTCTACAGGCGGCGGTAACACATGATAAACTTTTGGTATCGGATTTGCAAAACTGATGGCATTCGCCCTCATTTTATGCATCCCTCCTGTGACACGTACAACACACCTGTTGTGTCAGACCCTTGCAATCAGGAGTTTTTCAGCATAAGTGAGATCTTTCAACTGATATGGGACATCACCTATCCATATGTCATTTGCAAGGGCAAGCAGTGGCGATTGTCCTTTTGACAATGAACGCATGCAACCTCCGCAGATATGTTGACACCTGTTGTCCACAATCGGACCTTCTATCTCTGCTATTGGGTCACTATTCTTTTTGCGTTCCTGGTGAGTAACCCCACATCCATCTCTGTTCAATACACCAAAGTCACAATTTACATCTTTCAAGGCTTTCAAATTAATAAACGGTGTCAATTTACCACAAACACAACAACCGCTTTCTTCAAATTTACCAGGTGCAGTAGACATACAAAAACCTGTAGAAATTTTGTGAATTAAATCAGGAGTGGGAGGTGCTGGAGGAAATAATGTTACCTTCCGTGCTGATCGGCGAGCTGCTGTGTTCAGTTGTTTAGCAGTATCTGCTTGTGCTACAGAGAGTCTTTTTCGATACTTTCTTGTAATGTCAGCTCGAGAATGAGCCCGAGACTGCTTAGGGTCTTCAATACAGAAAACAGAGACACACCAAGCACAGTTGCTGCACTGATGCTGATTGACTGTGTTCATTGTTTCTGAATGACTCCATCTTGCACCAACAAATATATTGTGGTGGGTGGCCACAAGCCGGAGTTGAGTCACTGTCAGTTTGGGAACTAAAAAAGACAACGGACAGACACATACAACAACATTTTTACGTCCAGCATATCATGTCCTTGCATGAGTTTCTACCATATAACTCATAAATTTGTATTTTACGTTCAGATCGTGCACCATGTCCACAGACCAATCAGACTTATATGCTGCCAATTCAGTTGGGGTCGAATATTTTGTATTAGACCCACCCCCAACATGAATGTCACTGGTATAGTGCTTTGCTATGCCAGCAGTAGAAATTTTTCTCACATTGGGGGTGACACCCAATTTCAGAACCGGTATATCGCTGTTACGAGTTCCAAACCACCTGTAGCAATGTTGGACTTCACTACAGGTAACAGCACAAATGGTTATGAATGCCCGTGAGGGACAGAATAATTGTGAATATGATTTTAGTACCAAATGGTCATGCCTGCATAGAAAATGATGCACAATAAGAAAATACAGACGATGGATCAAGGTCCTGGGTTTAACAGACATATCATTGCACAAAAACAATATACGCATGGTCATATCACAAATAGCAATACTTAGCTGTCGAATGGAGCGTATTGTCAATGTTTGCAGCACATCATCGAAGCTTGTGGTAGTCACTTCAGCAACCCGGCAATGCAGCACGACATGTGCATCAATGTCAAAGTATTGTTCACATGACACAAACTCAGGAACTGAAACTGACCATAAATCATCACTCAGTAGAATAGGTTGACGTACAATTGGATCCAGACCATACGGGAAATACAGAGCATTATAGCTCCTTGGATTTATGATAATACCCCCAACAGGAGCTGAAATATACCCGGAGGCTTGATAGTTATAATAAGGTGAAGTAACCTCGTTGTATGTGCCATCAATAACTGTATCTGCACAGTGCTGTGGATCCAACCCATAAGAACGGTGATCAGAGTCCACCAGGCACACAAGTATCGATGAGGGTGATGGATCGTAGGACTCGTGACCACCAGGAGGGACAGCCCACAGTTGGCATGAGATAGAGATCCAGCACAGCAGCATACACCCCCATGCGACCACATTCAAAGCAGAGTTCATGGTAGCAAAGAACATACCAAGGTAAAACACGGATTTTTTTCATGTCTGGGATAAATTGGGACTCTGACATGATTTCCTATTTGGAAAGCAACCCATATCGTCACATCAAGTTGTCACATCAAGTTGCAGCCTTTGTCGAATCACATTTTTATATTTTGGAGACATAAACACAACTACTATGTGGAACAACATGGCTAAATTTAAATAATAAAATTGGGATCACCGTAAAACACGCAACTAGTGATGTAGAAGCAAGTCCAAAAGAAAATAGCACCAACGAAAATGCAAGAGTCGACGATCAACATCAAACAAGCATAAGGTATCATCAAGCAACTGCAGGCACACCCAAAACAACAACCCAGTTCAAGTTAAGGCTCAGCCTCGATTCAGGCCTTTCAGGGCCTGGGCGCCACCAACCACATGTATATCCAACAAGCACCATAGATCCGACAGGAACTTCACCTTCAAATCTGCTAAGGCCAGCTACTCCAAGATCCCCAAGAGTTAACTTGTCAAGTGGGAATGTCTTGCCAATTGCGTTGAAAACAGGAACTGAACACTTCTATCAGTTACTAATTCGAAATAAGGAACTATCGGCTGACGACAGAGACATACCAGTATCGAACGGGCCAATACTCCATGAAATGCCTCTACCTAACCTACTTGCACCTGCAGATGCAGCTGCAGCGCTTTTGTATGGATTCGAAGGCCCAGCTTGAAATGGAGAAGGTTCAGGGGCTTTATATATGAATGAAACTATCAGTAGCAGAAGACACGTTAAAGTCGAGTATTACGTATGTGCTTTACCAGACCGCGTGGTGAACCGAAGGGAATTCCCTCTGATAAAATTAGTCTCAACCTGGAGTTGGTGAGAAGCCATCCCGGTAGCAGCACATAGTCGCTCAAATTCCACGGTATGAGGAGAGACATCGATATACTTCCAAAAGTTCTTCGGAGTATTACGTGCAGTGGGCGCAGCCTGAACATTGACGAGATGGGATTCAACACAACACCCTGACGTTAGGCACAGAAACATAGAACCGCTACTGTCGGTGAAGTAATTTGTGCCACTATTGCTACCGCCATTGCACAGGTACAAGATTGCGGGGTCGATCCGAGACAGGTTGATAAAGTTACTGGATTGTGCAAAGGTAATAATTTGTTTTGCAAACCTAGATGACAAGTTAGCATCAAAATAACAATAATACAACATCATAGATACCTAAGGTCAAATGTTTCTGGCATGGCCCATTTCCAGTGACGAAACATCTGCAAACCCTCAATGTTGTCATCTCGCGTATTGTAGCCAGTGAACGACACAAGACTACATAAATATGTCAGCAGTTATCAAACGCTAGAAGGGACACCCACATAAGATTAACCAATCCTTCATAAGTATTGCGAAGGTTCTTGTCCATAGACAACTTAACCACCTCATTATTCATGACCTCGCAGGTGTCAGGGGAGGGCATACTGGTCAGGTTTTGAGAAACAAAGATAATTTTGAAGTGACATTGACACATTACCTGTCTGGCTTCAGCATGTAAAGGGTCTTGGCAACAGGAGTGTCCGCACCATTGCTGGAATCTTCCCAGTCGGTTGGGGTCTCTGGTCTCCTCTGTTTGCCTGTTGATTTAACCGTGTTGCGAGAAGTAGCGCTAGAGAAATTTCACTATATTAGAAAGAAACAAAATTACAAAATGATCGTACCTGCCAACCACAGCATCGGCACTACCAAGACCGGGCAAAGTTTGATCACGCGCCTTCCCCTTTTTACTAGGTGTCCCATCATGTTGCCAGTCAAAACACGTACAGATATTAACGTTCAGACCAACATGACAGGGGCAGGACGGCTCTTCGGCGTAGCAGGAGTCGCCTTCTTGAGATTAAACTCGTTCTCGCTGCCAATGTGTGTAAATAAGTTTACAATTTTTCCAAATAAGACATACAACATCTCACATTGCAGATACATCAAGATATTCAGGATCAGATGGCTCAACATTGCCAATAATAGCTGATGACATCCGCCCAAGTTTTGACTTCTTAAGGGGAGCCTCATCTTCAGATGATGCTGCCACGCATTTCTTTGACGTTCTGAATGATTGTTAGAGGTATAGTAAAGTGATAAATGTGCAAGAACTAACTTGGTTGTTGATTGCGTCCGACTAGCAGCCGCTTTTGAGGTAGGCACACTAATACGCTTAACAGGCGTGAATGGCACCACCTCGCTGGATCACAGTATGAGAATACATATGCAAAATATGCTCAGAAATGCTCACGATCCAGATGACAATGATATTACACTTGGTGATTGCGTAAGGACAGCCATCAGTCAATGATGAATTGTGGGTATCAAGCGTAAGAACATACTCTTCGGAATCGCTGTACAAAGACATGATCAGTGAAGTTAGTAAAGAAAGGATTTGACAGACTTACTTATCTGGCGTTGGAATCTTTTTACGACCCTTCCTTGGCCTGCAATCCAGATAAACCAAGGAAACAACTTTAGCACAAATTGAACACAAACGTAGAGGGTGCCTTCTCGGCAGCTGTCCTCTTCTTCTTTTCGTGGGGCATATTTCCAGACAGATCTAAAGCACCATAAAAGCAGACCACATAAAGCGACACAGAGGCTGCAACCAAAAAACCAAGTCCAGTGTGTTATAAGGTGGCTAACAGATCCCAATAAAGCAGAGTCAGCCATTGTGACAAATGGCAAAAAGCACGCACCCTTAGAATTTGAAATTCCAACCATCAGATGACTCTGATGCACATGTGGCATCACCGACGTTACCGACCACGAAAGCGCAAACCCATAGATGACAAAAATAACATACCCATGCGTGGGAGACAGCGCTATGTGAACACTGACTAGCAGCTCCTCAAAATCACGGCCTGACACCACTCAACGGCAGGACAAACAAAAATAGAATCTGAACACAAGGAACACACGGAAGAATGCATCAGTCTCATTCTATGCCTTGACAGCCAGGTTCGTACCTCATGACTCGGAACGAATGGGAGACAAAATAAGTAGAGAAAATATCAATACAACATTAAGTGACCCAAAAAAAGAAAAGAACAAGTGCAAGAAAAAGGGCCTATTCGTCACATCAATTGTAGGCGCTCAACGACCAATGGACAGCACTTACAATTTAGATGGTGCAGGTAAGGGTTATAATGCATCAAATATTCAGACACAGATCAATCATGTTACCCCACAGGCCAAAGGCTTGAGGAGATAGCATCCCAGAGAGCTGTCGGTGAATTTGCCTGCTATCAATTGTCGGGGTTCACGAAGGTAAGCCACTAGACATGTAGGGTGAAATAAAGTAATAATATAAGTCATACAGAACGACCACCTGCTCCAAAATATCAGGGTAATTAAGTATGAAAGACCATCAACCTGGCGTCTAATATATGAAGGCAATGGACTTGCCAATCCTGAGGAAATCATGATGAGAGTGCAAGGCATAATTAGCCTAAAAGATCTGCCTCCTCTGACAAACAAACCCAGGTCAGTACAATTATGGACAGTAGACGTAAACCGGCTCACATAGGATACAGGGACTCACAGAAGAATATTCACCTGCGCCAAGCGGTGTCATTGACAGGACTTGGAACAGAGAAATTCGAACAGAGTATTGACGCAATCATACATATACACACCATATTTTCCCGCACTTTCAAGGATGGCCTCCTTGATCCCTGGCTCCTCTCAGCATTTAAAGATCATAACGCAATTGACATATCAAACAGATACTTCACCTCTCACCGCCAAAGTCCAAACACCGTCCAATTGCCCTTCCATAAACTAGTTGACCCAGACAGGATCCTCGAGGGCATGGTAGACAGAGACATAGTCCACAGCGAAGAGAATGACGTTCAGTATTTTGAATTGAACACCAAGAATGGAGACACCCGGGAACAGTGCGTACATATTAAAAAGACCAATCAAGGTACTAACCTGATGAATTATCCAGGTACATTAGGACTGATCCTACAAAGTTCAGGATTGGCGACCATGTTGAGGTGCAAATGTCATTTGTGGGTGTCCCATTGAAGGGTGGGAAGGTACAGATGATGGCAGTGCTACGTGCGTTGACACTACTGGATTGCCGTCACAGCATGGTGGGCATCATCTGGAATATTAGACGCATGACAACACTGACACAATGATACTATCCCCACGGAAATCAGGATGACCCTGCCAAAGCGCAAAGTAGGGTATGGAGCAGAAGATAGGGATGTTGCAGAAACAAGGCGTAAACTTGAGAATATGTATGTGGACGAAGATGAAGAAGGGGTCCCACATGCAATTATTTAGAAAGGCTTGTCAAAAAAGAAACGTTCAATATTCAGTCATCCAAAATATATTCATATTAAGTCAGTATTTTCTTGTAGTCAAACCCAGTTATACATGCAAGCACGGGAAAATTTACAAAGTGCATGTTCTACCATCAGCATCCCGAAACCCATAAGTCGTTTCTGGTGTCCAGATAGACTAGCATCCAAATAGTCGTACACCTCTCTCAGAGCGTCAGTCACCTGATCCCGAGATGGCCTGGAGATGCCATCAAGGTAACCAATTGCTACTAAACCTTTCAGTCCACCTGCATCAATTGTAGTGATTACTTCACCCATGTCTTCAACCGATGGCAACTCTACTTTACCAGCAGAGGCATAGTCGCCAGCCAGAACATGGGCTATGAGATTCCCAACCTGCGGGAATGCTTTGATTGTTTTGTTTTTCTCATCCTTCGCGTATTTACCTGAAGCATCCTTCAAGAAAGTACCTTTGAAGAACCGCCATTGGTCCAAATAGGACGGCTTCTCATCTGCTTTCATCCAGTTTGTTAACTCTGGCCGACCGCTTGTTGTCCAATACTGTTCAGCCGATGCAGTCGTATGGAAGCAATTATAAGGACCGTAGGCCTTCGGATTGCACATGTATTTCTCTGCCTCCTTTACTCCAACTGTGTGCGTCTGGCTACTCTTCCATTCTTTGAACTTCCTCAGGTTATACACCATCGAGTGGTCTCGGACACAGGGGGTGGAGTATGTTATGCCCCGCCAGCACAACGCCCCGTAATAACCTTCCCGTGTATCGATGTTGGCGGGGTGATATGGTCCATTTAAGCCTATAGATTTGATTCGTTGAGGCGCATGGTCTCGAAACGGAAGATAATGATCGAGGTTGTTCTGTATTTTTCCCATCAATGGTGTAGACGGTAAGGTTTGATCTACAAACGGGAAAAGCTGTAGAAGGAAATCAAGTAGCAGTTTTGGATCGCCCTTCTTGACTTTACGAGAATTGGCAGTGATGGTAGAGGAGGATATAACCGTGTCATCATCTGAAAGTGGTCGACTGTCTGTAGGCGTTTCCTCGTCCATGTGATCAGGAAACATGTACGTCTGAAGTTTCCCATTTCGAAAGGCATACATCAAATGGCCAATGTCACAAACAGCGGCCAATTCTGCAGATGTCGCATTACACAGAGGATGATTCGGTAGATGATCCCGGAAGGTGGTAAAATGTTTCTCTGTGACCACCCCGTAGGCCAATTCACCAGTGATATAAGACTGTAAGTTGCTATACGACAACCACGTAACATCAAGCAACAAAACATCCAGTCCAATGGCCTTAACAAGGTCATCAATAAAAATGGCCTGCGCACGCAAGGCACCTTTGGACGGATAGCCTAACCACAGACGGACTATGGTGGTCACAGTACTGCAGACAAACGTACATCGTTGGGCTCCAATCAACTTGTTGGCTGTCCGAGATCGCTGCCATCGAAATGGGACCGCCTGAAGCCCAGGCAAGAAATCACTTGGCTTGACATCATGAACAGGAGTTTGTGAGTCAATCAAAATATCGACTCTGTCTGTCAAACGTTTGATCCAGGTGTCTGGTGGGCCACGATTGATAATATGGTCCCAGCAATTTTCTGTACACATAATCTCGAGCCACTTCCATGCCGCGTGGTTGGTGAGCATAATATTCTGACACTGTATAACAACATCTAGCGTAGATGCTGCTTCACCATGCAATATCGCTGGCATTACCTTCCATAGTGATGCAATTGCGCACCCTGCCGTCACTGAAGAAGGTTCTGCAATGATTGGCATCAGAGCAGCATCTACCATGGCCTGCGTGCTGCAATTGTCGACCGTACAATTGAGTTCTACGCAAGTCTTGGCCGCTGATATAAGCCGTGACCTTTCCACCAGAATATGTTGGAGGGTAAGCATCCGCAATCCTGATAATCATTTCAGTTTAGTATATTGACCTATTGCATTTGATTTATAAAAATAAAAACCTTTAGGTACATCAGAACTGCAATCAGCATCTGTGCCTTCCACAGATGATACCGAGGAGGCATAAACTGTCTCACCACCGATGTCAGGTGCCTTAATTGTATTGTGTATTGGTCGACTCCGTGTTCCCGTATTAGTTCGGGCTTCTGGTAACTTCGTTCGGATCAGCTTGTCAGATACTACCAGACACAGATGTGCGTGAGGAGGGATGGAGGACAAGCATGTATTGAGGCCATGGTGCCGTGTCACCATGTGTGGGGGCAATGACTCGGTACAAGCAGTTGGTAGCAACTTGTCTGCTTTACCTAAAAGGAAATTACAGCTTAGAACAGGGCAACAAAAAAAGATATACTCGTAACAAGATGAATGGTACTGCCCATGGACATGACAATGGTTGAAAATAAAAGAAAAACCGTACTACAACTAATATGAATTGAGATAATGACCTTTGAGCCGCTCACTGGTTCTCCCGCGAACTGTATTTGCTAGTTTTTAAACAGACTCAACACGTGACAACAATGCAAGGCTCACCAGTCACCGGTAAAACCTGTTCAGTAGCTGACAATATTTTCCTGGCCTTCTTCGACAGCGGAGACGTACGGGTCCCAGACCCAATCCCAACTACGTCATTGCTCTCAGAATCAGTAAGATCAATATTGTTAATGTTCCGTTTCCGATTGGCCTTGGGTATTTCTGATGAACATCAATATAAATTTATAAAACTGACATTCCCAGTTGACACTTACTTTGAATTACCGTGCTCGTGCTGATGTCCCCTCCAGCAGCTGCACACTTTGCTAATGCTAGTGGTATCATATAAGAACCAAATAATGATTCATGCATGAATTGTATGTACTCGCCTATGATTGATGCTGTAATAACAGGCGGCCGGCCTCCTTTCACCGTAGAATTATACACCTCCCCGTTGCTTATCTGATGCGACCTGTTAACTTGTATGATAGGGATAGTCGAGGAGTACTTGTCGACATGCGCATCCCATTGAGCGAATTCTCTCTCCCGAATGCTGTCCTGGGTCTGTGGAATAGCAGGCTGCTGTTTGGATGATGACACAGTTGTTGATCCACCATCATCAGGTGTTGGGGTCGGGGACGACGATCTCTTCATATCTGGCCGTGAAAGCCATTCTCCACAGTCGACACGCTCTCCATCTTCACATTCTCTCGTAAAACATTTGAGCAGCATCTCTGTATCACACTCCACCTTATACGAGGCAGGCATCTGATTCAGTATATATAATATTAGAAATACGAGCCCGTGAACAACAAATCGAAAGTGAGCAGCAGAGGTCATAATAGAAAATGTGTCTGCAATCCATGTGGATTGTGATGTCCACCCACAATTCTTGTATTGGAAGCTGATGACATTGTTAAGTTGGACAGCCCATGTTCACAAAACAATTTGCTTACGCATTAGGAGTCCATTCGGGTGAGAATCCCAACTCTCTCTGGTGTGGTTGTGAACCAGGCAATGTGGCGAATGGTAGTATATTCATTCCTTCGATGAGGTTACGGACAGGGTACCCCACAACTATGAGGCGATAGTCGTAATGTCTAGGTGACCCCTTCTGACAGATTGCTCCTGTGCCACCATGCCACCTCAATGCCGAGAAAAGGATCTCCACTCCAGAATCTAAACGAATGCAGACCATAACATCAAGAAGAAAGAAATAGCCGGGATCGCAGTTAGATGATAAATGTGAATAAACTCCTGCGCACGTAAAAGTCCCCTCGTGATCACCTGCATCAATGTGATCACCACCAAAAATACCAATTGACGAAGCAAGAGTAACGGCTGGATAATATGTCAGTTCATAGGCCCAATACATATATTTAAACACACCTGCGCTCGCGGGCGATGCTGGAGAAATATTCAGTTGCATATTCAGAAAGGCAAAATTATCATCAGTTCCGATACGTGGCATGTCAATAAGCTCTGCGTGTCTTTCCAAATTTTCAACCAAATCTACGGGTCCCTGTCGAAGTGCAGCCATGGCCGCAGTTGCATGCATCTGTAATAATATTTCAGAGGACAAGATATTGACCAATGTGAAAGGGGCAAACCTCAATAATGTTCTTCTGAAGATTTAGGTGTTCATCCATCTCACCTTCATACATCTTACCGGAAGCATGAGGTGCCGAGCAGTTTGGCACTCGCTCGTGTGATGGTCCTAGAGTATAAGCCCGTTCCGCCCCCATGACATGCACCGCTCGCTTATGTCGTTCAAACTGAGGGCCACCTGTATAAACACCATCAGCATCTGGTGTCGCTTTATCCAAAGTACATAAGTCCTTGTCACCAACTATCTTCTCAATAACACGCCGAATTAGCTTTTGGGTCTCTCTGGTCTGCGTGTTCCTACGAAGAATAATTTCAGCGCAGCCACTGGCATTTGCAGCTTCATACACACACCTAGCAACTAGCCAGCTGTGAGTTTTGTCGTCCCTTGGGATTCCGGAACCATGTACATTGCACACAAAGACCATTTCACCAGGGTTCATAAATACAACACCTAGCACACGTTCAGTTGATATTGGTTAGTCAATATTTAAACAAGTTCATATTCTCGCACCCGCATTTTTCGCACACTCGTAACCCGGTGCAGGGATACGCTGTCTACTTTTGACTTCAAGAGCTTTTATTTGTCCCTCAATGGTCAAATCCGCCAGAAAAACCATGGACCGCCGTCTCAGCCACAAAGGATGATCAAACACTTCGTACATTGTTGGCAATTCAGGGTCACGTGAAGGATGTGCTTCGATTGGGACGCCCTCAGAAACTGTCAAAAGACGAGACATTGCCATTCGAGATTGAGCAGGCATGGCGCAAACTGTTGATTGAGGTGTCTGGTCGATGCGAACAAGCAAAAGAGCTGGCAATAAGTGCCGACAATTCAACATCGCCCAAAAAGGAATATTTGAATGATATGGAATACAAGGCACTACAATGACGAGGATTTGCTATGGGATTTCCAGTCAATACGTTACAAATGTGCGTCATTCACACCCATAAAGCTCAATGTGTGCGGCTAATCTTGATATGCGCCCTGAACTAAACCTTATACAAAACTGATAAGGTACAATGTATGGCGCTAAAAGGGGATAAATCATCGGACGCACCAGATCTGACAGCTGTAGGCTATCCGTCAACAGAATTGTATTCAAAATCCTCACTCGGTCATATAGAGCGGTACAGATCACTTATTCCCGTGATTAACGATCAAAAATTGTTATACAGCCACCTGTGCATGGCTTCAAGTAGCTTCCTCTCCTATATTAAAACACCACACTGACCTCGTGTCCGATTTCAATGCACTCGGCTTCGATCAATGCAATTCACTTGCAGGGTGGAACATGACCTCGCAATTGCCCGTTAAACCCAAGAGTGCTAGACCATGACATTTTACATGTCATCAGCGCACATACAAGCTCGTGGGCGAAGTCGGCGGTCAGACACAATATGATTTCAACACCGTGCATGCCTTAGATATTGCGTCTACCAATCACACTGTCAGCTTCATAAGGCTCAACTCTCCAGCTCAAATATACCACACTGTTTTCCAAGGGTAAGTCAAATAGACGATGCTAGGACTGTCGCAGTTAACGGTCTATAGTTTTGTCCGCAGTAATCATGCCGCTTCAGATCACTCAATTATTGATCATGTGTCTTCAAATAATCAGGGAACGATGGAAAGCGGTAAGAAGGTACACTTGGTTCCGTCCTTATATCCTTCCGGAACTGACATGAATCAACAGGATTCATGTTTGCGTATTTAGCAGTTCGATAATTCCTTTAGGACTCATTCACAGTGGAAACTAGAATATATCATGAGCTGTATGGGTACACAGGTGAAAGTGAAGGTCAAACTACTCAAACCTACACGTAAATACAGTGAACCGCACGCTCAAACCCACCAATCACATCCGTCATGCACAACAATTCCCGTAACAATGCTGTGGTTACAAGCACGCCTCAGGTAAAACTACCTGTTCCGATTTACCGAGCAGTGCACACGGATGATAGCGACTTGCCTGGTAAGTCATATTGCGTATCAAAGCGAACAATGAATGCTGATACTTATCTGTTAAGGTGCCAACACCGGCATACAGAATTTCTCAGCACATCACTCTATCCAAATACCCACATTGGAATCCACGGTAACCTCCTCAGACAACATGAAAGACAACACGTCCGCCGACATTTCAAGCAGTGTAACACAGGTCTGACTTTGGGTCACACCGTACCTGTCACCTGCAGTACCGTACCCGCTACAGGTACAGTGTCCACAGGTACAGGTTAGTAACACGGTTTGCTCTTACACCGTGGTATCAACATGCAGGTACAAAGGTTATTGATTAAATGTGTATATTACTTAGTACAAAAATAAAGAACAAATTAAAATGACTATCATAGTCCGCCGTCGATCTCGTTCGCGCTGGAACCTGCCCATCCGCACTCATTCTCACTCATTCGCACTGGAACCGGCCCATTCACGCTCATTCGTGCTCAAACCTGCTCATCCGCGTTTGTTCTGGCTCTTTTGTGTCGAGGATTCAGGCGTGCCAAATGAAACAGCAAGGGTGGTGATGGGGGAAGGTGGTGGAATGATGCAGATATAGTGGTGGTAGCAGTGGAGCTGCGCATTTGCGAACTCAAGCAGGAAGAGGGGCTTGGTGCCGAAATCTCGAAACCGAGCTACTACGGCTCGGTTTCGGGTGCACCAAGCAAAACGACAGGAGGTGGTGGTTGGTGGTGGTGATGGGATGACGAAGATCAGGTGGTGGCGGCGGTGAGGCTATGCGTTCGCCAACGCAAAGCAGGGGAGGGGTTGGGAGCCAAAAACCCAAAATGAAGCCGTTGCAGCTCAGTCCGGGTCTGCCACGTCAAACGGCGATGGTGTGTGGTATGCGGTGGTGGTGGTGGTGTGTCTCAATTGAAGTGGTGGCGGTCGAGCGCCTCGCGTTCGCAAACACGAGTGGGGGAGGGGGTTGGAGCCAAAAACCCCAAGGCGAGCGCAACGGCTCGGTTTCAGGCAGTGTCTGTGCAGTTGGTGTTGGAAGGGGTTGCTGTATGGACAGAGCACCCCTTCCTGCAGTAACCTAATGGGTGGGTGTGAGGGTTTGGGGTGAGTTGGTATGGTGGAAGGTGTTAATTATACTCACCTAAAATACCCATCCCTTTCCTACCTCTATTACCTCCCTACTCTCATCCTACCCTCTCTCCTTAATCCTAACCCTTCTCTGAGACACATAAGCATGCTAGGTAATGGCCCAAAGGCCTCGCGTTTGCTGTTGATCAAGTGGGAGACAAGATCAAACGCAACGACCTGTCACATTTGTTGGTATTTCAAACTCCGACCATCGTTCGTCAACTTTCGAAAGGGAGATAAAAGATAAAAGAAAATAGCAATGAAAATAATATAACCTACCTGTGAAACCCGGTATGGGTACGCAGTGTGATAAAATCAAGTTGTTAGGTGCTGATCGAGCGAGGAGACATCGTTTGCCGGAGTTTAAAACCCCGATCAATACCGATTCGGTCTCGATTTCAATGTAGCATTTTCCACAGGCCTTATAAAATCTTGTAAATATTTATATAGGCCACTCACATACATAAGCGTATTTCCATATTTTTACTTTGAGAAATTGCAATCAATGAGTCAAGCTATACCACCATTTCACTTCAGAGTTGCTGATATTACCCTTTATATCGAGAATCCGCGTCAGTTTTTAAAGTCAGTTAATGGAAACCTCAAAACTAAGTCCCATGGTCACTAATTTAATTCCCAGGATTATCAAAAGCAATCAGTAACGGACAACGAGACTACAAACCCCAGGTGAAAAGAACGAGTTCTCTATTTCATAGAGGACTCGTAATGAAGACACTCCTGATGATGCCAAACTGTGGCAGGTGCACTTATTTGTGTTCGCTGCCAATGAGATACATTAATAATGTCACTCAAAAAATCATGGATGGCCATTTCCAGAACATCATTACCACAATGGAATCCATGGGAAAGCACTATGGCCATTTTGGCAAGTTTGCCCTCATTCTGCGGAACCGGGACTGCAAGTTCATGAATCATATCAAACAGCTTCAAATTGACAAGGTGCAGACAATCTACATGGCTGGGATTGCAAACACAACTAGCCTCGTTTCAACCAGCATACAGTAAATTCAATGTTATTCAGCTGCTATTCCTGAAGCCAACCACCGTGATGGCATTTTCAGCTACATTTTCACCACCCACCATGATATTCCATGATGATATCAAAGAGTGCAGTAATGCAGCATGGTTTGTTGAGAACCTCCTACCACTTCCACTACACAACTTAGGCCTTGTCAAGCACTATCACAGTCTGATGTTGCAAAACTACCTCAAATGTACATATCAGGAATTTCAAGCAGGACTGTGCCAAATTCTACATACTTGCCCTGGGATGGAGTCTGTAAGTCATCTATCACTTTATTGGTAGTTCTGGCTTACATCTGTTGTTCAAAGGGCATTGATTTCAACCAATGCAATGTTATCACCTATGGAATCTGCAGTGACAGAACAAAAACCATCCAATGTGGTGGTTGAGTGAGGCATAACCCTTGCAACAAGGCACTCTTCCTGATGATATTTGAGAAGTGGGTCAATGAAATCAATGTTAGCAAAGTACCCTCCGAGGAACTTGATGAAGATCCTGATTAACCATTTGATGTTTCTGAAGTATCCAACGAAAATGGAGTGAACCAGTATCTATAGCATTAACATGTTGTAAGATACCACTACATGCATTCACAAGATGTTTGCTGATTACCTTGGTGATTGCTCACTTGATGGTTTGTGCCTTGTCTCTGCTTCCAAGTCTGCTTTCACAGTTGTTATTAATAGCCAACATCATATAGCTTTCAGCTTTGTCACATCCTGCTGTTGCAATTGCTACGAGCAATTTGATTTTTCAAAATATTTCTTGAGCAATATTTGCACAGGAAATGAGCCTAAACAGCCAAAGGGGTCCATTCCACCTGCATTCAAGAACCGGCAGATGAAGCAGTGTGGTCTGCTCCAGATCCTTCTTCACTCATGGAAATCAAAGGTACACAAGTTGGATCCCCTTCATGTGATTCATCCCCAGACATGGATCATAGACAACAAGAAGATTAGAAAGCTGTTGAGTGTGCTTCCAAACCACATCCAAATACCATCAGACATTGCAAGGTTGCTGGGAGAAACTGAAGAATGGTCTGTTGAATGGGCTTTCTCAATATTTGCCATTGTGCACCAGTATGATAACCCAGATCTATATACATGCCTAGCAAGTCCTACGCCAAGTACCACATCAAGCACATCTGAAGACAATGAGCCTCCTGCCAAGAGACAGAAGACCTGTATGACTCAAGTTCCACTGCTGTGTCACTCACAATTTGAATTCCACTACAAAGCACATTGGTAGACCTTACTGACAAAAATAGACCCTGTGTGTTAAAGTCTGTAGGTGAGGACCCCTTGGATCTATGTCAAAATTAGATGACACATTTACATTCCTGATCACTTCCAAAGAGTCGCACACACTTAACCTCTTGGCTTCTTGTTTGTCTCTTTGTGATGCCTGCAAGATTATCTGAACAGTAAAATATCTCCACTACATTCCAGAACACTTTATGGACCTCCATGGTGAACCAACTGACTGTTGTACCCAATTTGGCATCACTTTGGCACCTTGTATTCAGCAGCATTCAATGCATGCCATACACTGTGAATTGTCCTTGCCAGTGCTTGCTTGTGCATGGCCAACTAGGTTTGGAACAAGCTGCCTTCTTCCTCATTCGGTAAGACATTTCAAACCCTGACACCATCAGAAGAAGGGGCTTGTTCCAAAGTCCAGAAAAATGGCAGGACATTTGATCATTTGTAGCTCCCTTATTTCTGCATCAAATAACTTGCTGTAATAGGGAAATTTGTAGTTCAGAAGTAAACTTAGACTTCTCTCTTTCCAGAATTTGATTGCCTCAAAATGTCCATGGAGAGCTGGGAAGGGGGTCCAAAACACAGGTTTTGAGCACCCAAACTGTGAGGGCAATTATATATTTATTAGTGAATATAATAAGGTTTGGAGTGATGCAGCAGGTTAAAGAACCCATCTAATCATATGAAAGCCACAGTGATGCCAACAGACAGCATCCGGGTTCACCAGTGAATTTTGGAAATGGGGTAAAATCTGTGTTACTGCTAAATTAACATGTGGGATACTACAGCCACAATGACAGCAAATGTGATCTTTTTATCTCGCATTGGCGATACATTTGCACCATCTCATTTTCAAATACACTATGACATTATGTGGGTGCATATGCAAAGTTTTAACCCTTAGAGCAATCTAGAATATATAGAAATGCACACATATGCCTTTTTACCAATATCATCTAAAAGCCATGAAGAGGTACATATAATACAACCACATAGATGTTTAAAAATACATCATAAATACGAGGATATAGAAGGAATGGTTACGAGTCTACCTTGTTCCTTTTGTATGGTGCATTGTTTCCAGTGGTTGTAATTCTGCAGTCGTGGCATAACCAAGAAGTCTGCCAGTCCCTGGCCAGTCCAGTCTCTGTAGCATCCCACAAAAGCCTCATTTATCCAAGGACGTGAAAATGACGAGTGTTAACAGCTAATGCCGGTAACAGTGCGAGAATCAAAATACGAGTTATCACCGATGCCAGATGGTTGATCTGCCAAAAACAGCCTGGCCAGTAACTTCGATCTGACTTTCCTTATTGGCTAGCGCAGCGACCACAGTCTGACAAACAGGACCACCTCGGTCGTATTGCCGTCGATGGTCGTACCGACCTGGTAGTTGTACCAGACCCCTCCGTTCTACTCCTACTCTTCAATTATTCCCCATGGCGAATGGTCCGCCTACAGAACCTGTATTATTGGAGCGGGCTGAGATCCACAAGTCCTGCAAATCATTGGAGACACTCGTCAATGTCTTGAATGATTACTGTGAAGCCGCAAGTGCCATTGTCGCATTGCAGAAGAAACTAGCCAAGGCTTTGAGGGAGACGGCGGGATTGAAGGTGACTGGAGAAATCGCTGGTACGCACTATCTCGTACGATGGAGGTTCTGAGACCAATGCAGATTGCATATGATAGCGAATGCTTTGAATGCGAGTGCAAGTATATTCGAAGTCAAGTCGGATATCGACACGAAGTTCGGAAAAATCGCCGACAAAGAATACGATGCAATTAACGTGGACGTCAAGAAGTGGTTCAAGAAGCTTGCAGTATGCCTCTGTTGCCTTTGCAACTTCGTTGACTAACGGAGACATGATTACCAGAAGGAAGAGAGGGCCCATGACGAAAGGGTAAACACTGCAAATATTCGGATCAAACAAGCTGGTGTGTTCCATTATTTATTGTCTATACACCAACCTCATTTTTTGAAGGTCAAACGTACGAGAAGAAGTCCAAGAAGAATGCTCGGGATGCCAATGACGAGCACGGTCGATACATCAATCTCATCAGCTCGCTCGCTCCAGAAATATCACAATTGAAGCTGTCAGTATCACCATTCATTTACTCTGATATTTAGTCTCACACTCCACAGGGATCATGCGCTACTTGTCACCCAAAAGCATATCTCGACGACGTACTATGTAGCAGCTTGTCTGTCACGTATAGCGGACACAGAATGGGTACGATCATGTGAGGAAGTTCGCCGTTTTTCCGCTACTATAGGACAATTGGGTCAATGGCGCGCATTGTGCGAGGGTGCCTGGACTGGATCTATCCCGCAAGATTTGCCAGATTTAGACGAAGCGCACACGCAAAGCTCATCTGGTCCTGGCGATGAACAGCTAACGCCACAAATTACTCCGATAGCGACGATGGAGATATATGACAGCAGAAATTCTTTAAGTGCAACCGAGCAGAACCGCGCGACGTCTACGACGAGAAGTCGAACGACATCGTCCAGAGAACCATTCATATCACGAAAACCTTCTAATATCCCCTCTTCTGCAGCCAAACAGGCACGCACCTCGTCTTTCAACGATCAGAGCGCGTCTCTGGACGCACCGAAGGCGTCGTTTGCAGGAAAGGACAAGTGGACGGATACGATGGGCTCCGTTGCATCTCTCTCCTCGTTCCCATCTCCACCAACACATGTTCCTATGCCGCTTACCTCAACGGAGTTGGACGTTCAATCGCCGCGATCCCGACAACCACAGGCGGCGTCGACGCCATCCGGCGCGGCTCCTTTATCCGAATCGCCCAAGCCATGGAATATCGAAGAAGGTATGGCCAACGTACTTGCTTTAAATGAAGAACCGAAGTCGCCTCGGACACGCCATGATGGTTTGAAGGTGCCTACTATGACGCCTATTACTCCAAACACCCAGGAGAATAGCAGATTAGGGCTCGGTATTAGCAAATCTACAGATGCCAATACGCTAACGTCCGGACAGAGCAGCTCGGGTAGTTACCCCGACAAGGACCCAATAAATTCACCCACTTTCTGGACCCAGACAGCACGCCAATCCCTTCATATTTCTGATGCAGCACAAGGAATCGAGAAGTCATCCTCTGCTGGCTCTACAGATACTGCGAGTTCAGCGGCGTACAAGCAGCAGAATGATTATCTTCCGGATGAGTTCGGACTAGATAGGAGCGAAAGATATGGACAACTGAAGTCGAAGAGCATGAATGCAGTTAACACGCAAGGACCGGAAACAAATACATCGGGCAGCATTGTTGCTGCCATGCGTAATCGATATGCAAATACGGTGTGTTTGCTCCTGTTTTCAGTTCATTTCATTTTTATCATTCATGGTTGAACCGCAGGCCGAATCGTCGTTGCCCTCGCCGAAAGATGTCCCCCGTTTACCTCTCAGCGTCAATGAATTAGCGTCCAGATATAAACCTATTGATGTTCCTGCGTCGCCTCGTCAAGTGATGGCGTCGCCTGCCGATGAGCAACAGCCTCGATCGTTAGAGGTTCTCTCACCGCGACCAACTTCATATTCAACGGACCGTACTCCCGACGGTAGATACATGCGATTCCCATCCCCATCGACGGAAGCTAACATGGAAGAACTGGCGCGGCGTCGGCGACAACGCGAAGAGTTGGCGGAGCAAGAGAAGCAACAAGAGAGGCAGCAAGAGATGAAGCAGAAGGAACGAACATTTGAAGACCGGCAGCAAGAGATCGAGATGCGGACGCGCGAATTGGAGAGGGATCGTGCTTTGACTGTTAACTCCCGTGATTCTGATACCCGCTCCGACGCAGGCTATACCGTTAAGACTACTCGAATAAGCGATCTTCAGGAACCTCAACGTCGTTACTCTCAATTTGATTCACCAACACCTGCAATTCCTCAAGGTCGATATTCCTACAGTACGACCCACCTGGTCCCTCCATTGTCATCGATGGAGCTCTCACATTCCCGATCCCAGCCATCATCGCCCGCCAATGAGAGTCGGTCCTTGACGACAGCAGATCACGCCGATTTCTGCGGCTGCGAATCCTGTTCGGTGTCTAAATACAGGACCCGAAATATACCCTCTCCTCATGATCTGCGTCCACCGGAACCACCAATCACGCTGCGCCCAGATAAGCCGAAAGGCTGGATACGGCGCCTCAGTATGCCAATGGGTAACGCGTTCTCGTTGGACTCCAAAAAGTCTAATCCCTCGCTGAAAAATGGTATGACATCACTTGTTGGTGAGGATGGGAGAATAAGGAGTTTCGAGCAAGGTGGAATCAGCAACCGGAATATGTCCGATGTTGGGAGGCGATGATGTTGTACTAGTATGTGGCCCTTTATGATCTGGTCATGATTTGTATCGTGATACCTTGCCAAGTCTATCATCTGCGACCATACCTGCTCATGTTCGATGTGTCTTAGGTATAGTATAACATATTGCCAGCTTGATAATTCACGAAGTCCCTCTGTTACAGAACTACGACACTTACTGCATATGAATGAAACGTCATCAAAAATAGTTTTAAGACAGTACCTGGCAGCTAACTATACTGTTACAAAGTGTCCGTCATGAAGATCGTTCTGGTGTGATGGTATGAATGATGGGATAGATCAGGCGGTGGATCCTGAGTGAGGCGGAGTGATCTGGATGGCTTGGTTGACGAACACCTGGCTCAAGGTTACAACCCTCCTTCCGTCAAAAAATCCTCTTATGGAACTAACGGGCGGTTGGGGAAGAGTCCTATCCTGTTCAATTCTAAGAATGTATTAACAAATCTTGAGCATCTTGTATAATTCATTGAGATGGTCAAAAGGACTGACACGATGTTGATACTTGAATTACTCTCAGTCTGTGCAGGGGCACCAAATACTATTTCATTTAATTCAATAGTGGCCGTGTAGAAAGCGCCGACCGCACCAGCCTAGTCAGGTCCACAATGAGTCCCGTCTAAAGAGAGATATCATAACGAACGTACCTTGACTGGTTGTTCTAGATCCGTGGAGACCTCAACAACACCATTAAACTTGACGGAGCCCGACTTCTTGTTCACAGCGCTCTCTCCCATAAGCTGCTGCTTGTACTGATCACGAGAGAGATGTTGTCCGTTCACGGTAATATTATTGGCGTGTTTGGATACGAACCCATCAAAGGCACTGTCGAACTCGGCTTCAGTAGTAGCCTGGAGAACGGCAGAAAGGTGGCCTTCAGCCCAGACGCTAAGAGTTGGAAGAACAATGGCAGTGGACATGGTTAATTGAGAATGGTGAGGTAGGATTTGGCTTGAAGGCCGGTAGAATGAGAAGGCTGCGGGAGTTGGCTTTATACTTAGAAGTCGGGGCTATGACAGCGCTTGATGCTGTTCCGACGAGCGCGCATGAACCTTCATTCAAGTTCGTCCCTGCGGGTTTCAACAAGTTGGTATGCACGGGTCACGTAACGAGATGCTGTGAATCCGGAGTCCAAGTCTGAATAAAGGGGTAACATTGACACCTGTATAATGACCGCTGGGACAGGTGAATCAGAAACACGCCAAACATGGACGGTTGATGATATTAGGAAGTCTAAAGCTCGTACACGGACTTCAATAGCGCACGGCCATCCAAGGATCCTGGAGCCCAGAGGTGCACGGCAATGGATAAGCAGCAGACGACCGCATTGCTCCAATTGGAGATACATACCTCTGGAAAATGGACGCTGCCCGCCTCGCTCGAACTAATCCGGCCAGATACACGTCAGCGGGGCATCGGATCTTCGAGAAGATCATTCTGCGGCACAATATACTACAAGATGAAAAGTGCCGTCTTACAGAGCAACGGGCGTCGTGCCTGAGAAAATCGAGAGCGCTTCCTCGTAGAACCTGTGCACCAAACGGTTAATATTGCAGAAGAAAATCTGCGGTGCATGGTTTTTAGAGTCAACATCGTACCGTTTCGGGCTGATTATAGTCGGTAGATATGAATCCTTCAACCTCGAAGTCCGGTGGCCGCTAGTAAAATTTAGTGATTTGGCATGACACAGTTTGCCACAAAAGTGTAATACGGTGCCAATTGAGGGGCATTTGGGCATGATTTGGCCTCGGACCATCTGCTACCACCTGGTAGAATCTGGTAGAATTGAGAGATGCTGAAACCACCGAGCTGCGACACAAGATTTTTGTAATGTCATTGTTCGGCACTTCATGCATTATTCTTCTTCGGCAGGCTTTCACGTTTCCGACTCTAGAGTTCGAGAGCGGCACTGTGCCAGCATATCTTGTGATTGTACGAGGCCGTACTACCATACGCGCGTGCGTAAAATATGAAGGCAATATTAATTGATAAAGTTTCACCACTAATCATTATTAAATGGCAAGGTTACTACCATGACATCAGTGACCGTTGATGGGTGATGCATGCATGATGTCGGCTTGTGACGGTGAAGATCTTCGAGAGTCGGTTGTGGGATGTCCGAGTCCAGAAAAGAGAAAACAAAAGGGGCAACAAGCTTTATGTAAGCCAGAACAAATACCCGGCGCACGTTCACGCGCGGGCGCGTTGGTTTTGCTCCGAGACTAGAAAAACTGCTGAGAAATTTGAATTTTCTCTATCAACCGATGGTCTCATTGGTGATGTACAACCGTAATTATGTAAATTGCGCTGAACAAAGCTATGCGTGCATGTGCGAGGGGGGAAAAAGGGTTTTAGCAAAAAGGAAAACCGAAATGCAAGATGAGTTGTAAATGTATGGGTGTGATGCAAGTTGTGTGTGTGTGGTCCGGAACGTATAGAGGTTGATGGGGATAGGTTACGAGAAACCAAAGACTCTGTCGAGCCCGCTGAAAATTCAGAATGCCGAAGGATCAGCGCCATGAAGGTTATAGCTAATGGGGGCTGACGGACTAGTCCGCAGACGTCTGCGAGAAAAGGTACGGGCAGAAGGTTGAACCTAGGCGCCTAAGAAAGAAGCAACGGATGACGACCCCACCCTGGGACGTCGTTCGTAACGCTGAGCGCAAAACGTGCCTCAGTGAATCGTAAATCAGACGCCCTGTGGCGTTGGTTGCTGGACTGGTATCTCTCTCGCTTGACCTGCCAAATCCTATCATGACATATTAGCATACAAAATGAACCACCATTTCAGGACCGCTCACCATGCGCTGCTTCTTCATAGGCCGAGGTCGTACACCAGGCTTCGCGATAACTGCTTTGGGCACTACCCCATTTTGATTCAGGTTCTGCACCGCAGGTCCCTGCTGCTGTGGCGGCGGTCGCGTCGCCTCATCATGATCTCTCTTCTTGCCCCGCTTTTCCGCCAGTGCCCCTCCATTCAGCACTGAATGCTGTTGTTGCGATACACTATTCGTGGGCGTTGCACGTGGCGTACCGCCGCGAGTGGAGTCCTGGTTGGTGGGTATTTGGACGGGGGGCAATTTACTCAGTTTTGGGGAGGACGCGGGCCCTGTACTTGACCCAGGTGTAGGGGCACCAAACGTCCCAGCGACACTTGGTGATGCCGCGGATGGTGTGGCCATGACATTGGCAGCGTTCGCCTTTGCGAGTTTCTTAAGTTCTTTCCGCTTCTTCCTGTCCTCCCTTGCCTGGGCTGACTCGAGTACCAGTGTATTTATATTCCACTAAACAGAGGGTGTCAGATAAAATGACGCGCAGATAAAGCGGCACTTACGCCTTTGAGACCCTCTAAGCTGACTGAGAACGCTTCTCGTTGTGTCTTTTGATCGAACGGCGTTATCGCCATGCGCTGCTTCGGAGGGACTTGCATTATTGTCGTCAGATACTCGTCTTTCCTCATTGAGTGTTTTCCTAGGGGGAGTAAAAAACATTTGAGCCCCTCATACAAGCCAGAGTGGCGCACAGATACCCACCTGGAACCCCCTTGATAAGATGTTTATAACTATTCTTCTTCTTCTTGCCCCCATCCTCTTCATCTGCATCCTGCCCGTCGTCCGGTGTCTCCGTCGCGAGCTCTTTTTCCTTGCCCTTTCCTTTATCGGTGGTGCCGGGCGTTGGAGGATGATCATGGCCGTCGTCAACTGGTGTGACGTAGGGTCTGACATACTTGTCGTATGCGGGGAGTAAGTGGAAACGCGCAAGGAGGTCTTGTGTGCTGGTCAGATACACGGGTGGTTGCGGGTGGGCTATAAGACGGGGTCAGCATGATCAATTGACTTAAAAGGTGTACGCAGAGACCTGGAGGAGGGAGGAAAAGGGCAGGGGAGGGAGCGAGGGTGGACGGGCCAGCTACAGCGTTAATATGTTCTGAGTGGTGAATAGGCTGCTCGTCGACGTCCATAACGCAGCGAGTAGGAGATGGTGACAAAACAAGGAGAACCCGAAAACCCGTGAGAAACCCAATCTCGGTGGCGGGAACTAACGACGTCGCTCCGAGTCCGTTACTGTACACAACGAACTCTGCCGAAAGGCTCTTGGGCACCTCAGACTCCACTCTGCAGAGTGGTCTGCATAGTGGCGACGACTAAAAGGCTACTAAAATAATTTGGGCCTCGAGTCGCAGTTTCTCAAATCCCTGCGGTTAGCGTCGTTCCGTGACGCGTGCCGTTTTATTAGTCACCGCTGCCGCATGTAACGGGGGTGGGGTCGATAGCCCACGCCGCTACCTCGCCCTTCCAACCATATAACCTGAGGCGTTTAAATTATATCTAATCAGCAAACCATGTCAAAGGCACCTCAGCTGGACATTGTCGGTCTGTCCGACCCCATTATATCTTCTGGCTCTTCTGCTCTGTCTCCCACTCGATCTCCGCTTAGAGACAGGAATGGAATGTGCTCTCCGATCTCTGAGACCCCCACATCTCAACACCGCAACAGCGCCGGACTTGTCATATCCGAGGAACATATCACCCTTGGCGAACGGGAACCTTTGCTCAATGGGTCAACTGGCGTTCGACAGGCGAAGAAGCCTTTCTATCGCCCAAGGCCTTTATGGTATGTACACTTCAGATCACTTTCCATTTGCTGCCGTTTGATGTGGACGCACTTGCCAAGTCAATGACTTGCCATTGCGCTGCATCATAGCCCACTTTGCAAGCCAACATATTGACTGAAACTGTATCTTGCTGCAGGCTTGTACCTTTCGCAATTATAGCATCGCTGGTGCGCGGAATGACACTAGCGCCGCGCGTCGAAGTCTTCACCCAACTGGCTTGCGGCACCATCCACTCTCACTATAATCACACTCTTATTTTATCAAACTCAACTATGCCATCAGTTCAAACTCTGTACAACTCTCACATACCACTTTATTTAACAATGGATGCAGTCGCACCACACCACGTAATACTTAATCACAAATTAGATGGGGATGAAGATGATGACGATGACGGGGAGGATGACCCTCGCAATCTGCCGTCGCATAGATGTATGTCTGATCCTGCCGTGCAGGCCGGTGCAGCTCGTTTGCAGACCATCATGACAACGACCATGGGCACCTTATCAGCACTTACTACCGGATGGTGGGGCCATTTCGGCGAGCGCCATGGCAGGACTCGTGTTCTTGCATTTTCGACATTGGGCCTTTTCCTAACGTTAGTGCAGTGGCTACTTTATCCATAACATGAATTGACAATGTTTTCATATAGAGACTTGACATTCATTTTAGTTTCTACACCACACACTCCATTCTCCTCCCATGGACACAAACTTCTAATTCTTGCCCCATTCATCGAAGGGCTTCTCGGCGGCTGGTCAACTCTCCAAAGTGCCACTACTTCGTACATATCAGACTGTACTTCCGATGGCTCCCGTGCACAAATATTTTCGCGCTTTACGGGTGTATTCTACATTGGGCTCTCAGCGGGCCCGGCCATCGGCGCATTCCTCATCAAACATCCATTCATGCCCTTGGTCGGCCGGGCCAACTTGCACCCGATCCAGAATGTAACATCCGTGTTCTGGACAGCGATCTTCTGCTCTTTTATTAATTTGCTCCTCACAACCTTCGTCTTTCCTGAGTCTTTACCCAAGGAGAAACGCCAGGAAACGACCATTGTTGCTCGTGACGCCGAGGGGGATGAGTCACCTGAGTCTCACGACAAAAGAACTAGGGATTGGGTGGGCTTGGGAATTGTCAAGGGTTTCTTGAGCCCGCTTGCGATATTCTTGCCCAAGGTTGTTCAAGGCGTTGAGGGCAGGGGAAAGAAGGACTGGAGTCTGACTTTCTTGGCGCTTGCGTTGTTTGGATACATGCTTTCTACGGTATGTTTGAAAAGACCCTGCGTGATTACTGGGTCTCACAATACTATAGGGCCTGTTTCAGATCAAATACATGTACGCTGAACACGTCTATGGATGGGGTGCTGAACAGGTAAGTGTTGCATGATTACATTCTGCTGATCAGTGTTAACGACCGTCGGTAACAGCTGAGTTATTATATTTCTTGGGTCGGTGGACTACGAGCTATCAATCTCTTGTTCGTTCTGCCATGTACGTCGTGCTATATCTGTTTATACACGGCCTTCTTCCTAAGTTTTATCATCGTATATCAGTCATCATCGCGACTTTCAAACCCACACGAAAGACTAAACCTGCTGTACCCAATTCCAACGCTGCATCAAAGCCTAAACCAACAAGGGCAAGCCTCGCACAAGAGATGTACTTCGATCTCTTCCTTACGCGCCTATCTTTCATACTTGATATCACCTCCCACACCTTTGTCGCATTATTCCCATCTCCTCCTGCCCAGATCCACGCCCTCTCCAAGCAATCAGGCACCTACTCGCAAATCATGTTCGTAGCAGCGTCTTCACTCAGCAGTTTTGGCTCCGGGGTCATGCCTGCGGTACAAAGTCTTGCACTGTGCGTTATGCAGTCCCGCTCCTTAGCCAATACAAGCGCTGGTGGCACCAAAGAGGACGTAGGTGTTGGGAGACTGTTCGGGGCACTTGCGGTATTGCAGGCCGTCGGGCAGATGATCCTCGGGCCGATGCTGTTCGGTCTTATCTACAGCGCAACCGTGGCCGAATTCCCGAAGGCGATATTCACAACCGCTGCAGGGATACTTGTAGTCTCTCTTGCGCTTGTGTTTATGATTCGGCCTAATGTGAACGCGAAGGGGAAGCGGAAGCGAGCACGGGCTGAGGTGGAAGTCGAGCGTGGCAGGTCGAGAGTGAGTAAAGACTTGAGGGTGGGCGTGTCGGAGAGAAGCGATGGTGAGTCGTCTGGGAGCTGTAGCCCTCTGATTTAGCTTCTGTTTTGTCTGTGGAATTTTATTATTATACTACAATGTATTTGCTATATACATGCAACCTACTGGAAATCGCGGAATACATGGTGCTTTTTAGAGTTGTATTTTGCAGAAGACCCAAGTTCCAACTTGGCACGTCGGCCGGTCTTGCTCCGAGACTATCCAACTGCAACAAAACTGCAATTGTGCAACTTCCAACTTCGCAATTATAACCCTCTTCCAGATCTATTTAGTAAGCCACCACGAAATCAGTAAAATCTAGCCTGAAAGTCCGGATCGCATTTCGAGACCGGTACCTCATCCCGGAGATCCAACTAGTCACCCACTGCAATCACCTGCATTGACTAGCCCCGAACAATCCCTATCTTGCTCCACTACACTTGACTTCAAACTTCAAGCCCACTATTTTCATTACTATCTGCGAGATTCTGCGTCACCATGGGCATCGAATTTACTGTCTACAAAGGCTCGCCAGAGGGAAAAATCGTTAAATCCACCACACACAAAGATGACCTCTCTCCCAATGAAGTCTTAGTGAAAGTCACCCATTCAGGACTTTGCGGAACAGACGCGCATCATAAACACCGAGATATCGTGCTCGGGCATGAGGGTGTCGGCATAGTTCAAGAAATCGGCAAAGACGTCAAAGGCTTCCAAGTGTATCTATCTTATGTTTCATCATAAAATAGACTGATCTGACCTGGGATTATAGAGGCGACCGTGCAGGCTGGGGATATGAACATGACTCATGTGGCCGTTGTGAACAATGTTTCTCAGGCCAGGAAATATACTGTCGTGAGCGACATATATACGCTTTGAGCGACCTCGACCAAGGCTCCTTCGCAACCCATGCAGTCTGGAAAGAGAGCTTCTTGTTCCAAATTCCAGAAAAACTAGATTCCGCAGATGCGGCCCCTCTCATGTGCGGAGGCGCTACGGTGTTCAATACGTTGCATAGTTATGGCGTGGAGGCTTCACATCGCGTTGGTGTGGTAGGAGTGGGTGGGCTTGGGCATCTCGCAATACAGGTATGAATTAATATTTGCGAATTGACATATTACCCAACTATGACTTAGTTCGCGTCAAAAATGGGATGTGAGGTAGTTGTGTTCTCTGGGACCAATTCTAAGGAGGAGGAAGCGAGACAACTTGGAGCCAGAGAGTTTGTCGCCATCAAAGGTGTCAAAAAACTATCAATCAAACCGGTAAATCATCTGCTTGTCACTACCAGTGCGCAGCCAGACTGGACATTGTGAGTGTCTCTGACCGCATCAAATGCGACTTCTTAGTTGATTCGCTTGCAAAGATATCTCTCCGTTATGGCGCCCGGCGGTACAATATTTCCTCTTGGGGTCTCAGATGGCAACCTCTCGATTCCATACATGCCGATAATTTCGAGAGGACTTCGTATTCAAGGAGTGCTGGTCGCCGGTAAGCTACTCATTTGTTAATTTTATGACCATACAAATGCATCATCCCCCAGCCCGGAATGTCCACAACAAAATGCTGCAGTTTGCCGCATTCCACGGGATCAAACCGATTATCCAGACCTTTCCTCTGAATGTCGAGGGTATCGAGGAAGCAATGCATAAATTGGAGAAAGGACAGCTGAGATATAGGGCGGTTCTCATTGCGCAAGATTAGATCGTGGAGTGCTCCTGTTACATTTTTTTGATCTATATCGCCGCGAGATTTCAACCTTAAATCGAATCTGATCGTAAAAGAGCACGTGATGGGGCGCATCATGACATCAGCCCCAACATCGACGTCACATGGAAAGGAGCGCCTGTATTCAGCCAGAAATTGTCGTTTTGCATTTGTTTATAATCACAGAACCCATCTCCGTTCCGACCCCCACTCACAAAGCCAAAACAATGTTTTCTATTGTACCTCGTTCTAGTCTCCGAAACGTGTCTGCAGCTGGAACTGTTGCACGTGCAGGTACTGCAAGGCTCCAGAGTACAAGGTGCGTATATCAGTCATAATCTACGAATAAATCCGACCAATCTCACCTTCAGAAGACTCTACAGGTCCGTCTGTCAATTGCTACACAATGTTATCCCTATCTGAACTTGCTCCGTAGCACAATGCACGACAATGACCCAGAAGTGCGCACTGCAGCGAAGACGAAACCCACGTAATACTGATGATGTCATTTCATACAGGTTCTCGAGCGCGAAAAGCGTCGTACACTCTCCGGTGAACATCGGAAGACGCCCCACATGGACGGAGTGCCTGGGTGGAACGAGCACTTGGCCAGCTCAGCCGAAGCCTCTGTGAAGGTACTTCATGTGTCCATCCTGTCTCACCGTTACTGACCCCATATTTTCGAAGGCCGATAAATACGCCACTGGCTCAGTCGATGAAATGCAGCGCAAAACAGTTGATTACGTTCATACTCGACACTCACCAGACGAGCGCCTCGGCGGTCGCGAAGCCACATATCAGCGTGACGAAGTTTCTGGACCATTGTCGGGCACTGCATATACAGGCGACGAAGTGCCGGTGAACCACGGCAAGGTTTTGAAGAAGAAAACTGTCCGTGAGGAGACCACTGAGGTGTTAGAGGAGGAAGGAAGTCCAACCGCAAGCGAGGCCAATGTAAGTCTCCTGGTGTCTCTTTATGCTTTTCTTATTTTATTTATTTAGACCCCAGCTAAGGGCTGATCGCGAAGACTTCAAATTTTGAAAAGCTCTTGCGTAAAAATGGACTTTCTCAATCACGATAACTATGTATCAGCTATTATAGCCGCATTCGATTTTTTCCTGTAATTGTACGAATGACGATATTTGTGGCACCGAAGCTAGTACCTTCCATATATGGTCATTTCCCTGCCAGTTTTCGGATCCCGACAAACATTCTAGTTCAGCATAAGCGGTGACACTGAGTCCTGCCCCCTTCTGTATTATTGCTGATTTACCTCTTGCTTCCTCAGCTAAGCGCTTTACGAACTACAAGCCACGGCCATGTCCCTACCGCAAAGCAGGCCGCAGGATGGATTTCGTATCCTTCTCCAGTATCAAGAAATAGCCTGTTTCAATGAAAATTGCGCGGCCATTGGCACGCCGGACAGTCCGTTAAAGAGTTGTAGTAGGTGTAAACGCGTCAAGTGAGCATGGTTCATTTCGCGCAATCGAGCTGACGACAGTCCCTGTTACCAGATACTGTCAAATTGGCTGTCAAAAGGCAGATTATCCGGTACATAAATCGTTCTGTCAGGCATTTTCAGCTCTGCGCCAAAATTCTCCCCCAGTCTACTCCATACCTCGTCTGAACGATAATACTGCCGATGTGTCTCCTATCGGTCCCGTCCAGAGAAACATGCTCATGGGTACGTTGACCAATGAGATGCGCCATCTCATCCAGAAAATTGGAATGAACAATATGGGAAAAATTGCGAACTACCTCCTCTATCTCGAGCCGCGTTGTCTGTGGTGCTATCGCACCAAAGCTCATCTGGCCACCGAAAACAGTGCATCAACCCAGCTGCTAAACTGCTCGCATTGCTTGGCTGCTACATATTGTTGCTCCGACCATCAGGAGAAAGCGATGCCATACATACTCTGCAAATTGGAGAAGGCGGATTGACCCGGGTTGGTTGTGAATTTGGTTTTTCTTGTCTATCACTCTGATGCTTCGCTTCCTCTTAGTGCGACATATTCAAGATGTGCACTCAAGATGACAATTTCATGCGGTATGTCTTCCCCAGTTTAGGCATCTATGACCTCAGTTAAGCTGGTGTGTTCACAGGTCCTGGTCTGCCCGCCCCGATAAACCTGGTGATGTTGTCCACTGGGCTCCAGATCGCGTTCTTCTCGACGACAATTCTATGCCAAAACTTCCTCGCTCTTGGGACGCATACTTTGCCTCGACTGAGTGTCCTTATGTTAACATGCCACCTCTCCTGCGAACTATGGTGTCCATTGGTCTGTCAATGCCACTTACGATTCTTGATGCTTTACGACGCTTTTCTGTCGAACCATCATCAATTGGCTCAAAGTTGGTTATCCACGTCCTGGGAGCGCAAATGGATTTTGAAATGAAATATGGTGGTATGGCATTTGAGGAAATCATGCATCAGCTTCCGTGGGTCAAAGAGCTAGTCGTGGAATTTGTCGGGCCAGAGACTGGTGCAATGGATGCCAACAAAATATCAATGCCCACATGTCCGGCGTGTAGTCATGCTGGTAAGGCGAGGACATACGGAATGTCAAAGTGTGTATAACCTCATGTTCTTTAATATGCTTTCTCACATTCCATCAGCTCGTTTTATCATGATTACGCCTCTCGTCGTTCTTACACCACACCCACCATCGTTGTCGCGTTTAATTCTGGTCTTCATGAATCCCCTGATCAATGGAGGCCGACCATAAAACTGCTTGCGAAGAAGAACCTGCCTTGTGTTTTCACAAGTTACAATATCGGTGAGGCCAGCGAAGACACCCGGTATCTGGAAGAGATGGGAGCTCGGGTCGTCTGGCGAAGAGAACAGAATAAGTGGAGTCGACAAAAATCTCATTTTGATTATTTCACAGAGGGCTTATTCTGGTACGAGAATGCGTTCACTCTCGGCTTTCAGGGATCGGCTTGAGATCGTGGCAAAACCGCTGGTGAGCCAACTCCAGCTATTTGGCTTTGCTCACGACTCATCTTACCGTTCTCATTTCACAAGTTGGTTCAACTTCAGCGCAGATGTCACGAGTCTGTCCGCTCTTTTCAAAATTCGGTTTCGGTCTTGTAGACACATGTACACGCACAATGATTCACTCCTTTCGGAAAATAGTTCGCGATTATCTCGAGCGGGATCAGGTTTGTCACCCCGATGACATACTTGTCCCCTGAACTGTATGCCCTTGTCCTGAATGGGATGTCAGTTTCAAATATGAACACTGTTTCGAACATTCTATTTGCCAGTGAGCGTGGTGCCGTTTGCCTTGTTCCCTTCTCGGGCTGGCCCGAAATCACTAGTACGTTTTCAGCTGTTGTCAGGTCGACATCGTCGACAAAGTGACCTTATATGTGCTTACCCCTTTGCTCAATTTGACGAAGTAGATCCAAGACTTCAAGCTTCCATAGAAAAAAATCGCATCATGTCTTGCCTCGGGTACCTTAAGGTTAGTATGATTACATAATCTCGCCCATCCAATATGGGAGTTTCGTCAGGCATTGTTGGCCAGTGGCTATCCACTTGACTTGTTCTTCGCCTGGAGCTTGCATTAACACCGATCATTATGTAACAATCTCTCCAACAGTTGGTATTTGTGCATGGATGACCTATGCACTCTTCGCATTTGCACTTAGTACTCATGACAGCCATGACAGCTGCCTGTTGTTATCCGGCCCGCGGAGTTTGAATAGGTAAAATCGCGGAGTTTTCAAGAAAACTTTAAGTTGCTTCCGGTCACCGGTGGCGCTATCTTTGATCACTAGAACTGAGCCATATCCGTGCGTTATAATGCTGTATTTTCAGCCTCATGCAGCAATATCTTCCCCCTTCGCACCTGTCCGCTACCACCATTTTTCGCTTTATCCATGTCCTGGAACTATAGCGCCGAGAAAGCCCTGGATACCGGCAGTGCCTCACCCTTGACCAGCAGCCACAACAACAATGCAACAGCCGCAATAATGGGAACTGTGCCCCAGTGGGTCGCCTGTTGTATAAATTACATTAGGCTTGATTTACGGACTTGTCGGTGAAATCAGCAGCCCAGTCTATACGAAAGGAAACTTCTTTGTCCGCAAATATTTTTGCAAGGCTTTTGGAGCTTTGCGCACAGAGATCCCCGCGAGCGACCCTTTTCGACGTCTTTACAATGATGTTGACTCTTCGCTCATGGACGCATCCGAGTGCGAAGAGCTTCTTCAAAGCCTTGTCGTCGAAACCGACCGACTCGTCAGCAGCATGGATCCCATCTCCATGAGTAATGTTGCGAAGTCGCTTCTTTTCATCTCACCTCGCTGTCTTTGGTGCTATCGTACCGAGGCGCATCTGGACTCCCGTATTCCTCAGCTTATATGCTGTGGGGTCTGTGGAGCGACTTATTGCTCTGATGAACATAAGAAGAAGGCAGAAACAACTCACAAGGTTACAGTAACTGAGGGTGGACGAACAGAGGTCCGTTATCATGCTATTGATGCAGTTGAGGTACTGACTTCCTCCTCGAAATCTACCGGCAGTGTGACATACTCCGACTAGAATTCATGAGGTATGCCATCGCTCTTACCTGTACGTCGAAGTATGATATGAGCGTTGAACCTCCTCGTTTCATAGCTCCCGCCATATGCAAGAGGAGCTTTTACTCTGGGCTCCCGTCACGCCAGGGATGTTGCAGAATTTGCCCGACTGCCTATCCTTCCTCGCTGTTGGCACAAGTAACCACTACAAGTCAACACCGTCTCTTCTACGCACAGTTTTGTCCACCTATCTGACGATCCCTCTCACTATTCTCGACGCACTCCATCGTTTCGATTTGCCTTCGATTGAGGACAAACTGGTTATTCACATTCTCGGAGCCGAGAAACATTTTGAGTTGAAGAATGGAGGGATGATATTCGAGGAGATTGTTCACCAACTACCGTTCCTCCGAGAACTAGTTGTTGAGTTCATCGGGCCTGAAGTTGGAGACCAAGATACTGATCATGGTGCAGCCATGGCCACTTGCGCTTCATGCGCCATGTCAGGGAAAAGAGTGAATCACACAAAAGTAAAGTAAGTTTACCTTGGGGGTATCTGTCGGGCTGGTGCTTTCATCTTACACTGCCCTATCATCACAGAGCTCTCTACCACGATTACGCCTCTAGCGGGTTGTACACGAAGCCAACCTTGGTTGTTGCGTTCAATTCAGGCTTGCACCGATCGCCAATCAGGTGGATCCCCACTGTCCGATTGCTCCTTGACAAAAACCTACCGTGTGTTTTCACAAGCTACAATTTACGCGAGGCAAAGTTGGATGCTAAGCATCTGCGTATTATCGGCGCCAAAATGATCTGGATGGAGGAATGGAATAAGTGGACCGGTCAGAAGGTTGAAAATCTGGAAGATGAACTCTGCCGGTTCGAAAATGCGTTCTGGCTCGGGCTCCAAGGAATCATGAGTAAATGACTGGAGGCCGCGGTGAGCCGAGGCGGAACCAAAATTAAAGCACTCTACCTTCTAGCCAGTACGTAGCCGTTGACAATAAAGTGTGCACCAAGTATATTCGACTTACTACACACTTGTGGTTGTTTTATTCTTTGACTCCGAGTGCTGGGGTCCTGATCACTAATTTTCACGTCTCATGTGACAGACATGGGTACCCTCGCCCCGTCAGGTACCTTCGACGTCGTCTTCAGTCATTTCTGTAGCGGTTTCTGGAGTATATGAAGAATAATTCAGTACCGGCAGTCAAAAACAAGGCCAAAGGCTATCAGCAAAACTTACATTCCTTTCACTTTAAACGCTCTTAGGACGCTCGAGGACTACCCTACCGATAAGCGGGAATTAAAAGAAGGCTACGACCAGTATATGCCACACCATCCAGTCTGTCTCTCTTCGCCTGCATCCGACGAGTAGTGGCTGTTAAGTGACTCTGTACGGAGATTTTGCTCAAAAAAAAGATAATGTTATTACCATTCCTGCCACATCGTCAAGAGCAACAAAATACGATTTCAACGTAAGTTAGGACATCTTCGCCACCTGCCAGGCGTTCCGCCGACTACATTCATCGACGATGAGCGACCGCCTCAAGCCTGTGTGGATGGCTCAGACTAAACAGCATCTTTTTCAGGGGATAGAGGCGGTTTCCAAAATTCAGGAACGGCCTTTGGCCCTGCGCGGGTGCTCCGCGTTTGAATATTACTTGATCCTCCAGGATAAGGCCTTCCCCGCCAATGCATGGTTAGAGGGCTCGTTATCCCAGGACGTTGCTCGTGCCCGCCCACCGCACTATCTCCAGCTGTGTGGCTAGAACTGAGCGGAAAACGATTACGATTTGGAATCCAGGAGAACCTGGTACGCTCATCATCAAGCTCAGAAGCCGGGCGCTCTTCTGGAGTCAATTGGGGTTGCTGCGTACCCTGATTAGACGCAGCAATCTGAGAACCGTTCGCTCCAGAGTCGGCCCTCTTGGCCCTGTTAACCTGTTCCAAAATCGCTTCTAAGATTCCTTTCTGCTGCCTGACAAGACCTTCCGACCATTCACGGTCCACAGTCGCACCCTGCGCCCACCGTAACTGCTGCCGCTCTTGTTCAATTTGGTCCTGATACAGGGTTTCAGCGATGCGGCGAAGATTCTTTAGTGTATCACTGTGGTCCTTAGCCACTCTTTCGCGGGTGGCCATGTCGTCCTGTGGAGCCTCTCTGAGTTGCCACTCAAAAAACTCCCTGGCCTCAGCGTACATAGGAAAAATGCACTCTTCGATTCCATTTTGAAGAGACTTCTTCCATTCTGTTCCAGGCTCAGCGCTCGCATCTAGTGCAATGGAGGCTGCAGTGGTCGGTGGTGCCTCCGCCGCAGCAGAGCGTCCTCGTTCTCCAACACTCATATTAGCAGAAATAACGTCATGTGGTGTTGGCTGTGCGTCGTGAGCAGGAATCCTATTGGACGAATGTGTAGACGTTGGATCGGCTGCATGTCTTGCACCAGTATTCGGATTGGAGAGAATAGTGTCTTGTGATGCTGTATCTGCGTCGCGAACAGGAGAACTATTAGATGAGCACGTAGGGGTTGCGTCACTGCCCGCGGGTCTCGCAAAAGTACTTAGTTTGAAAGCAATGGCGTCCTGTGATGCCGGTTGTACATCGCGAGCAGAAGAGTCACCAGCAGGTGCTGAGTCATCCGAGCGTCCCGCAATAGCACTGTAAGTACCAAGATCGGAAGGGATAGTGTTCTGTAAAGCTGGATTTGCAGAAGAACTGTTGGATGAACATATAGAAATTAATTTATTTGCGGAACTTGCATTTGTCCTCGGTTTGGACGGGGTAGCATCCAGGCGTGCATCGTGAGCAGAAATTTTATCGGATAAAGTGGCGGTTGTGTCACAAATGGAGGGCCTTGCACTGGTACTCGAGTTGGAAGAGGCAGCGTTGAGTGATGTCAGTTTTGTATCGTGAGCAGAAGAATTACTGGATGAAGACGTAGGACTTGTCTCCGAAGGCAGAATCAGTGGCGAATTTGTGGAGGGCGATAAAGGCACGGGGTTATCGAGTAAGCCATTTAATGACAACTGCTGGAACCCACGAGGCTCATCATTGAGGTGTTGACGGTGGGGGCTGATTTCTTTGGCCTTAGGATCTGGGGATGTTGGCCGAGGGCTCGTTCTGCTGTCCAGCACAGAACGAATTTTATCACAAATGGCACCACTGATGGGTCGACTGAGAGGATTACTGGCCCAGCAGTGCTCCACAAGTTGCCAAACTTCATCAGTCAGCTGAGGAGCCTCTTCGCTGTCTGGTCTTTCTGGTCTGACATGTTGATGCACAACAAGGTCACGAATTTCGGCAGGGCCGATATGACCAAATGGAACCTCGTTGGCATAAATCTGGTGAAATCATTCAGCCGCAGTATATACTCCCTGCCAAGCGTTAAAATCACCTCGTACGATGTAATCCCAAATGCATAAACGTCACACGGCTTCCTCAGCGATTTCCCCATCAATCGCTCTGGTGCCATCCAATGACGACTGCCAGCTACAGCCGCAGCTTCAGTCTCCGTTGTGCGAGTCGTAATGTCGGCTTTCAAACGGGCCAGACCAAAGTCGCATAGCAACGCTTTCCCACTGTCATCAATTAGCACGTTTTGCTGGAGATAATGTTTGCATGAGACAGACGCAATATACGATAGTGGATAGCACACTGTACCGCTTTGAGATCACCATGCACTATATTTTGGGAGTGAAGATACACCATACCCAAAGATATGTGATAAAGCTGTCCATGGAATCTAAGATTTTTGCATATCCACCAACAAATTGGAACGTACCATCGTCAGGCGATCACAATCGGGATGACTCTGTATATAAATCTGAGCATTGCCGTTGTCCATGAGCGGTGTCACGATGAAAGGTTTGTTATCCAAAATATTTGCTCCGAGGAATTCTTCCATATATTTCAGATATTCATAAAACGCCAAAAAGAATAAATTACAAACTTACGAAGTACATGGGGATGCGATAATCTAGCCCAAGTCTACAAATTGTCACATCAATACGAATCAGTCAAATACAAGCTGACTGAGGCTTACGGAGATCTCATGTTGAAATGACTGTAATATTGCATGTTGAAAAGTAATCCCATCAAAAAAGTGCGTCTAGACGTACGTCAATGTTGGGTGTGACACCCTCATCGGTCTTCAGAATCTTGACCGCGACCCTTGTTCTATTCCATGTTCCTTCAACTACACGGGCACTATGTGTCGTGTAAAATAAACCAGATTATTGCGCGAACAGCATACACAGATGGAACACTCACTAACCACCGCAACCGATCTCAGGCCCAAATTCAATATCGAAGGATGTGATCATCCAGCTCTCCCGTCGGACATTTCGATGTCTGCTCATCGCAGTGAGGCAGCGGACGCTATTTGTATAAAACTTAAGTTCTCGGTCCCCTCCTGATCGCTCGTCGATAATCTTTTGAAGGGAAATCATCATCGCCTCCAGGCTGTGGTGCTGCGCATCTAGTTGGAAAGAAAGGGACATATTTCAGATGAGCAGTAGAAGAGTTGGCAGAAGAGACGTACTGAGCATTTTCTTGAGATGGCTTTGATTTGAGTCAAGATCATTAAGTCGGCCATGCAGAACTTCCTGGTCTTTCAGTCGAGCTCCATCGTTCCGCCTCTGCCAGTCTTGTAGATCAAGCGATGTGATCTGCCAAGCAAAGCATGAGGGGGAATATAGGGGAACAATTTTGCAACGCGTACCTGAAATAACGCAACGGATGCATCGAGTTGATGATAATAGGCCGCGATCTGGGCAATCCGGTCATCTGTCTTGGTTAGCGATTTCATGAATTCCGTAGCGGCTTCTTTGTGCACAAATTTGTAGATATCGTTAAGTAAACTGCATGGAGATCGGCGCCTGGATCAGCGAGTTTTTGGCCAGAATCCTCAGATCAACATACTTGGTCAGATTCTCAAGTGCCGAGGAGGTTTTAGATTCTGACAGTCGTCCGGCATAGTACTCAGTATCCAAAGTTCTGAGTAATGTCTCTATGGAGGCGGCCAGAACTCGAAGCTGTTCTCTGCTGCTTTCAACTTGTTGGACCAGTGAAGAGATGTCGTTCGCAGTGGCAAACGCAGAGTCGAGGGGAGGGAATTGAAAAGTGCAGTTGTATTGGTTCTGGCCTACATCGTTGAATATTCCGTGTGATGCATTGGGATTTTGAGCTCCAGCAAACGCCATTAATTGTGGAGTGCTGGCATAAGCGATGAACTGATACCACTAATAGTGCCGTGGCCAAGGCGATCCCCAATTGAATAGATCAGTCCGGTATGTAGATCGTCGGAGCATCTGAAGCACTTTTATTATATTCTACAAATCTGCTTCAACTTTCTTTTCGAGTCCGTGCACTAGCTGTATGTAAGAAACGTGTCGAGTGCAAATGATAAAACAGACACACTACAAGAGAAATAACCGACGAAATAGAGACTTAAAGGGAGGTCGCAGTGAACTAAAAATTAAGGACAAGTAAAGACAGAGGACAACAACGCAAGGGTGGTGCGTGTGCGAGAAGTGATGATGTCATGTAAGACGTCGGCTTTGAGTGGATCAGGGTGGATTGATTGGTATCAGGAGATTGAATGGCGTGGGTGTCTCGATAGTACAAGGCGGGTGGAATATGTACGATGTGGACAAAAGTAGTGGTTTGATTACTGTTTGTACCGAGATTAGGATTGAGGTCATATTGAGGTAACGTATATAAGGATAACTTACGAGGAAGTAATCCGGTACGCGTCGTGAGACCAGTGGTTCCCCTGCCCGAGGGGCTGGATCAAATTGTAGGCTGCATACATATGTCAGGAGACTCAAGGGCACAGGAGAATTAGAGGCAAGCGTACAAGCTGTATGATAATTTTTCATCTATCTCCATGATCGCGGCCTGATTACCACATCTATAGCAGTAGTTTGGAGCACTGAAAATGGTCACCACGTTTCGATCCTGGCCCCAGCTGTAACCTTACAAAAGGGAAATACTGGTCAGTTCATGATCACACGTATTTTGGGCATCCAACGCACCCTCCATAACCAACTGATGTGCTCGTGCCACAAGAGTGAGTCCATTATTATGATTAAATGCTTCCGATATGTCTTGCCCGAATGTGTATCCTGCACCACGAGGAGATATGCCCCATCCACATCGATCATCTGGGTCGGACCACAGCAAATCGCACATCGGCCCTTCATGAGGCACCTCTTGTACTCGGTCGATAGAGCGGACATGGTCTAGGGTGTCAATAGAGGGCGAGAGACCGCCGTGCAAGCAAAAGATCTGCAGTACATCAAGATGAGACATCAGTGATCGCTCACACGTTATGGGTAGTGCCGTCACGAGATAAGACGGATAACGAGTACGAATGGCAAAGTAGGCCAAATGGAAGCAAACGCACTTGGTTATCGATCAATGCTGTGAGGGGCAAAAAATCGAACAGGTCGGTGAAGAATCGCCATACGTTCGCATTGCCATATTTGCGGAGGCACTCATCGTAGAAACCGTACACTTGTGTTATCTGTCTCGACTCGTGGTTTCCTCGGAGGATGGTGACGCGGTCTCGATAACGAAGTTTTAGAGCAACGAGAAGGGTGACAGTCTCGACAGAGTAGTATCCACGATCGACGTAGTCACCCATGAAAAGATAGTTGGTGTCTGGCGAGTTCCCGCCGATGCGAAAGAGCTCCGACAGATCGTGCTATGTAAGGAGGGAAGATCCAAATATGAACCACTAAGTTGGAAGATAGCATCGACAGTGATAACACGTACGAATTGACCATGGATGTCGCCGCACACAGTGACAGGGCATCTCACAGGTTGCACATTTGACTCCTCCATCAAGATCTCCCGAGTCTGGATTACCGCCAGGATCGTTAGATCAGCGAAATTGCACATAATGAACCTGGTTGGTCATTGGAGCGTCTGACACACCTTGTCGCATAGTTTTTTGACATCGTTTTCTGTCAATTGCTTACATTGACTTAGCTGTTCGATCCAGCCGTCTATTTCGTATTCCATGACGGTTTCGTGAGGTTATTTAGAGTGAAAGACAAGGTTGGCAAAAGTTAGCAGTGAGAGTGGGATTCGAACTCCGCTACTCCTCGCGCAAATATTCTGTTGTGCAGACGCGTTGGCCCATATCCTTTCACCTATGGCTCAACAACCACAAGCCGTGTATGCTACGGACGAGGTAAATAGCTATGATATCGTATCTCATGGCCTGAACTGATCTTGGCATCTCAAGTATGGTCGGCCATTTATTATTGTGCGAGAACAAGGGAAAAAAACACGCTCCCATGGTGTAGAGGCAATCAAGGTGAGTATCCGCGCAGTATTTGTTATCGGTCCCTCAGAACACTTTCTAGTCTCATATCCTTGCTGCACGAACGGTTGCTAACATCATCCGGACCTCGTTGGGGCCAAGAGGTACGTTCCACTCGTTTCCCAAATACGAGGCTAGCTTTTCACGGATTTGATCACAGGCCTTGATAAAATCCTTATATCTCCTGATGGTGAGATTACTGTAACAAACGATGGTGCCACAATTCTGGGTCAGATGGAGGTTGAGCATCAGATTGCCAAGCTGCTTGTGCAATTATCAAAAAGTCAAGACGATGAGATTGGGGATGGAACCACGGGTGTCGTTGTGCTTGCAGGAGCATTGCTCGAACAAAGCGAGGCTCTCCTGGACCGGGGTATTCATCCTATCCGTATTGCTGATGGGTTCGATCGTGCATGTGCCGTTGCTATCGAGCAACTGGATCGGATATCAGATCGGGTTGAATTTTCCAAGGACAACACAGAAAATCTTTTGAAAACTGCTATGACCAGCCTCGGTAGCAAGATGCAAGTCAACTTCGTCTGCTGTAGGCACAAAGCTGACGATATTGTTCTAGCGTCTCGAAAGAACACCGACAATTTGCACAAATTGCTGTGGATGCCGTCCTGCAAGTAGCAGACCTTGAAAGGCGCGATGTCCCTTTCGATCTTATTAAAGTGGATGGAAAAGTCGGCGGCTCTCTTGCTGACACAACCCTCATCAAAGGTGTACTCATCGACAAGGACATGTCCCACCCTCAAATGCCGCACTCTGTCTCCGATGCCCGCTTAGCCATCCTCACCTGTCCATTTGAGCCCCCACGGCCCAAGACAAAACACAAACTTGATATTACGACTGTGGAGGAGTACAAGAAGCTGAGGGATTATGAGAAGGAAAAGTTTTCGGATATGATCAAGCGAGTGAAGGACACTGGGGCGAATTTAGTCATTTGCCAATGGGGCTTTGACGATGAGGCGAATCATATGCTGATGCAGAATGATCTGCCTGCGGTGCGGTGGGTTGGAGGACCTGAAATTGAGGTGAGGTGGCCTATAAGACCACTGTCGATGTTTTCCTGACAAGATTCGCAGCTCATCGCGATCGCTACCCAAGGCCGCATAGTGCCACGCTTTGAGGACCTGACACCTGAGAAGCTGGGCAAAGCAGGGGTTGTCCGAGAAGTATCCTTTGGTACAACACGTGACAAGATGCTCGTTATCGAAGAATGCGCGAATACGCGTGCTGTCACAATATTTGTGCGAGGCAGCAATAAAATGGTCGGTGTCAATGTCTGTCGATTATCCACCCGTCCTAAGTGAAATATTTCTCCAGATCGTTGACGAGGCTAAACGGGCACTGCACGATGCTCTCTGCGTTGTCCGTAATCTTGTCGTGGATGATCGTATTGTGTATGGCGGAGGTGCTGCAGACATCAGTTGCGCTGTTGCAGTGTCTCAAGCTGCAGATGAGGTATGTGATATGCCTGAAATTCTTACGAACCAAAATAAATCCAGCCTCCGACTATCAGATTGCGACGATTGAGCAGTATGCCATGCGGGCGTTCTCTTCTGCATTGGATGCCGTCCCTCTTGCACTTGCTGAGAATAGCGGTTTGTCTCCCATCGAGACGCTCACGGACGTGAAGAGCCGGCAGATCAAAGAGAAGAATTCGCGATTGGGTATCGATTGTAACGGTCGGGGAGAAAACGGTTAATCCTTCCCCGTCGAACAATTTCCGTATTCTGACTTCGTTGACATATTACAGACATGAAGAAACAATTCGTTTACGATCCTCTGATCTCAAAGAGGCAGCAATATCTATTGGCCACGCAGGTTTGTGATTTGGTCCTGAATCTTATGGCGCCTTGATTGACTCTAAAATGACCCACAGCTTGTCCGTGCTGTGTTGAAAATTGGTAAGCTTCTTTCTGTCGCTGTCAATTCGAACGGTAGCTAACATTGATATCGTCCAGACGATGTTATCACTGCTGGAGAGGCGGAAGACTAGTTCGAACAAAATCCATAGAATCAGTCAATAACCACCGCTAATTGATGTTCTCAATGTACTTCCATCACGGTGCTACTGTCTTAATATTGCGTTCTTCACTATAACCAGCATACTTGGAAGTCACACCTCGACTTGACAATAGCCAATATTAATCGTGTTGCAATAGTCAACTTTTCTATTCGGTGCCTCGTCGCTCAGTACACTCCAGTTCTAACGGGAGGCAGAAGGACTTGCGTGTCGAAATACTGGTCAGAGTAAGCTGCGCAGTCACAACATGCCCAAAGCACCTTTCTGCCCAATAGGAACGTTATGCTGTTTACCCAACAACCATCTCGTCGTCAAATCCAGACTTGGCCGTCTCGCCACTTTTACCTTCCTCCTTGACATATTTTGTGTACTTGGCCCTCAGCGCCAGCATCGTCTTATCGAAGGCTTCACTTCCGCCTGGAAAAGCTTCCTTTCCAACTTGCCACTTGACAGTATCTGACTCCAGCGCGAGGTTTAGTAACTCGATGACGTGTCCATTAATAGGGTCGACACTCAAAGCCTGTGGGATGTGTAAATGGCTGCGTGTGTGCTATAAGACAACGAAGGATATGCTTGCCTCGTGGTATTTTATGATGGCTTTATCCGTAGCATTTAAGAGGTGATGAACCATACCTAAGAAAGCCAATGCTTGAGAATGCCGTGGTTCAATTTCTAGCACCCGCTGATACTGAGTCTTGGCATCTTCGAAGCGCCTATCATATAACAGATCAGCTTAACAACTTGATCGACGCAAACCTCAACAACTGACTTCATCTTGCGGAAGCACGTTCCTAAATTGAGATATGTCGTGGACCACGACTTCTGTGAGCTTTGCGTGACCTGCGCAAGGTCGAGCGATTCCTGAAAGAGTGTGGCGGCTCGCTCATATCTGTAAAAAGCCATTCAAAATGCAATTACAAAGCAACGGACGGACGGACGAACTCTCCGTGGTTGAAGGCCATGACGCCGCGCTCATTAATTAGTAAAGGGTCGCCGTCGCATATCTGATTTGACGCGTTCAGAGCCTCGTCTGCCAAAGGGTGGTTTGATAACATGATGTGCTCTATGCCCACGAACATCAAAGGCAGATGAGATCTGCGGCAACAAAGTGTAAGTCTCGTGGAAAAAATGAGGCACCAAAGTCGACACGCTTACCCGGTGAACATACGCGCGCAAGTAGAATATGCAGTAACAGCATGGTCATGCTCGCCCTCCAAAGCGAAGGTATGCGCGAACGCAATCCATGCAGGGCCGAAACGCGGATCCATCAGCGATGTTTTACTGCGGGAGAAAATATGTTAGTATTAAGACATCCATCCAACAAAGGACAGCCATCATATGTACCTAAAATATTGCCGAGCCTGTGACCACTTGCCCGAGGCCAAATACCACACGCCAACTGCATACCAACTCACAGGATTCTCAGGTTCCCGGTCGACCATCTCATGCGCCAGCATGAACAATTTCGAGTGCAAGTGCGAAATATGGTACATGCACGCTATGTGCAAAGGCATCGTTGGTCCATGTACCTGAACCAGGCCCAGAATCCTGTACAGTCATAAGATACCCTTTGTTACTGTACTCGGAAGTAAATAAATTGAAGATAAGGGATACCTCGAAGTGATTATGAAACAATCAGCCCAGCGGAATTGAGCATAAAGCGCATCGGCGAAGCTGAACAAGACGTCGGGATTATCAGATAGCCCAAATTCATCTGCGAGTCGCCGTCGAGTGAGTACGTGCTCTTCGGCATGCTTGTACTTGCGCAGGCGAGCGGTATATATCAGCTGCACGAAATCTGCATCTTCTGGAGTCTGCTCTTTATAGGCCAGACCTTGCACGAACTCCCACTCTTTGTTTTATTTTTCCAAATAATTATGTGAGTGGACAGAGCGCGTGGTAGACTAGCTCGGACAAATACCTTCATCTGGAGTCATCATTTCGCCACTAATGAGCTGATCAAATGCATCGTAGCATTTGACATCGAGGGCTAGCGCTTCCATGAAACAGTGTTTTGCTTGGTCGCCGCGATTTAACTTGAGCATAAGCACACCACGCAGATGACACATCGATGCCTCGACCTGGAGAAAGAGCATAAGCAATTCCGGCAACTGCACAAGGGTAAAGTCAGACCTTGATACCCCCGTCCACATTTGGGATTGCAGGTCCACTTTGGCCTGTGGCACAAAATTAGGGACGGAGGACACACAGCAACGATTACTCAACTGACCAGAATTACGAAACGGATTCGCCTCTCCGAGCATTTCAGTTGCTTCTGACCAATTCCCCTGTCGCACCTGGATAACGGATAAATAATATATAAGAAATGATTTCTTGCTATATTACAGACCTGGCACTGAGCAGCAAGATACCGACATGCCACGCTCATGTCCACCAGACGAGAGACGCCTTCTTCCATGTCTTCTGGAATTTCAATCATTCCTCCTGGACCCATGGGAAGCCTCGGCACCGACATTGGTGGAGGAACTTCCTTGCCTTTACCTTTGGCATTGGCTGTTGTGTTCACGAACGAGCTGAGATTCGTAAGAGGGTGCCCGTGCCCATTGGGAAGAGGTAGATCAGACGTGTCATTGATCGGGACATTGATTGAAAATGGCCTGGTAAGGAGACGTTCGGCTCTGGAATATTGATGGGTCATGAAGAATGTCTGCGCGAGCCAAAACGCGTCGTTTGGGTCGTCTCCAATTACATCAAAACCAAAATGACTATTCAAATGAAACATCTGACACTCACTTGTCCAGCTTACAATCTTGTCACCCCAAAATGCAGCGGTCTCATACAAGTGCTGCATGAGCGCGTCGTGTCTCCACAACCGCATCCTATCGATCATGCCCCACTCGTATTCGCTCTCATCATCCCCTTCTCCATCCGAATCCTGAAATATATCCGTAGTATCGTTGGCAAGAGGGTGGCGACCGGCTCCTTCCTTAGGCCTACGATATACGCGCGGTGATGATCGTAGGGGCGACGCGGGTAAGACGGAACGGTTTGGATCGAGTGCGAAAGAATGCGGATGAGATCCAGCGCTCGAATTTGCGTCGATCAGAGAATTTACTAGTGGTTGGGGTCCGAAAGAGAAAGATGAACCAATTGAGCCTCGATTCCGAGAACCAGAGGGCGAGGGAAGATGGGGAATGGACGGGGCGCGATATTGTGTTTGTGGGGGAGTCGAAGTCATTGACCTTTGCAGATGGCGGTCAACGTTGTGGTACACTGGCACGTGCCCGGTACACATTATTCAATTACTCGCAAAATGTATTCTTGTCCATTTCACTGTGCTACATTATGCTACAGGCCAATATTAATCCAGGGTTGCATCCGGTGCGAATGACAATATGGTCACATTGTTCTTAATATACCGCATCTACATGCACACCCTTCCGCATCGTATCCCTCTCATACCCTCTCGATCCAGACTTATACGCAGTCCAATTGCCAGGATATCCAAAAGCATACCCCAAGCTCTTGCCTCGCACAGCAGGATCAGGCCTCCAAAATGTCGGCTGCGGTCTCTCTTTGGCGACTGACTTTTGACGTCGTCGTTGTCGTCTGGATCTGACGCGGTCCGCGTTTGTTGAGTCTCCAGGAAATTCGATTGGAATTATAGGGTGGTCAGAGGATGTGGCTGACGTCGGTGCCATCACAGCGGACAGGTGGGAAGCAGGGGGCAGGGGTGGCCTCGTGTTACGAGGGAATTGGGGACGCTCCACGACGAAGAGGGCCGGAAGTTGTTCTGATAATCGAGATGAAATTTTGCCGTAGAGAATCTTCCTTCGATCATTATTTTGCGGAAACTGCCAAGTGGACTGACAGGGTGATAAGCACTCGCTCAATTTTTCAAGCGTCAAGTCCATAAAGGGATACGTACAAGATATGCCTTGTTTGATACCCACTCATAATCCACTGCAACAGAATGTGCTCGCTGCGCACGTTGTTCGGCTTGAGCTAAGTTGTCTTCGTATTCAGGCTCTATTGATCTACAGTACCCATTGTTAAAATTTTCTAGCGAGGGGTGTTTTGGTGCACGTACCGAACCGGAGGAGGGGGTTTGGGCGCTAAATATAGCTCATGCGGCACAAGGGAGCTGGATACAAGTCGAAATACTGTATAGAACCAACACATCAGGTACGACAGGGCTGTCTCGGCAAACAAATACGTACAGATTGGAGTCTCTTGCTCTACATCGTTCAAAATATTCTCCAGCTTTCGACGTTTGCTTCTAGAATTGCCCTCCGTCGTAGTAAACATAACATTACCCAAGTCGTCCTGCACAAGCTCACGTAATCGTTTTGTAAGAACCGGGATATCTTCGTTGGCTGTATCGATTTGGTCATCCTGACCCGAGTCATCCTGTAGGTCAGCTCGAGATGTGAGCTTTGTGGATGTCTCAAGGATGTGCGGATTTGAAAACCGCGGAATCATATATGACGGATAGAATTCAGCCTGAGGGTAACCTAAACGGGCGGCGGTTGTTGTGGACTGTTGTTCAATGGCATCCCAGCTTTTTCTTGGAGAATAGTTTGCTGCTACTCCGACTCTTACTTCTCTCAAGCTTTCTCAATTCCGCCAAACAATATGGCGACACGAACGACGGAAAGCGCCCCCAAAAAATCAAAGCACGAAAAGAAGCCGATCGGGGAGCTTAAGGAACCGTCTTCCAAGTCCAAATCCAAAGCTATTAAGGCTGCACAGGCAGACATTCCTTCACCTCCGATCCCTTCAAAGGGAAAAAAGCGAAAAGAGGAAGCAGATGTAAGTGACGAAGAGGAGCCAGGGGAATCAAAGAAAGCGAAACGGGCGAAGACATCGGTAGATCATGTTCCGAACAAAGCGACAAAGGCTGGGAAGGAGAGAAAGAGGGAAAGGGAAAGTAAGGGGGAAAAGACCGAGGAAGAGGTTGTGTTGAAGAGGAAAAAGGAGGAACAGCCCACGGCGAAAACGAAGAAGGGTAAGAAAGTTGCTGACGAGTCTGAGGTGGAGGCGGTCGTGAAGTCCACTCTAAAAACAAGAAAATTGTCTCGGGAGACCGTTCAGTCCTCTCCGGAGCCAGAAGCGCCATTCGACTTTGGACATATCACCGATGACGACGACGACGACTCGTCCGACGAAGAGGATGACATTGTGGATATTCCCGAGCTCGGTGTCCTCAAACTGCATACTGTCCTCAAAGACGATGCGACGGTCAAACGGAAGCTCGAGAAGGCCAAACGCCAGCCGGTAATGAGCTTTTCTTTTCACGTTTAGGCCCTGCTAATACTCTCATTTGCTATGCCCCAGGCTGGAGACTTTGGTGTCATTTACCTCAGCCATCTGCCGCATGGTTTCTACGAAGATCAACTAAGAGGTTACTTCTCACAATTCGGAACCGTCACCCGCCTGCGTCTATCGCGCAGCAAAAAGGTCCGTCCCCGCTACTTTGTGTCTCATCCCTGTCCACGCAACTTTGGTGCTCAATATTCATCCACAGAGTGGTCGCTCAAAACACTACGCCTTCCTCGAATTCGACTCATCATCCGTTGCTAAGATCGTAGCCGAGACAATGGATAACTACTTGCTCATGGGACATATCCTGCGGTGCGATGTTATCCCGAAAGACAAGGTTCATCCTGAGCTTTGGGTGGGTGCGAATAAGAAATGGAAGATGGTTCCTAGAGATCGTATTGAGAGGTTGAAGCATGATAAGGTACGCCGGCTGGGCCTCATTTTTGTTGTCGCTTTGTGATGGCACCGACTTCTTGCCGCTATTTAGCCGCGAACTCAGGAAGAGATAGACAAGGCGACTAATCGGTTGATCAAACGCCAGACTGAGAAGAAGCGGAAGTTGGAAGAGTCGGATATCAAGTATGATTTTGAGGCTGTTGCATATGTGGGTGTCGCTGTCTGAATGTTTTACGAAATCTTTATTTACTCTTTTGTGTTTTTCCTTCAGAAGAAAGTTTAAGTCCCAGATATCTAGACCTTTCTGGCACAGGTCCGCGGGTTTTGCGATTATATTGTTTGTTATTGAAATGGAGAAATCGTGAACGATTCATGTACATAGCATCGTATCGCAGCCGACCTAAGGAATGACCTGCAAGCATCATGTTACACCAACACGATTGATTTCGTGATGAGGTGATTCACTTGCAGTAAACATAAGGCAAGCTTGAACGATCACTGCAGAAGCATTTATTAGACCTGCAAAATGAGGTTTAAGACACATGTCATGAAAATCCGTCCAAAACGTAAAGATGGGGTTGTAAAATAAATAATGGGCTAGCAAATCTATCTTCGATGTTGTGCGACTATAGCGTGGTCTTCCGCACGACCAGCAACACCTTCGACGAAGCCTTCCTGATCCTCGTTAGACAGTTCTTCGAGAGTTCGCCCCATTGTCTCATTCAAGAGGAGTGTAGAAAAGATACCTGTCAACATAAAGAAAGCGAACAGCTCCAAGCTATTAAGAAGCGATTTTAGGGCATTATTCGTGGGTGGAAGAGAAAACAAAACGTACAGATGCTTCACGAATTGGTTGGTACCGCCGATGTTTACCAGATGGGAAAAACCCACTTGTGCTACGACAGCTCCGAGCTTGCCACTAGCAGCTGAGATGCCGTGAGCAGTTGAACGGTAACGAGTGGGGAAACTCTCTCCAGGAATGACAAAAGTGGTGGAATTGGGCCCAAAGTTCTGGAAAAAGTTGGCCAGGCAATAAAGGAACACGAAACCTTTGACCGCTTTCGGTGTGGCGGTGAGCTTGTCGTAGCCGAAGCCTACCGAAGGCTTATGTCAGTAAATCGGGCAATACGGCAGATTCATAACTTACCCAATACGCAAAACAAAATTGTGAGCATCGTGAAGCCCATGAGCTGAATGGGTTTACGTCCCCAAGAGTCGATGAGGAAGAAGGTGGCATAGTATCCGGGAATAAGACCAGCGGCAGAAAGAATGAGATTGCCGACACAAATATTCTTCAAGTTCTGGTAGACACCAATGATACCCTTCTGGGGGGGCGTACCGAAGCCGATCGCGGTTAAGATAATACTGTTGTTGAGGCCGAGGCCATAGAATGCGATCTAAACAACACTATAGGGTTAATCCTTTGCCCACGTGTTTGGTAAATTGACACTCACATCAAGTGCAAACCACGAGTAAGAAGCGCCAATGAGCACTTTCAAGTTAGACCATTTGGAAAAGTACCGAATGAAATCTCTACGACTCGCTCTAGGTGCCTGGACACGCTGAATGACTGCATCCGCATCTACAACGAATTTACCGCTGGTTAACACGCCGTCGATATCTTGCGTGGCTTGTCTAACGTTGCGTTCAATATCCATTGTGAAGCGGGGGGTTTCCGGGATCGTCAAGCGGAAGTACAAAGCGATGGTGCCCGGAACACAGCCAAAGCCGATGAGCAGCCGCCACATGAAGTCGACGTGATTGAGGTCAGTGGGGGAGTCCTCAAGCAGAACATTTTTATAGGCGACGACGACGATGAGACCAACCAAAGCAGCAACTAGAGAATGTGTCAGGAAACAAATAAACGATGCCCAAAAGGTAGTGCAACGTACGGAAATTACCCCATCCTTGGAAAGAAAAAACGGCGGTCATCATGCGACCCCGATACCTGGTTGACGCAAACTCAGAGGAAATAACTGCGCTTAGTGGATAATCGCCACCAATTCCAATCCCACAGATAAAACGCCAGACGACAATGACCCCGATGACGCTGACTGCATGGCCATTCCCCGCGAGAGCTTGTGCAAATGTGGCAGTAATTATAATCAACAGCTCAATACCATCTATTAAGGATGAATCAGTCATGTATAACATCGGATTTCTCTCGATAGCTGTTCTTACACATGCGTTTACGACCGAGGATATCACCCAACCAGCCGAAGATAAGTTGTCCCACAAGCGTGCCAACGGGTGTTGCAACTTTGACTCCAAGATCTTGGTTGGCATTCAATTTTTGACCTGGAAGGCGAAGTATATCCATGAGCGAGGGTAGGGGGAAAATGTGGCAGCTTTCCGGTACCTTTGCCGTAGACATAGCCAAGCATCGTAGACGCAATGTTGATCGCAAAGACATCATAGCTAAAACGCAATTTTAGTCTGCCGACAAACGCTAAAGAACGTCATGTATGACTCACGCATCTGTGCAAAAGCCGGCACCTGCGACAAAGCATACTTTGATATGGAACCAACTGCGGGAGATGAGATGGCATAGAAGGACAGCATGCAGACCACTTACGAGAGTTTGGCATTGTCCACATCCGCTAAAGCAGCACGACGGCGCTCGTCAAGAATGTGGGCTACATCGTCTCTCTCTTGCTTGGGGATTCGAGGGTAGCAGTCGCTGTCAGAAGCCTTCTCGTGGTCAACGTTTGCCATCATGAGTGAGCTGGCGAGATGGCACGAACCGGTTAAGAGTTCGTCTCTTTAAACACTCGGAAAATAGATGGGTATTTTTTACTGCTGCAGAAGGATAGAGCGCCAAAGACCATGTGTATCTTGCAGCACGTTTGCCCGGTTTCACCTAATCTGATTCGTTGGAACCATTTGCTGACATAATTTGGCTAAATCAAGTCCGAGTCTCAGCACGTTCTTTGAAACTTACAGTACCACAGGCTGTTCCAAACAGTCGGCTGTATCCTGAAGATGACGGGGTGTACCTGTAGGGCGACAATAATATACCGCATTTTGCGAAAGAATATCCACAGTCAATGCCGACTACTTACTAGGATCGCGCTAATTTTGACTATCCTCGTCCTTACCAGTCCTTACCAATATTTTCCCCTGATCTGCATCCTTGTTCCTGGATCTGGGGTTAATGAATCTGCCATACTTAAACACTAGTAGCGGACGTCAAATTGTGCGGAAAAGGTCCAACAAGTCAACCGCACTAATATGTATTCGACAACGGAACAAAGTGTACAAATTGGAGTGGTTCTAGACTCCTGGGGAATCCGCGTCAATTCACAATTGGCCCTTCATTTCGTTCCTGTTTGGTATTTTAAATTTGACATTGCTTTAAGAGATGATCTTTTGAACCGGTGACGATGTCTTCCGTTATATATATATAGCGACCGACGATTCATAATCCGACTCTGGCCGAGGCATTTAATAGTGCGAAGGGGCATAGTGCCTGAGAACGCCGAAAACGCCATCGACCAACGTGTCAAATAAGTTCGAGCACGTCGGTTAGTAGGGGTTGTTTATTAATAAGTACAGGGGGGGCACTGGTAGATGCCGTTGGATGAGAAGCAAACACTGCGGATTATCATAGGATCTAGGCTGACGTCGGACTACCGGTCTTGCAAGGGCCGAGTTCTGGATTTGGAAGGAGCAGAAAAAATTGGTAAAAGTAGATCGATATAAATATGTACCTGATAGCATGGACGCTTCGCGATTTATTTCCTGTGTGCATGTTTGCAGCCAAGCTTTTCAAGTGTCATGCCACAATACTGTAGGATGGCAACCAACTTACGGGATGTCGATCATTGTGAACAATATTCATAAGAAGTCAACAACACCGGCCTTCTTGTGAGCTTAAAACCTAAACTCAATTAGACTCGCAGGCCAGTTCGGTCGCAATAAATAGCTCATCCGCTTTTGGAAAGCAATTTAGGGCGCGGTGAGCTTGCGAACCGACTGGAATCTTTTGTAGCGGTTTTGGAGGGCGAGATTTTTCCCCTGCCATTATGAATTTGAAAAAAAAACATGTTTAGGTTGGTATATATAAAATTGATTTTGAGAGACGGGGATCAAAATGAGTATAGGAAAGTTTTGCACTTTTTTTTTGACGAACTTCGTCGTTGTCGTCGTGGGTCCGTGCGCCTCTGCAAAGCCTGATCGGACAATGCAATTTTTTGTGTGATGAGCATACTCTATCACTTATAACACAATGCCAGGTGGTTATTCCTGCTAGACAGGTCAAGCCTCGCGCAACCAAGTTACGAGTACGGACAATGATGGGGCGGATTATGAGAGTAGCTGAAGGCCAAGGCTCCTCATTTACAGACGAGTTTGCACTTTTGTATCTCTCACAATACACCAATTACATGTATACTAACAGTATTACACAATGACACTTTGTTTGCGTCAAATGGGATGCCGTTTTGCACAATCGCGAAAGGCTTACTTTCTGAGACGCACGGACCCATGACGACGACGACAAAGTCCGTCAAAAAAAAAGTGCAAAACTTTCCTATACTCATTTTTATCCCCGTCTCTCAAAATCAACTTTATATATACCAACCTAAACATGTTTTTTTTTCAAATTCATAATGGCAGGGGAGAAATCTGGCCCTCCAAAAGGGCGACAGAAGAACCCAGCCGGTTCTGGATGGTTATCGAGTCACGCGAGATAGCTGCCTAATCCAGAACCGGGTGGGAACGAGCCTAAAACTCAATAAGTAGAATCTACTGTACTGTGGGAACTTGAGCAAATTAACTGATTCATTGTCCGATTCAGATTCTATCATGTAGTATACGCTACTGAGGCAATTGAGTTGGTTTGGATTCTCTCAATTCACGGTCACTTGGTCCAACGCATGTGATAAGCGGAAGACAATTGATGGCAGTGGTATTGGCAGGCCTATGGACATACGCTACTGACCATTGACCGCAGGAGCTATATATTAAATTTCTGGCAATGATCAAACAAAGATCTAAGCAGCGAATCACTGGAGAACCGCGGGCGGACGGTTGGTCTAAAATATAAATAAGGCGCCTATTTCAAAACTGGGCGCTACTACTCAGTCCGCATTCCAAAATGGTCTTCAACTCTATATGGCGTCTAATTTCGATCGAGGTATTGCATTCTACGTGTAAAACCTCCGTTGCAGGTCGCATTAGTTTCAGGTCTCAGATTTTTGCTGTTGCCGAGCTAGCTGGAAGATATAATTAGGCTTACTCACAGCGCCTCAAACCTATTTTAGACCTGTTTGCGGGCGTGCGCCCGGCCAATGTATTGTTGTAGGACCCCCGAAAGCCAACAAAAATGTATGTTCTTGAGCTGACGAGAATTCCCCGGATTTTTTTAGCGACCCGCTGCCCAAATTTCCCCGGATTCCGCCTCATAGAAGGGTGTATGATTGAAATTTCCCCGGATTTTGACACATACATGAGAAAAAATGCTAAAAAATCGCTAAAAATCCAAATTTTGCCCTAGCGTGCTCTCTTGACACCAAGCACACCTTTCGTGGAGCAAAATAGCTATCAGAAAGACTCTTCTATTAGGCAAATACTTCCAAGTTTACAACCCATTGACTTATAAGCTGCTTTAATTTGCACGAAGTGATATTTAAACATGTATAGATTTCTACCTCAGCTGGCTAAATGGGTATGCCGAGATGCCGTCGTGAACAGGCAGCCGCCAGAAATTCCCCCGGATTCTGATACATACCTCCTTCTCCCCCCAATAACTTACCCGGATTCTGCACATACATGTGGCTAAAAATTGCTCCAAATTTACCCGGATTTGCACATACATTGCTTCCAAAACTCAAAAATTTCCCCGGACCGGCGACAGTACATTTCCGTTGGTTTTCAGGGGTCCTATTGTTGTTCTCAAACAACATCCCAAACACGATCGATCCTCGGCCCCAGCTCGGCCCCCTTGTCTCACTCTCGGTTGAGCCGGTACACTAGCCAGCAAACAGGTCTAAAATAGGTGTGCGGCAGTTCTCAAACAACGTCCCAAACGCGATCGATTCTGGGAGGCAATGTGCGCCTATGTGCTTTCCCACACTCTTGGCATTGGGTCACTCCCGATTATCCATTACCATGATGACAGATTAAGCGGCCTAGCCAAAATATGCCGAACACTGGAAATAGGTGCTTTTGCCTCCTGGATGGGTTCATGGCTCTTTACGGGGTTCCTGCAGACATAATGATTGACACCCGGCGTAGCGTGTAATCCGGAACAACTTTGGAAAATTAAAGCATTGTCATACACCAGCTTTCAACATCAATATTAATTCAGCATGGACGAGCAGTCAGTTACTATACTTGGTAATCAATATTGGATTTCTCACGACTCTAAGCTCTTGTGCACTGACGGCGCCTTGGTGTCCCAACTAGCATGTCATGTAACGCCAATCGTCTACGCGCTCTGGCTTTGTACAAGGAGCTTCACCGGTTGGGACGAGACTATCCGGATCCTAGGTCATCTCTCATGCAATCGTTACTCTAATATCTAGTACTGAAGCTGCCACAACAGCTACGACTTTCATGGGAAACTAAGGCAAATGTTTGAGAGTGAGTAGCTCCTTCGGCATGGTACAGATCACGGATATATTAAGACGGCAGAGAACAAAAATTTGACGGATGAGGAGGACATTCAAAAAGCCTTCAAACTTGGAGAGTATATAAAAAATGGTATGTTCTCATTCAGACTAACCTACTCCATTGGTTACATTTCTATCAGAAACACTTGCTCTCTACTCTTTACGCAAGTACCGACACCTGAAAAGGGCATATCCTTCCGCGCAGCTGACGTCGATGCGTTGACCTCCCATATTGGATTGTTGAAGCATCGTGCATACCTTTCCCGACAAGGCGATCTGTTGCCGTGCAGCACTCGTACCTTACCTGAGTAGAACCACAGATTGCAGCCACACATATGCATTCCTTCTTTGTTGCCTATAGTCAGGTTATGCTTTGCGGTGGGCCCCGGAGATTTCTATGTAGAACCAGGGCTGCTTATGATACTTACGCCTCTCTGCTTTCAGAAGCAACCCGTGATTCTCTGTTTGATGGCAGGTTTGATTTTTTGTAATTTTGGACTCCCTCCAATACATTGGTGCGGCCCATCGTCTTGGGTCACTCACTGCGGTGTAATCTCGACCATGCTCTGTTTCCAAGCGCATGCCCCAACCATTGATCGACATGTTTCCTATCCTAGATATACGCCGCGGCCTCCAACCTGCGAGACAAAGCGCTTCCTCCTTGTTGAACGATGTGAAGAGGTTTTAATTGGAGATCTGTTGGCATGCGGATCTGTCTTGATCTGGCGTTGATACCTATCTATTTGGGTCGAAGGAAAATAGCTTATCAGCACCCCGTACCTTGCTAGGCCAGCAGACCATTCTAATCTCTTCAGGATCAACCTCTATATACTCGGTCGGTGTGATTCTAAGACGTCGGTGATAGCATATGTCTCGAAATGGCCCGACTGTATCAATAGCTCTTCCAAGCGATTCGCACCTTTGGCTAAGATACAACATTGGAATCTGCGCTGGGCACGGTATAGTTCTTGTGGGCGCAAGTTCTAATTTCTTTCGGACCTCGGTTTGATGTTCGCAAGCGATGTTGTGTCGACGAGGGCATCAGAAAACTTGTTGCAGTACACCTAAATGCACGCATCTGGTGTGAGATCTGACTTCACCTCACCCGCATCTGTATCAAAGGTGCTGGCCTCAGGTGGTAGTCTCGACATGGTATCCAGTAGTATCCGGTGCACGCAATTAGCCCAAGACATCTGACATGATCAGCCGATCATGTCGACACTTGAGCATACAATTATACATTCACTAGACATGCGGACATGCACGTAAACTGGCGTACAAGACCGCGAGCAACATAGAGAGTCGCGGAAATGATGATTATAGAGCTCGCGCAAGTAGGCGGAACAACGGGTTGCATTTGTGCTCGGCACAGCTGATCCTGATCCTCCATTCCCTTTCAACGACGAATGTATTTGCATCGTGGGTCCTATACTTACAGATAGTATGACTGCTATTAATGCCCAAAGACGGCCCTCGCTTGGTAAGGCTCTTCTAAGTATTTCATTTCTGCCTCTGTCAAGGTGATCTGTACTGCGCCTTGGAAAAAAGCCATGTTCATTATGGGTGAAGACAGCAAAATCAAATACGCCTACCAAGGAGGTCCGTCAGGTTGTCAAGTGAGGTTGTGCCAACGATCGGAGCAGTGACATCTACATTGCATGGTGAACATTCCAGGAGCTAGAATTAACACCATGTCTAACTCACCATCCTTTTGCATTAACCACGCGAGTGCGATCTGGGCCATGCTCGCATCTTTCTTCTTGGCAAGTTCTTCCAAACTGCATACACGACATGAACAATAACTCAAAGATAACAGTGCTTACGGAAACCACCAACTTACCGGTTGATAATGTCCTTATCAGAGTCGAACTTAACATATTTGCCGATCCAGCTGATGTTACAAGCCGGCGCTGAGTCATGGAAATGAATACAATGGAGCAGGCTCACTTGTCCACTTCACCACGCTTTGTCGTCGCGCTTACTAGAGGACGAGTCAACAGACCACGGGCAAGTGGCGACCAAGGAATAGAACCCACTCCAAAGTGCTGTTATCAGGGACCAAATATCATGATAAGAGTAATCGCGGAGGGATAAGGTACGCCCACCTTCAGAGTCGGCATCATTTCGCGCTCTTCTTCACGATATACTAGATTGTAATGGTTCTGCATCGAGATAAAAGGCGTGAGGTGGTTGTTGATTGCATAGTCTGGTCCATACATAGTCAGTGGCAGCATTATAGTCGAGGTTTGGAAATGCATTCACTCTGCATTGCTTGGACTACGATTCGGCACTGTCAGAAATTTGAAATGAAGTAGAAAGCATGAAAAACTAACATTGCCAAGCGTAGCACGAAGACATGCCAATATAACGGGTGTACCCAGCTTGGACCACGTCGTGGAGAGCTTGCATCTGTGCAGCAAAACAGGGCATGTCCAGTCATATAGAACAATACGAAGCTATTGATGCGATCTTACCGTCTCCTCGATTTGGGTATTCTCGTCAAATCGATGGCCTGTACAAAACATGATCAATATTATGCAGAAAAGCTGAATTTAATCATACACTGAAGCACATCCACATAGTCAAGCTGTAAACGGCCCAAGCTATGTTTCACAGCTTCGAAGATATGCTAGAAGATCACGAACGCTTTGAGAATCTTGTAAATATATTGGCATCAATAATTTATTTACCTTGCGGCTTAATCCAGTCTGGTTAACGTAGCCAAGGGCTTCTGATGTATCTTTGGTATCGTACTCCTTCCCAACAGTAAAAAACACCTGTAAAGCGTTAGTAGCTCGCAATTAAAAGTAGAACCTGATAAAACACCTTGGTCATCACCACGATTTCATCTCGAGGAAGATTGTGCTGCTTAATAGCCTTGCCTAAGATAATCTCCGACAATCCGTTTGAGTACACCTGTACTATGATTACATCCGAAGGCTGTAAATGATTTCCAATTAATAGCTTACGTTCGCAGTATCAAACGTATTGATCCCAGCGTCGTACCTGCGCGAAGATGGAGATCATGAATTAAGAGTTAAATTTTATGAAAACATACGCTGCTTTGATATGTTTAATTCCCTCCTCTTCAGGTAGAGCCCATTGCTGACATGCAGGCGTCCCTGCACATTTCAATGATAGAGACATCATTGGTCAGTGTGTGGGGCCGCATAATTGTATCCACTTGCCATAGCTCATACATCCCAAGATTATTTTCGAGACTTTCAGCCCAGATTTACCGAGACGAACTGGAATTTGGAGTGAATTTATAGAGCTTCACGAAAGCAACTCTCTCGAGCTTTACCGTAGGGCATCATTTTCTGGGCCGACATGTAGAGACAAGAAGCAATTGATCAATGGGGGCCATGCCGCAGTGTATTTATACTACGGGTGAAAAGGCATCGTAAGGTAAGCTTCTTTGGTACTCGGCGCTCAGCCTCTATGACTCGACGCTCGATAGAGTTTCAATGGGGATAAACGAACCGGCAGCAGACAAATGGAACAGTAATGCTCGGAATGCGCTGTGGATCATATCCACTGCGGGTTCGCATGGGTCAGGATCCATACTGAAGATGGAGCATATATTCGTTTGGAAATGCCACTGTGGACGCGTGTTGTTGAACGTTAAACAATAAGTAAGGCTATGGACAGTGCTCAGAATCGGAGCATAGTGATCGACTGTAAGCAGTGGAGGCTAGAATCGGAGGCAGGCCGGCCTGTGATCTTCCATTTATGGCAAAAACGAATTCCGGACGATTTTTGAAACCCTCAAACACAGAGTCACAGCACTCGTGCCCGACAGCAAACACCCATCGCTCTTTGCCCACTGATTACGCTTCTGCAAGTCGCTGTCATAGTAACCGCGGCTACAGCAGAAATCTAAACGCCTTTCAAACAGCATGCCAAAGGTATGTGTTTTCGCTGAAAGGTGATCTTGGGGTGAAGCTGACTCAGGTTTGATCTGCAGAATAAAGGGAAGGTACGACTGATCGTGTACCATCAACCCATGGGTTGATCACTAACTAGTGTGAAGTACAGGGAGGCAAAAATCGGAGACGTGGAAAGAACGAAAATGACGACGACAAGCGGGAACTTGTTTTCCGCGAAGATGGACAGGAGTATGCCCAAGTGACGAAGATGCTAGGCAACGGTAGGCTGGAAGCCCAATGCTTTGATGGCGAGAAGCGATTGGCACATATACGAGGGAAGATGCGCAAGAAGGTATGGTTCTCTTTTCTTCTTCTTTCTATTCGCCAGGCGCTGACCGTGCCGCAGGTCTGGATCAACCAAGGAGACATTGTCCTCCTTTCTCTCCGGGATTTCCAAGACGATAAGGCTGACGTCATCGTTAAATATACTGCCGATGAAGCGCGTAACTGTATGTGTCTCGATCGTAAATAATATTTATGGCGGCTAATCTGAGCGGATTTCTTAAAAAACAGTGAAAGCGTACGGCGAACTGCCTGACAATGCGAAAATCAACGAGACAGACACGTTCAACGAAGAGGACGGAGACTGTACGTTCGAGTTCGGAGACGCAGTTGACATCGACGACATCTAGACAAGCGTTTGTTGTAACTGTTACTATGTTCATCTTATGAGGGTCTGTAACATCTTTGTCACTTTGATTCTGGATTTCCTGGCAGACAGTTACAGTTGTATTGATGATCTTTGCATGTTTTTTCTGTCTCTGTTATATCGCACACATCGCCACCACACATGTAGACCTCACTCATGCAACAATAATATGACCATCGCAGTGGTTCATTCTAATCGTAAATTCGCTACGTGAAAGGAAGCAATGTCATCACAATCGAATGCATGTATGGCCCGCCCGGACCAAAGACCTATCGAGACTGTCACTCAGGCATCAGAGAACCGGCTGAATGAAGGCCAGCGTTCAAATCTCGTGACTACATAGGCAGATTTTGAGACAATAGTCAGTGCCAGCTTAAAACTTTGTAAAACTAACTTGCGTTGTATTGATACAAAAATCTAATGCATCATGCGTAAGGTTTGCATATCTGGGATGCATCCCTTCTCCAGGGTGAGATATTCAACAATATCTCTAGCATCGCATTTGACAGCCATCCTCAGCATCTCCGAAGTTACTGGTATCCTGTCTTCCAATTTCCGCCGTTTCGTTTTCTCTGATTCCTTCGGGCGCTCTATGAGCCTTCTGACCAAGGACAAATCCTTCCTACGTATGGCCACCATGATAGCCAGTCCTTTTTTACACTTGGGGGATGCTCCATGGGCCAGAAGGAAATGGACGAGTGGGATAAACCTGGCGTGTACAGCCTTGGTCAATGCGTAGCCGTCGTGGGAGTTGGCATCAGGTGGTGGAAATCCGGGGGTCTCGTAGAGGTATCTGAGATAAGGAAGAGGATGTTCGCAGTCTGTCCAACTCGGGTTTGCTCTGTCCACCGGGCCTTCTTTTGGTGCCAGTGACCTGAATAGCCACTTTGGCAGTTCCGGAGACGTAGTTACGTCAATGAATTCGCTGTACTGGCGACAAAAGAGGTCCAAGACTTCTTGCGAGCATATAGGATATTGAAGGGCTCTGCTGAGAGTGGATCGAAGCGTTGAGCACTGCGATGTTCGCTTGAGGATGTATCGCGCTCGAAAAGCAGGAGCGGCGGCTTTGAAGACATCACGAAGACGTTTGGAAGCCATGGGGAGTGCTTCCGACAAAGCCTCTATTTGTATCTCGTACAGAAGCTGGCCAGCATGATGGACGTTGTTTAAGCCTTCGAACTCTTGAATGTCAAAATAAGTTGTGCATTACCTCCACTGGCAGCCCCTCCAATCCTAAGATTTGCATGATTGCAGTCCCAGTTTTTAACCTGATTCCCTCAGAAATCTAGAGCGGCCTTGATCTGACAGTGTTCGAGGCAGGTTGGGCGAAGAGCAGATAATTATTTTCATCTTTTGCACAGCCACGTTCCGTTTCATTTCTGATAAGCCATACATAATCGCGAATGCTATTGGGAGAACATTGTCAAAATACACTAATTTTCTTACTCTGCTCCCAGACTGCTCTGTTACAACTACATGATAAGGGCCATCATGCGTCTGGGCTTTCCGTCGACGGCGCACTTGCCGATTCCTCAGTCGGAGGAAAATATTCCGGTATAAGCTTCCTGAATAATGATCTTCGCGTTGATGATGTAATCCCAGTGATCGTGGATGGTACTTACTGGTAGACCTTTTTATCCTTGTCGCTCCATACCACGAAAATAATACGATCGAGCTTGATAAATGCATGTAAGCTGTATTCCACGAGGACGGTTCAAGGTTAGACAGACCTTTTCTGCTCCTTCTGAATCAAAGAACCGCCTGACCTCGTCTGAAAAATTCGAGGGTCTAAGAGAAATCGATTGAAATCGATTAGACCAAACACAAACCAAGTGCAATTCTCGTGGCATCATCGATAGGATATGCATAAATACCCGTCGAGATTGAAGGGAAAGCCTTTCCACCGATCATTAAGTCAATGTCCAAGCATCAGACAAATTTGACATGTAAACTCACAATGTGTCTTAAAGAGTTGGCAACGGCCAGCTTCAGACATGTCTTGTAACATGACGCTAGCTGTTCGGCCTTGGTCGCAGCTTCCGATGAATAATATATGGGACCAACTGTATGTATTACATGCCGTCTGATGTCACAAGAGACGGAACGCACTTAGTGAATAGAATTTTCGGAATCAAGAGACTTACGAAGGCAGTTCGTAACCTTTGGTGATCTTCGCATCGCCAGTTTGACATCTGATGCTTGCATTTGTGTCGCCGGCTTTGAACTCAGGCAAAGAGCAACCTGAAGAATAGAAGTTAGATAGTTATACGCAATGGTTAGCGTATAATAGACCGACACTCTTCGTAGAGGCCAGGTCCGGCAGCTCTATGGATGGCACCGTCAACTCTTCCACGATCATATCTAAGCATTCAGGAACTCAAAGACAGATGTAGGAGCACGCACCACCACCACCACCTAGAAGTATGAAATTGGGATCATTCATTTGGGAAGATATACTCCAGCACATAGTAGACGAACCTTCGAGACTCCTGTTGGCAGCATTCACGATCGAGTCCACCTGCAGATCTGTAATATCTCCCTGGCTACACATATATCAGACCGCTAGGCAACGACATTTCGGACATAATGCTCACAAGAGAGATACGCGGTCTAGCAGTGATGCTTTAACTGGATACTTTGCTATCACCCCTGCTCGGAGAGCGAGAGCGGCAGTCTTGTATAGTTCGCTTATTTTGCGTATGTCTTTCAAGGTTATTGGCATCGTCTCCGAGTCGCTATCGGATGAATCGGAAGACATCTAATCCAGAGCTTTCAGGTCAGGCCTATCGAAAGATTGTAACGTGCAAGCCAGGATAAGGGCGTTTTGAGTCAAGTCCGGATCGGTCAGAAAATCAAATTTGGCAGTATACTAGTACAATTGCATTTAAGCGTGGATGAATAGTGAAAGCAAAAACAAATCCGCAACAAAAACGAATTGAGAGGGAACAGTACGCCCGCGTCGGAGTCCAGATGCATGAGTAAGGAAATATTAGAAAGATATGTACTGTGACCATTGTATTCTCGTGGATGTGGCCAAAGAACGAAAGTCCAGACATACAACATCAGTCGTACGATTATCCAAGGATATAGATGGATTGTGTGGTGAAGCTATCTTTACATAGCAGATGGTGAGCACTATCCACACGGAAACAGACGAGTGAACCAAGAGCTAACAGTGTATTATTGATCTGCCCTCCCCGATATAGGTATGGGCACCGGGGGCATATATTGATGGCTAGTATCCAGCGCAGGCGAGCCTGCCAAGGATCTCTCCCCCCCGGTTACGCTTGGGATCCACGTGTTGGTTTGTGATTGTAATGGTGCTGGCTCATCACTTTCGGGGTCATGCCCTGTGGATACAATAGGTAGATTATGCGGATAATATGACATGCGTTTTGAGCTGCTGAAATCGTAGACGGTAAACCTGTAAAGGAAGTGTCAGCAATCGGAGGTATGAAGAAGTATGGAGGCTATGACATACTGTTCTTCCATTTCTCGGATCTCTGGTTTCATCTTTTCGAGGTCCGGGTTGACTTTGCGCTTTGAGTGGGTCAAAGGTTTCTCGACCATCAGGAATTCATCGAGTTCGTGGGTTACATCGAAATTGGCTTTCTTCATCTGCATGCGAAAGAAACTCAGATTTGGTATCTATGAAAGCAGAACGACCTACATCCGGGACGAAGGGAGGTTGCGATTCTTTCGCCTCCAACGCTTGCCAGTCGATGGAAGTGAACCATGGGTGTTGTTGAATATCAACTATACCCTGTCCATTCGATTTACAACCTAATCGGTGACTAGGATTCCGGTCCAATAACTAGAGATCCCGTCAAATGGTGAGGAAATGATCACAACGAACAGACCAGGACACTTACTGAGCGCAAGACCTCTATACCTTCCGGACTACACTTCGCCACCGCGTTCTCCGGAAACTTTAACGTATCCTTCATAATGCTATGAGTCATTTTATCCACGCTTCGCCCCTCAAACGGTCTTCTCTGGAACAGTAGTTCATATGCTGTGATGCCAAGACTCCACCAGTCAATATACCAGGTGTACCCCTTGCGACCGAGAACCTCGGGCGCCATGTAGGCCATGGAGCCTGCCACGCTCGTGTGCATGCGACGTTCAGAATAGTGGATTGCAACATTGAAGTCGGTGATGTGCGCATGGCCCATTGCATCCAGAAGAATATTGTCTGGTTTCAGGTCGCGGTGTATGATACGCTGCTGATGCAGATATTCCAATGCAGACGCTATCTCTGCCACCCAAAAGCGAACTACATGCTCTTCTATTCCCCCTCGACGTTCCATATGGACTGTGAGCGAGGAGGGCATTAGCATGCATCATTCGAATATTATCTACGCAACAACTCACAGCGCAAGTCACCGCCTAACATGAGGTCAAGCACAAAGAAACAATTCTCGTCATCCTGAAATGCATAGCGCATGTTCACAACAAAAGGGTGATCGACCTACAAGTGTGTCATTAATTTAAGCGCTAGATATTGCTTGAACACCTACCTCCTCCAGGAGCCGACGTTCTTGTATGATGTTGGCCACGGCCTTTTGCCTGATACATTTCGCTTTATCGATATACTTAAGAGCATAAAGCTTTTTGGACCGCTTATGCTCTACCACTCTAACCTGTGTCGTTTTCAGATGGGCACCGAACTAGGAAATACACGTAAAATGCATACCTTGCCGAAAGCACCTTTGCCAACCGCCCTGTGAAGATCGAAATGATACAAATTGACTTCGCCATCAAAGTCGATGGGGGAAACAAAGCAACAACAGACAGCACCCATATCTCATTCCGCGCGAAAGAGGGATAGTAGAGGGCTTAAGAACAGCCTGAAAATACAAGGATCAACGTTTCGGGCGGAAGCAGTTTATAGGCACCGAGTTACCATCACATCTCGAAAACAACAAACATCCGAGTCCGGCTTTGTTCCACCCGCTGCAGACAGGCTCCGCTGCATCCACCCCTACATGGACCCCGAAGAACAGGCCCGCTTTCTGGCGCCAACCCGCGAACAGTTGGCTTCCGTAACTGTTTTCCCTCTCATTCCTTATCTCAAGGAGGACGCGACCGTGAGTGCCCACGCCCTTTTGAGAATGTCTTATTGTTCAACACGCTGTCTAGACGACTATAGGTATGCCATAGATGGTTTAAGTATGGCTGCATCTAATACTGGACTTAAGACAGTCCTTTGACCTGGGACCAGCTGACCGCCTCGAACGTCAACTTCGCAATTGTTCGACCGTTAGTCTTTAAATATGCGCGTCTTGATAACATGGCCGTTATCTACGCGTGCATGGTAGTCAGATCGCACTTCCTTGTTGAGGCTGCTACACATTTGGAGTATTCGGGCGTCAACTTTAGTCGAGCCACCCTCTGCGAACTTCTGGCTATGAAGCTTGTCGGAAATTTTGCATCGAATCCGATCCAATTAGTAGCAGGTCAGCTGCTATCGTGTTTGCTGTAACTTCCCCAACCATACCCCAATGTTAATGCACAGTGTTGACAACCGGTTGGAACCCGCTCGCCGGGGCACCGCCCGATATCGTCGAGGAGGTCAAGCAGACGTTGGGCCCAGAACGTGACGCGCACAACCCCCAGAGCGCGCTTGAGGTAAGCAGCTGGCTCATAAACATTTGACACAACTTCACATCCCAACCAGCTGGCAGTGACTACGAAGTCCAAAGCGTTCCTTTCTTCGCCTGTGGTTCAAAGCGTAGTGAACGATATTTACTCCGGTCGCGTTGTCTTTTCCACAACCGGTAATCGATCCATGTTATCTGACAACTACAAACCACGCGCTATCGAGATCTATGACTGCGCGACTGCTCCCTTTGTCAATCATTATAGATTACGGGTGCCAAAATATGGCAAAATCCTGGAGTTTTGGAATATTACAGTGTTGCTGATGATCTTCATCCTGTGCCTTACATGCAAGTTTTTCCCTTTCGCCTTGCTTGTTGTCCTTCCAGTCGTGTAACTTGACGACTTGTCAGATCGAGACCTCCAGAAGATCAATACTTGTGAAGCCGTTTTTATTTTATTTGCCGCTGCCTTTACTTTGGGAGAGTATACCGTTGCGAATGAACATGGCTGGCATCGTAAGTCATATTCTCTCGGGCATTTGGTAGGCACACGATTAAAAGCTGATTGACACCGCGAACTTCAGTTTACATCGCAAATGTGAACCATCCCACCATCGACTCTTACTCTAGGCTGACATTTTCGTTAGATATGGAACGTTGTTGATGCGACCTTCATCGTCATCTGCCTCACTTACATTGTGTTTCGCATTAAAGGCCTTGTGCAAAGTGACTGTAGGCGAAATTCCGCTATCTTTCGTTGGCATTTTGTGTGATGTATTATTTCCAGCCGGAGCGTCGAAATTATCTTTCGACTTACTAGCATGCGGTGCATGTATACTATTTCCGCGGTAGCCGTCGTCATACTTCTCGCTCGTCCTGGACGTTTATATTTGTGCAATTGTATAGACTCGCCTTCTTTGCGGTATCAAATAATATGGTTGTCCTGTGAGTCATGACTGCCGCTGTGACCTCACATGATACTAATATCATCAAAGAGCCCTACGGGCCATGATATCCGAATTTGTCTTCTTTATGTCGATTGCAGCGATATGCTTTTCGGGACTTCTGTTTACCCTTTGGACACTGGGTACGATCATTTGTTTAAATCATCTATTTCTTCTGGCAATCTAACTCTACTTCTGCAGCATCCGACAGATGGACCATAAGCGCCATCGCTTGGCTTATGGTTCAAATCTGGTTCGGCAACACATATTTGAGTTTCGGACAGGCGTCAAGTTTCCATCCGTTCTTCGGCCCGATCTTAATGACGCTATTTGCTTGTCTTGCGAATACTCTTCTTTTAACGAGTTGAGTACGACATATTTTGATGGCTTAGCATATTTGATTGACTGGCTTGAAAGTTCTCATCTCGATATTATCCAACACCGTCGCCCGGATAGATGCAGTGAGTAGAACGCTTAAAGTATTCTTCGAGTGTAATGTCATTCTGACGGCATACGTACAGAATGCTAATCAAGAGGCAAGGGTTTGTCGGATTTCGTAGCTCATTGTGTTTGATTTGTTCTCTTCTGCAGTATCTCTTCCAATACGCAATAACCACAATACAAGGGTGCGTAGAGTAGGCTTATATTGACTATTACTGGTCTCAATCCCAAGGGATTCAGTGTCAACTCGGACGCCCTATTCAGCTACCAGCCACCATTCAATCTGCTTGCGTTCATCATTCTGAAGCCTGCCAGCTGGTTTTTGTCTCCAAGAGCTCTTCACTCTGCGAATGTATTCCTGATCAAATTGACTGTATGTCGCACGTAGTGGTTACATGGTTTATACCGCTGAAAGCCTTTAACCAGTCATTCCCAGTTCTAATTATCATCGGGATCTATGAACGTCATTTTGCTGCAGGTCAACGGCTGCGACAGTCTAGCAAAAATGCCGCGCACTCACTATATAATAGCTTGCCACGAAGAATTAGACACATACCTTTCTTGGAAGCTATGGTGGGATCACATTCCAGTGACTTGTACGAAGCGATATTCGAAGTCGAAATCTCACACCAGCTGGAGCTTTTTGACGGTTTGAATGACGAGCTTCCCGCTATGCACTCTCCGGGGGCCTCACGTGCGAACGCGAGGCTTGGAGAATCCCAGCCTGGATCGCCGACGAGGAAGAGAGCGCGAAGTCCGCGATCGGATATAGATCCGCCCTCACCTCAGGAATCCCCGAGACCTCGAAAAACAAGCGGTTTTTCGCCGCTAGTTGAGACGTTCAGCTCGACCGAGGTGCCATCACTCGGAGCTAATAGTCCTCTCTCTAAATTGTTTGCAGTTCGTCCACGGATATCAACATCGACGACAGCTCCGGATGATCATCCACTAGCCGATACGGATACTGTCGCGGTAATGAAGAAGGTGGAGGGTTTACTGGGAGAAATGCGTGATCTACCCGTTCACCGCCTCAAAGACCAAATGAAGGAGCTTCAGGTTTGTTGTACAAGAATCATATTTTAAATCGGTCTGATGCGAATGATACAGGACCGTCAAACTCGCATTGAAAACCTCCTTCTTATGCTCACCCGAAGTATGAGGGACGACACTGGTACCTCCTCTGGACAGAGTATCATGCCTTAAAACACTTTGTTACAAATGACCATATTACTAACATTCGACATTCGAATGATTTGTACTTTCTACCTCCCTTTGCCTGTCATGTTGCAATTAGGCCTTCGGTACTTCAGTGTTGACGTTGGAACGTTTGATGGGTCGTGCTGCATCATGCTGTTAAAAACCAACGTGGTCCGCTTGACAATTCTATTATAAACTAAACCTTGTGATTATACCAACAGAATTATGCCACGTTCGTAAATATATGACAGAAGAATCTGGGATGGCATGTATTCTTCCGGGATGAATTTACTCCCAACGAGTCCTCGCCTTGCCCAGGCATCCATCATGAGGTTGCCCCATGCCATGGTCCAACACATAGTCCATAACCAACCTGCCCACCCACCAACTTTCATTCCAGTTGCCTTCTTGAACAACGCTTCCAAAATGCAACCAAAACCCATCGCTAGAAAGAATCCGCCGACACTGTAGAACTCCGTTCCTCTTCCCATCCCCCACATCCCGAAATCATGCAGTATTGCGGACCAAAAGAACGCGCCCATGATACCTCCAGTTCGACCAATCAAAAATGTCAGTGGTCTGGCACCGACACCTATAAAAGAGCCCCTGAAGAGCTGATGCCACCGCTTTCCCCAACAGTCCGCTAACGATGTAGAAAACCAAGGGGAGTCAAAAAGTGGGGGCCATTGTAAGGGACTTTGTCGAAGCACAAGGATGCAGAGAACGGTCAATGTGTCATACGCCATTTGTATGACAGCACAGACTCCCATGCCGGCTACAAAGGTTATGAAGCTGGACTGAGCATAGCGAAGGTACGGGGATAAGGAAGGATCAAAAATTGTGCCCCCGATTGCAGTGAGTGATCCAAATGTCGCAGGCGAAAAGGACCGAACGGTGTTCAGCGCCAAGTCGAAGAGTAGAAATTGTTTTATGGCAGATGCCAGTGTAGATGCAAGGAAAGCATTCGTCGAAGAGGTCGGACGTGTTTCTGGAGGAAAATACCAGCTTCTGGCCCAATTCCAGCCATGACCTCTCAAGTTGAGACATAAGTCACATGCGTCCCATAACGCTCCCCCGAGAGTTGGGGGTTGTTCAGGTGGAGCATTCTTTCCTGGAACCTCGAGACGTTTGGCGTCTCCGTTCGCAATTCCATTTAGACCGCCGCTAGTGCCCGCATTCAGTCGCGTTGCGTTCAGCTCATCGACTGGGACGCGTCTCAAAGGTTTTTGGACGAATGTCCACTCTGTAACACGCATTCCTGCGGCTATCATTGCGACCTGTTGACCAGGCTGGTTAATGTATGTTAAACATGAAATACCGCAACTCACGCAGAACCCGTATCCCATAAAATCATACTCAGGGCCACCACATGCTGCCCCGACGTCTATTACTGTCGCTGCCCGAAACAATAGCCATAACGATATAGGCAGCAGAACCTGGCGAACCGCAAGCCTTGTCCCAGGCAAAATCACAAGAACCGCTGTCACATAATAGGCCAGAACCGCTGGCAGAAAATCCGCGAAGAACGAGTCTGTTTGTTAATATGATGAGACATGGAATGTTGTGGTTAGTAAAAGCCATGATGCTTACAGAATGTCAACGGAAGCCTGCTTGTTGGATGTGGAACCAAATTAGCCACTGGCAGCCTGCGAAGATGGTCATCAGCGTGTGACAGGTTCCATTACATTATACATAGACTATTACTCGCCAGGTCATCGTATACTTTTCTGAACCAGTACTACCGACTCGACGACGTAGAAAATCAGGTGTTATCCGGGCAGTTCCCGCATCGCGCGCGTGCCCGGACTGTTGTTCGTTTCCCCTCAAACTTGAAGGCTCCGTAGATCGACACCCACTCAACCTTCAGCGCTTCAGCATTCAGTAATATTCAGTACTCAGTACTTGCGCAGCGCGAAAGTTGGAATCACGTTCCAGCTACGCATACATACTCTCGAATCTTGCTCGAATCTCTACTTTTAGCGGTATGACCTTGGGTATGACTATTAATATTGACGGAAGACAATTCACAACACTTGGCACGCGAGATATGTAACAGGCTTCCGAAGACCAGGTTTTATACCCTGCACGGTTCTGCCGTGAGGGCAGGAAACGAAACATTTTTTACGATTCATGTTATTTTTCCTCGACTCTGATGCATTTTGGAACGCACTTTGGATCGATGCTTCTCCTTCAAGGCGGGAAGCCCTTGGGTCTTCCATGCGAGCCCGCAAACCTCATTAATGATATTCCAATCATCCGAACCACTCGGTTGGTTTGTCTGTCGCAGAGAATGGACTCTATGGATACAAATTTGCAGACGCATATACCAGCCCAGCCGGTTCTGAATCACCATTCTATACAGTACTTTTGATCCATATACTCTGAACTCGAAGTCCTTGGAACCACAGTTTTAGCACTGGATAAACAACTCCTTTCATTTCGCCTCGCGTGGAACAACAAGACGTGGGTGTTTTGTTCGAATACATGTCGAGGCCCGCACGGTAAAACACAGTAGACGAATCCGAGGGAATTCGAGAGTGAATCTCAGACCGAGTTCTGATTTTTTGATGTAAGCGTTTTCAAGTCCGAGCCGCCCGAAAAATATATCGAAACTCAGAATTCAGCTTTGATTTGCAAACTCGAGTCCTCTCCTAGCGGACCGTGTCATATGACCCTTCGGCGAACGAGACCATTTCGCCAGAAACCATACCACGAAACAAAGTAACGCTCCTGATTTTGTGTCTGACTTCCTATAGCGATGGATATGATTTCGAAAGTAACTGACGGAACATGCACTGAATTTCGAAATTGGGTATGCAAGCCAAGATTGTCGGTGACGTCGGTATCGGGAATGTCGCTGTCACTATTGTTATCAACATCATCGCTGCTTCCGGTGGCTGTCTCAACTCGGGGCTGAATTTAGGTCAGCGTTGGACAGAAGATGATCAACGGAAGTATTCACCTTTTGAGTCAGATATCCAGCGTAATATATGAAAGTCCATAATCGCGTCAATGTCATACCTGCAACGCTAAACACGTCATTCAGCGATCATGCAGAAACAACGGAAGGAGTATGACTAACGAAAGATATGACATCCCCTCTTCGATTTCAACTTTAGTGTCGTCTTCCGCAAGAAAACCATTGAGTTGTTTACGAAATCGAGCACTTGTATTGAGCGCGTGGTTAATGCGATCTTGAATGAGCTTATCATATCCTAGCACAAGAATGGGTCATGAGATGAACAAACAAAACGAGAAATTTTATTACCTGATTCGGTCAGTAAGAGCGCAAAATCCCGTCTGTGAGGGCATTGGCAATCGACCAAGGATTGTAAAGTTGGCTACCATCAAATGTATAGTAGCCGTTATACCATCCTTTCAGTTCTTCAAAAGAGAATGGAAGTGCCTGCGAAGTAACTCGTGAATAATGGCTCATTATTAAGTCGAACATCGATGAAGGAACCACACATTTTCAACATCCCGCAACGCTACCTCTCGATCATATAAATTTCTAGTTTCGTCCTCGGTGAACATACACGCCATAGAATACTTGATGGAACCCAAGGGGTACACCTACAGCGAACATTAATCTTCCCAATTAAGGAGATAAAGATGTAAATTGACCCTAGTGTTGTTCATTCCTGACAGCCAGCCCGCTTTTGCGACTGGCAAAATACCCACAAGTAGGGCCCCTCGAATATATTCATTGTTCTATAATGTTAGCTCGAGCGGTAACCAGTTACAAGAGTGCAATGTATCCACCTTAAATAAAGGTGGAAAGACATTCAAGAAGAATTCGTTGGCCTACAATGTGCATGTGTGAAAATCAATCTCGTGTTCCATTTCAAACCAAACACACCTGTGAAAAATAGCCATGACGAACAGCATTCGATGTAGGTGTATCATACTCATCAACCAACACAACGACAAGTCTGTTGGTCAATAGGTGTACGATCTCGGTCAATCGGAATAATGCATCGGCCCAGTCCACGTCAGCCTGCACTTCTTTCTCCATTTCATCAACGAATCTTCGATTCATCCCAGTCAGCTCTTCTTGATTGCTAAAGTAGCCAGCTCTCTTCGCGTCCCTGAGCACTTTGGAAATCTGCCGCTTGAAACTTGTCAGAAGCTGATCCATGGTTTCACCGATCACGTTCTGGGCATTATTTCGTCTCATTACTGGCATTGTTGAGAGAATAACCGATTTATTTACTCACCGAAAAGTCCACATAGAGCACGGGATACCGCGCGAACTCCCTTTCAAACCTGGGGTCCTCCGTGATCGCGAGTTTGTTGTTTACAAACAGTTTTTTACGCTGCTCTTGGTCGGCGGGGTTTGCGCGCTGAAAAAACATTCTGGAAACAGAAGGCAGCACTATTGGTAAAGTGGTATTGTTAGCATTGTCGCATGTCTCACCGGAACAAGCGCAACAGGATGGTCTTGCCTGAACGGCGCGGACGAAGTAGAAGATGGACGGGCTGATTGTCATCGAGAAACTCAACGATGGCTCGGCTCTTGTCTACGAAATTACCCTTTTCCACCAGCAGAGCAAGATTGTTGGCTGAAGGAGCGAGCACATGCGAAGGCATGGTGGGATTGAGCAAGACTAGAACGCCAGGGTGATGAGTCGTGACGTCACAGAGTGGCAATCATACGCAAAAGGAAGTCAGTATACTAGTTTAACCGAGTGGCAGAGTCTGAGTCCGAATTTACCGTAAATGTGGGATTCCGCCGGTATACTGGGTGCTTTTTTTGTGTCGGCAATACTGCATGACTGAGGGATGTGGGCTATGGGACGCGGCTCATATTTTGGTAGGGTAGGCGGATTTTTTGGAATGATGTGTGGGTATTGGTTGCATCCTCGAGGATGTATTCCACTGGCATAGGATATCGGGCACAAAAGTTCATGGTTGGTGGGGATGGCTGTGGATCATGACATGGATTGTAGGATGGGGGAATTGGCTCATTGACACTTGGGCTAGGACAGGCCTTTTGGGGAGCACAATAATGCCAGATGTGACGGAGAAAGTCTTGCTTGCGATAGTAGCATTTAGAGCTTAGAGCATTGACTAGATATGGCTCGCACGCTAATAAGACTCTGATTTTGCATACAAAAGTCATTGAACACACTGATGGAGTTACATAAAACGGGGTCGTTTCCTCGTCCACTCTTCGAGATCATGTTGGTATCTCATCCCATGCCCAGCCCATAGCCACCTATACTACCCCCAACTTGGTAGGACATTTGGGTTAGCATGTTCTTTGAAAGCATACCGATCTATAAACACAATAGTGGTGAGCCAATCAAACGTTACTATGGAAACTTTTTCGAACCGGACGTACATAGTCGATGTCCTGCAGCATCGAATGGATATCCAAAGTAATCCTCTGAATGCATTGCCTTCCTGGGCCACTTCTTTCCAAAGCTGGCATCTTCGTCCTCGTCGTCTCTATCCACTTCAATATCGCCTCCACTTTCTTCGTCATCTGCTTCTCCGCCAGTCAGGTTTTCGGTCCGCGGCTTGGGAATTTCCGCTTTTCTGTAGCCGTGGTGGCCACCCATGCGGTCCACATAACGACATTCGGTTGCAGCGTAGAGAGAATGATGTGTATTGTCCCAGGCTAGAGCAACAACTGCGTTATTGCCAGTGGCTAGCTCGTAGACGGCGGTGCGAGCACGGATGTCCCACATCTTTATCTGCTCAGATTCTTCCTGTCCAGTAAAAACAGCTGTTTTGTAGAAGATCATGAGCGGAAAAGCTTGGCATTTGGGCATGCCGCCTACTTGCAATCCCATCTGGGTGGGTGATCAGTGCTGAAGAACAGATTTCGTGTTGGTAGCCCACATCCAATGTCAACACAGGCAAAGGGTGTCGGACATCATACAGTCGAGCATAGCCGTCGTGTGCACCAGTAACAAAAACGTTTTGGTCGGCTGCGCTTGTCGAAAAACTTTCGATGCTATCTCCATGACCTAAGTAACGCCCAATAGTCTTCCCTGTTTCTATGTCCAAACTAACGCAATAATACGCAAATGGTGGATCCTGCGGCTGTGAGGTGCAAAGCATTGCCCCCGCATTCGATGGGTGGCAATGCCATCGATCTGGATAGAGTGTGGTATCCTGGAATGTGACACTGGCGTCTGGCACGCTGCCGAAAGAACGCTCAATGTTCTCCGGATCGTCTCTCCACGAGTCAGAAGGGTCAAACTTTCCTCCGATAAGTGCCTTGCCATTGCCTACATGAGTTTCCAATGTATCAATATTCCAAACGGAAAGCAAGCCTTCGCTTGAACGTAATAGACGTCCGTTCACAACAGCGAGAGGGCCTTTGCCTCCGTCTTTGGAAGAGAGCGTGTGCATTGGGACAGTTTGTGCAAAATTCTCTCCTGTGCCGCCTTCTGAAGGTGATCCCCACGCATATGATTTGATCCTAGAATGATCGGCGATGAAGATTAATTTTCGTTGCTCGTCAGTGGTGGAATCGTAGGCAACGTCAGATAATCCGACCCGCACACTGCGCGTTGAAGGAACGTCACCTTCATCTAAAAGCAAGTATGTGAGGACGGGAACACGGTTCTTGTATCCGCTCATCGACGGCATTGCTAGGCAAGAACCCCCAGACGAAAAAGAGAACTGGATAGGCATGCAGATAGATCGACTCCCGACCTCGCATCTAGCTTGATATATTATATTCGCCAAAGGAGTGGAAGGTTCTGCAGACAACATTGGAATTTCTTCCCGAAATCGAGCGAGAGGAGTAGTAGCTGGGTGAGGTCTCATAGTCGTAATCCATGGCGGGGGCGGTGTAGGAAATTTCCTGCTGCCCGTAGATCCCTCGGGAATAGGTGCTTAAATGACCCATAAGTTCTCTAAGCAGAATCATAGCAGCCGAGCAGAATCACCACTGGGATCAAGGCCCATAATTATCTTCAAGAGCGGTGTAAACTGATTGATCTTGCCGGATGCTTCATAAGACATCCGAAGCTAAATGATTTTTTAAAATGTAAATATAATAAGGAGCTCACACATAAAACCCTTCGGTGACCGATCTTTAATCATAGGAGCCCTTGCATCTTCCGTGTGGGCGAAAGATGGTATAGAAGTACAGATTCCAGGATCCCCGTATGCCAGGTTGATGGCATTGTTAATCAAATGACCAACTCTGTCGACGACAATAGTAAAGTTGGAAGCTTCAGAGGCCTCCGCATCGCGCACCAATGCGCATGATTCGCGCAAGATGCCAAAGAATATTGCGTGCTTGTTGCTAGAGTCTTCTTCCTGCAGTTCATCATCCGACTCAAACTCTTCCAACCTTCGTTCGAGTTCCGCCAACTTTGCGAGGTAGTCGACGAAAATTTTCTGTGACGATGCCATCGATCTGAGAAGATGATAGTGAGCAGTAAGAATGTCACGAGGCAACATACCGAAAATTAATTCCGTTTCTGGTTATATGTGTCTCCAGTATATATAATTACCCAGAGAACTACAAAACGCAGTAAATGGCTCTGTCTGGCTTGCGAGTTGTTGAGGTAGCGCTATGCTTTAAATTTTTAACCTACAGGTTTTCCATCTGTTGATCAATTTTTTCCAGTTCGCGGGTCTTGCACCAGGACCGTTTGCAGGTCTCATTTTGGCGGACAGCGGTGCCTCCGTAACACGCATTGATCGACCCTCTTCCACATCGTCTGATATTCTCTGCCGCGGTAAACGTTCTTTTGCCATAAACCCGAAAGTTCCGAGCGGCCTTAAAGTCCTCAAGAAGCTGGTCGCCGGGGCCGATGTGCTTATAGATCCGTTCAGACCTGGTGTGTTAGAGAGGCTGGGTTTGGGACCCCAAGTATTCCTGGGCTCAGACGACAAAAAGAAGCGTGGTATTAACGAGAAATTAATTTACGCACGAATCGCTGGGTGAGTCGCCAAGCTTCGCGTGATTTCGAACGAACGAACCTCACGATCAAAGTCCTTGTTATCTAGATTCCCTACAAAAGGTGCTGCATGAACAATCATGTTCAGGAATGTATTGATGACATTTTCTTTGTATCAGGATCCTATAAAAACATGGCAGGTAGGCTCATTTCAGTATGGGACGTAGTCACCGCTGAATTCCGGGTTCTAAATTATAGGGCATGACATAAATTATCTGGCCCTCAGTGGCGTACTGTCAGAGAGTTTTTCAATTCATGATCAGTGACTTGTGGCTCATGTTCTTCCGTAGATGCTACCCTGTGCAGCAGATAAACCAAGCTTCCCGTTGAATCTTCTAGCAGACTTCGCGGGAGGCGGCCTTATGTGTGCGCTGGGCATCATGCTGGCTCTCATAGAACGTGGAAAGAGTGGACAAGGGCAAATCGTCGAGGCTGACATGGTTTGTTTTTGTTGCATCTCGCATCGTATATCCCAGTGTACAAATCGATCGCACAGGTGTCAGGAAGTCGTTACTTATCCTCATTTCCACTCCTGCACGCACTCTCTCCTTCTTCGCAGCTGTTTACAGGGGTCAAAGTGTTAGCAGGTGGAGCGCCATTCTACGATGTTTACGCATGCAAGGGCGGAGGGTTCGTCAGCGTTGGGTGTATTGAGCCCCAGTTCTTCAAAGCATTCATCGAACGGTTTGTGCGAGAGGTCGATAGTGACAGAGGTAAATCAAAGTGGACACCTAGTCCTGAGATGCAGATGAATTTTGCAGATTGGCCGAGGATGAGGCAATATTTGACTGATGGCTTCAAGATGCAAGAGAGGAACCATTGGGGCACATTGTTCCACGGTAAGTTTAACTTCATATAAGAAGACACGAGTAATATACGATCTGACAGATCAATTCCGTTTGTAGGCACCGATGCCTGTGTGGTGCCCGTCCTTTCGCCAACGGAGGCATCATCTTTGGACATATCGAAATCACCTTTACCAGTTCCTCATCCACATCTCACGCGAACTTCGGCTCAACCCCTAGCGTTTTTCCCGAATTCTTCCACCGCGGTGAAGGAAAGTTTGTATCTCCGCCCAGGGCAGCATACTGACGATGTGCTGCGAGAGCTCGGAGTGGATGACGAAGAGCGCCTCAGACTAGTTAAAGATGGTGCATTGGAAACTACGGTGGATGCAAAGTTATGAGCACTGGGGTTATTCTTTGGTCGGTTGTGCTCCTGCGGATCTGTTTGCCTTCGTCACCGAATTGTACAGGTTTTTTTTGTTCCCCAGTTGATATTCGGCGGTCATTGCGTACAGCACTTCGGCGGGCATCCTCATTATATGTATTTTTATAAACCTCGTCTTGACCTCCCCACTATACGTGCCTTATTCGTCTATTATCTTCTGCTTCTCATTTAGTTTATAAAGCCGCGTGTGCGATGTGTGAGGCCCACTTGGCATACGGATTTCAACCGCGATCGCTTGAACCTGTCCAAAAGATGATTTCAAGAGTGGCAACCCCAAGACGAATAGAAATCAACGTACCAAGGCTGACGTTATGAAAATAAGACAAATTCAGAGTTCTCATCAGCATACCTGTGACGCGTTCCGTAACAAGGTTGTTGCCATCGTACATGATGAACATATTTCTGATCGAAGGCGAGATCAATCCTAACCGCAGGAGATCGCGCTCAGTTATGAATAATCCGTTGAGAATAAAAGTCCGAAATCCAGAGAGCCAGCTGAGAAGTACGATCTGCAGTCTCAAACGGAGCGAGAAGTCTGCCGCAATGGGGCTCATGACGTCTATGTGCACGGTGTCCAAACTAGGTAGGATGAGGGAGTCGAGGAAGGATGTTGGGTCGTTTTCGGCCAACAAGTGAATGGACTTCAATGTCGGATGACGAAGTCGACGTTGCCAGCGGGATGGAGCAAGAGAAAAGCCATCCAAAGAGACGAAAGTGAGTCGCGGGCAGTAAAGAAGAACATTGTGAAAGGTGTCAATAGAGCCGGTGAAGCAACGCAATGTCAACCTCGTGAGCTGCTCCCAAGCAAGACGGACGTCGACAGGATTGAGAACTGCAGCGCGAATCTGGCCACTCGCACCTAGGAACGGCGACCCCAGCATCAGGGTGACATCGCGAAGGCGAATGGCTGAACTTGGAAGCCATAGATGCATGGGCGCAGGCATATAGAGCGCGAGCGTCTGTAGCTGTGGCAGCTGCACGTCTGCACACAATGCGCTGGCAGACAATTCCGCGGGTAAAGAGAGGTATACCAACCGCTCAGAGTGAGATAAAATAATAGCCACGACATCGTCAACCATATGCTGAGATGCTTTGACTGGGCCGATTGTGATTGATAACCCAAGCGATCCCGATCGTTCCAGCCACGCCTTGATGGCTCGCAGACCCTGCGAGTGCATGTTGCTACTCGACACGGTCATCGAAGTCCACAGGGTGGGTGTCGAATCTGCGGTCTGCTTCCAGTAACGACAGACGTGGCGAAGACGAAGGGGTAAGCTGTCTGAACGTATTTCGACAAGGCCCGAGGGGCAGTAGATACTCTGCATGAATATTTCCGCCCATATTTCTCTTGGAGCACGCTCCATAGCAGAGATCGAGATGAGCGAAGCCAGATGCGGTGGTGTGGCGCCCTCCAATGTAGACAAATGTTTGTTCGTGAGATCCATGACCTTCCAATGCATCATCAAGCAGTTAGTGTCGAGTAGAAAATGTATGGGGCGACAATCTCACCGATGAAAATTTCCTACTGCTATACAGCGGAAAGCGAAGGGGGGGTAAGCTAGGAGTACCACTAAATTCCACTTGAGCTAAAAGTGAATGGACAATGGATCGGCCAAAGCCTCGCCAAACCGGCCATCTGCCGAGTTCCCACTTCAATTAATTGACGGAGCTTTGGCATTAGCAGAGGATCTTTTCAGGGACATGGTAAGCAGAAGAAGGGCAAATATGATGCTCCACGAGGCAGCTTCTATCCCAACAAGAATTTCAACCTGTGCAAAAGAGCCCGACGTTCGACGCAAATTGAAATTACCCTTGAATTACGCAACACATTTCTGGAATCGGTCTATCGTTCCATCTGCCGAACGACATGCATTCTTGGACGATCACCAGGTCACGCACCGTCTGTCTAGACTATTTGGCCCTTATCTCGCATAGGAGAAAGGGTAAGGACCCAAGTTTTTCAGCGCCAATCGTCGCTTGTGGTGGCGGTCATCACGCTGCCCACCTAATTCCGGTGATTGGTCACTTGACATGAGAACTACACGGTCGTTCGGTCCATCTTTCGACCACAGTCTAGGCGAACATAACCCGTGTCTAGAGGACTGCTATGTTCCCTATGTTCTGACATGGCGATAAATTCAGGCTGGGACGCAGACATTGATCGCAAACCGACCGCGACGCTGGGTTGGGAAACGGCTTTGGGTGCGGGCGCTGGGAGAAATTTAGAGCCGAAACCCTCAAAAAGTGGTTTGACTCGGCTTTGCTCTTGAGCCGTCACGGCATCACCTCCCATGACGGCAAAATCGAGACGGCCTTCGTTTTACCTATACGTGATTGTAAAGAAGTGAGTACAAAGTGCCAAAGCCTCGGGTGATATATTTCACTGACGTCCTACATGCTAGCTCAGATGCAGTTCAGATGTTCTTGTATACGAGACTTATTCCCCAGCCCCGGCGGTGAGAGGTATGACGCTACAGTATGTGGAATTGCGTACTGTATTCGTCGACCCTGATGTGGCTTATGAGAAAGCTTGACCAGGTTCGAGTCGTCGATATTTGTTTTCACTGCAAAGTCCTCTGTGCACGACAGAGTTCTATAATTAGGTCGGCCCATGGTCGATTTGAAGGCGTCAAAACGCCGTCGCATCGGCGCAAAGTCAGCTAATCATTGTGACACACCTAGAGACCTCATCGTTCCCGCCGAAGTTCGCCTGAATCCCGAATGAAGCAGCACTGAGAGGGTCGGCCATACTTAGGAGTGTTTCTCGTCATAGAAGCTCCACCTTGTACGCCAAGTGCGCAATCTACTTAGACCCATGCAGTCTGTCCGAGTCGAAATGCACGGCAACCGAGTGTTTGCCTATCTCGCCAATGTGGACCAACAAACTGCGATCTCCGCAAGAGGTCTAATGCTCTGGTCGGTATCGTTCTCTACCCCCTATCTCAGACATACCTACTGACAGCTTTACTTGTGTACAGATCCAGGCTCCAGGACGATGCCATTTGTCGCGCCGGTAGCCCGCTTCTGACGAACTGCAGCCGTCGCTCCTCGACACCAGACAGCCGACTTTTGCATGCATGAATCCCTTCCATCGCAACCCCCTGGCAGCTCGGAGGATGGGCGTTGTCGGTCTTACGTTTCATAGAGGAAAATATACCATGGGAGGAAGTCATGGTACATATGAGCCAACTTGAAGTATATCCGATTTACGGTTGCCACCATCCCCGATTTCAGAGCGAGTTCAGAGCACCATCGGGATATGAAAAAACCCCAGCTGAACAGACGTATGTGCCAGGTGCAAATTTCCATGTAAGTCGGTGACTAGTAGACGCATCAACCAGCATAGGGGCTGTTGTCAGCCCAAAACAAAATGGACCCATCAAACAAAACACAACAAGAACGATCGCCGATCTAGTCCCTAGACAAACATAACTTATTCCATCCGCCGTCTCCTACCAGCACCTATTATTGACCTCACTACCAGATTGCCGGTCATCGTGATATTATCACTGACTCTATCTGCGGATTGGCATCTAAGCAGTCCTGCAGATCAGAGCCTATATGGTGCTTCAGAATAATTCTACCCATGACTCTGCCGATAGACGGGAACGGAAGCATCCGCCAGCTATTACCAAGTGATCTTTTGCCAGATTTTTTCGCTGGTTTAGACAGCCGACTCACCCCCATAAATCTGCAGTCGTCACTATGGTAGTCTTTCGCGGCTTTCAGATTGGTCTAGGTAATCAATTTCGTTGCATCACATCTTTGTCACCGTGGTCTTTGAATGAGTGACTCGATGCCGTGTCATGGCGCTTTTCTAATCCCTCGTCGAGAAAATTACACGTTCAATCATAGGCTAGCTTAGAACCGGACCAAAGTACCTAGTCATCGCTAACGAAACCTAGGACGAAAACGCACGCCCGAAATATCCAATTAAAACTTGACAATTGAGAGGAGATAGAACAAGGAGGGGAAGCTTCTAAGTCTATTGTAAGGCGATACGTACAGCTGAATCGGAATTGCCCTGTGACGTAGCAATGCTAGGTAAAGTGACGGGTATATATCTAAGATCGTATCCAAAGTGATAATTCAATGCAGAGCCTAAGAACTTCCTTTCCATTGTATTGACTGGGTCATTAGAACTCGATACCATCTGTGAAGATAGTGTGAGTTGGGGGGGTGAGGCAGCAATTTGGGTGTACTCGACACGCACCCATTGAATGCCCTTTGTTCCATGACCAGTCAGTGTTACATCAACATAGCCTGCTGATACCACTCGCGTCTCCTACTTAATATGCCACAAACATCGTCGTGGATGACGAGATCCACAAGACCATCGGACGCCCAGAAATGTTGCAGAAATGTAAGCTTCGTCACAACCTCAAGCTGATCCTCCTTGGAGATGCCCTGCTGGCCATAGATCCTGGTGATGACCGTGAGGCTCCGAAGCCTTGCATTGGACTTGGCTACCAACGACAAGATCTTATGTTTCGGCAATATACCTGACTCAGGGGTCGCATTGGGATATATTAAGCGGAGCTCTTCCAGACTGGGAAGGGTCAATGCATCGAGGATCGGCCCCATGTTATCGGCTTCGATGGATAGACCACTCAAGTGAAGATGATGAAAAGGTGCAATGATGGAGGTGTCTCCTAGCTCATATACGCGGGCAATAAGTTTACGCAACATGGGGTTGCGGCCAAGGAAGTGGATAAGTTCGGCGACACTCATGAAACCCTGGGGCGTGGACATGATCTTGCAGACGTCGTCAGTAAAAAGGGCGGCAGGCAGGGATAGTGTCTCGTGAATACCTATGATGGGTGACTGTCTGGACAGATGATCGGAGAGCTTGGACGCTGCTTTTATACGTGCAACTGCCACGGCTAACCTTATTTGTGGAAGAGCCCTGATGGTATCAGATTAATGGCTGCTTTTAGGCGCACAATGTGATCCTGGCGGAACGTGGTGGGCATTTTTCCAGAGAACAGAGTTGACCACCTCGTGTAAAGTGTGGCGGTGCTCGTAAATCGTGCATCTGGTCACTCAGACACTAGTATGGCGAGCGTTCTTGAAACGTGGATGGTATCGGTACGAACAACACCTTCGATTATCTTTTGGTTGCGGCATCCATGATCGAAATGCATGTCCCAAATGCTCCCGAGTATTATGACTCGGTAGGGAATCTCGCGATCGACGTACATAATACCGCACCAAACATAAGATCGACAGATCTGGGTCCTCGATTTCCAGAACCCTTATATCGCCCGAAACAATTACCCTGGACTGTGGAGAGTGAGCTGCACTAGTTTCCGCAGATCAACGCATAGTATATGGCTCCAGATTCAAGTTCGTAACTCCGCATCCCCGAGAAAAAAAGCTTGCTTTATCAGAGTAATGCGGTCAAAAGTCGAAGAATCCAGACAAGAATCCGCAAGCCATGTCTCGACTGTGGGTCCATCGGCTATCACGGTGGATATAGGCCTTTTCGTTATTGTAATTAAGCGACATGAAGCTTCGGATCGAAATTCTAGAGAATTCTGGTCATTACGGGTGCATTACAGAAGGTAAGAGCGCGGTGACGAGTTGATTGCTGAGTGAATGTCGAGCCTATCTCCAGTGACAGACCAGTCAGCACGTACGTTGATGACATAAATTGAGCCTGAGATATCCAGCTGGATGCGCCCAAAGAAGGCGTCCTTATGTAAAATAGGGCCGAGCATCTGCGATGTGGCAGGAAAATTTGCATAGCATATTCACCTGAGCCGGGATCGAGCGGCGATGAGTGGGACCCGGAAGCACCGAGTTACAACATGTGTGCCGATGGTTCAGTGATATTAGTTTGGAGTGAGCGCTAATAAAGCCACATCAACATATAAAATCGACGCCGAATGAGGGGCACCTTTCGAGATAGGGCCCAGTGTCCAGTAAAAGGTATAGGTATAACTTCAAAGTTTCTTTGAGGCTATGCCCCTGTCGCCAAGTTTCCCGCCCAATACTTCCTAGTCGCGAGTTTCATCAAGCTGTCGATCCAACCAGAAATCTTGAAAATATGGATTGATGGCTTTAGAATGAGGGGCGTAAAGGCTACCCATGTGATTGATATGAACCATATTGGTAACCTGTCGCCCGGCCTTTTTGAAGCTTATCGTCACTGTTGGTTCTGCCTGCCATAAGTATGTACAGAACGCTTGACCTGCACTGATATCTCGATGCAAGCAAATTTAAACCCAGGAGGCCACTGTGCGACGGAAAGTAGAACGGCCCACAGTCAACTAATCCAAGCAAGCGACTGGTCTGCAACTGGTCTGTGACCCTTGACTCTTCATCTCTCTGTCTTTATTTCATCAACGACTCGAACCGTATCTTCACCTCCACATCGGGCGGGCGGCATAGTCGAAAGAGCCAGCGTTCATGCTCGCGACACTCGTGTAGGACTCCGCAGCTCCTGTTCAACATTGAGAATAGTTGCGGATGATTCTATTCGCTCATTCTCATCAACTCAACGGATGGTACTCATCCTGCATACCTTCGTCACCCTCGACACCTTTTCGATCTTTCCGACTGTGCCACTCGAGCAGCACAAGCAACTTTCGCGAATGCAGAGCCGGGCCTGGCGCACCTAACAATTCAGCGGAGAATTACTAGCTGATTCTGTAACCGGTGGTAATGCATGGATAGGCCGAGGCAGTGACTTGGTCAAAGGCAACTCGCTGCCTCTCGCTGCCAGTTTGCCCTGGTTTGAGACGCCTGAATACCTCGTTGTCGTTTTGTGATCTCACGCACTGGGAGGAACGACGCCTATACCTAAGCCTATGGAGGTGAGCCTTCTATGCGCTCGTCCACTGAAAGCCATACTCGCCGGAGATGGCTGCATGCTGCGAAGTACTAATTTTGGTTTACTATTTTACTACCATAATGGCTCTAAGCATTCTGGCGAGATGTTGTTGATTGGCGACATGCATATGAAGGAGATCCTCCTGCATAGCAGTGACAGCGCGTCCCGCCAAGTCCATAATCGTTTTGGATGGGGGAGTCATACACCTCCTTTGGTCGTTCCACAGTAGATACGATCGCATTGAGAGTCATTGATCATGCCCCGCGAGAACCAAGACATTCAAGCTGTAATTCAAAAGTCTTCACAACCGTGTCCATTCTCTGAGGCGTTCTATCACCTGCCAGTGCAATAGCGAATTCAGCACCGGACTTTCGAGGCTTCGTACGGGTGGGTGTTCATGTCGTTATCGGTACGCGAATCGTCTCCCGTAAATACGAGATGTGCTAAATAACCAGCATGGCCATAGCAAGGACGGAATTCGAAATTTGATTTCGGTCTTGAAGTGGCACATGGCATCATGACACAATTATCCCGGGAACTCCGACGTTGTTATCATGATTATATATTCTGTCGACGAATTTAAGTTGCAAAAGTCTGCCCAATCAAACGCCCACACTGGTCCACATTAATGTCGTCTATCATTAAATTTTGCACATAACTTCACAACTCTTTCGCCAGAAATTGCATCTATCGTAGCATGACAATCAGCTTGCTATATCCAATATGCCGTTTTTCTAGTCGAAATGCACGGTTGAATACGCTCGCGATGAACCCACCTTTATGTGGACTCTTGCCGAAAGTGCGCGTAATTTGGCGCAGAGACAATTGCAAGCAAAGAGAGCGCTAGCTATTGATCTGGCATCTATACCATGTTGAGTCTGTTCAAGTTCAGGACATATGACATCGTATCCGTTCAGAACTAGAACTTGACCAGCACAACAATAGATTCATTCCTTAAAACAACGGACGGATGAATTTGGATCTTGCCACTCTTTTCAATAGGATTCGCTTTTGCGAAAGTTGGCCCTTCCCTTGCCCGCAGCGCTCATCACGAGTGGGCTGGCAAATGACTTTGACAAGTGATTTTGTCAATTGCAGATGTCCGTTGTCACTCTGAGACCAAGAAAAATTACGGCCTTTCCCTGCTTTTACATTCGTATTCTAAATGGACATTTCCTGACTATCACGACAATTGAACCACCATTCCATGCAATCCAATTTCATCTTCAAGATACCTCTTCTTTCTACAACAATGTTGTTGTGGCGCACTTACTATTCGAAAAAAGGGCGTTAGCACTACCGATGGCGGATTCGAGACTCGGACCGGAAGTACGTACGCGAAGACGCTTCATTGCACCCTAGCAATTTCTCGCTGGATAATCTTCTGACAGAATTTCCAACCTAACATAGAACTGCCAAAACATTCGGCGCCCACTTGTGTAAGGGACGGCGTTCTGTCGAAAAGTGCTTCAAGAGCTGATTCAATGGCCTCCCTATGCGGAGGCGCATACTTGATCACCACTTGAATCGTTTGAAGATGTGCAACACTGAACGCGTTGAGCACAAGATGTGGATCAATCCTGGCTTCGATGTGGAGATTGATCAGATGGTCATGTGTGATTATGGGAAAGGGTGAGGCCTGAGGGCGGAGTCCATCAAGGAATACGCGGATGTGCGTCTGGTCGCGAAATGCGTCGCTGGCGAGAAGATTGGCAAGTTCGTCCATGGAACCTGACGAATGTAGGTTTGTAAAATCGGTTCGGTTGTGTGATGAAACTGTGGACATGATCTGGAATAGAATGGTCGTCTTGGGATTCATTTATCTCCAGTGGTCGAAAGAAACAGGCTCACCGGTGAAAGCTTTTCAGATTGTGGATGGATGTGGGTGTCGAATTTGAACATCCCACTGGGGAGGACTGTATCTTTATACAAAGCTGATGCAGATTCCTGGGACCTCGATCTCATCTCTGATAACGAGCCGAGACTTGCAAGGCAATATAAATTTGGTGCGGCAGAGATGAGTTGGACAGCAGATCCTGTTGAAATAAGATCAATCTCACGATACAATTAGGCGAGGACCTTTGACTTCTGTGAGCGGCACAGGATTTAGATCCGACTACGATCTCCTTCTTTCGGAGAGACAATCTTAGAACGATACCGTAACAGCAGGCAACTAAGCGTCAAACCCAGGTCGGAATGGTGGGCATGAGGACAAGTTAAGTGATGGGCCGAAGGTCTGGAAAGGCGCCTTTCCAGGATATTAACCCTGACGGAAACTTTACAGCATTGTCGCGGTGGTAACGGCTATCCGGGATCCCATAACTAGAAGTACCATGGGGTGTATCTGCAATTGTCCAGGAATCAATCTGAAAGGTTTTTGCATGGAGAGTTTTGTACTCCCAAAGATCCACCCGTAGGGCGGCTGCGGTGGTCCCTTCCAAAGCAATTATAATCTCGAAGATGCTAGTGCAGACAGATATACAGAATCCAACATGTAGGTCCAAAGGGTGTTGCTGCTTTAGGAGATGCCCCTTGAAAAGGTTGCGCCACACTTGTTCCTGCTCTAGTACTGTAGTCGCCTCCTCGAGTTTGACACCAGACGCCAGTCTCTGCGGGCTGTAATGCATATGCAAATGGAGCCTTTGCACGCATGCCCTTGGAGGAAACATTCTTCTCGGATTTCCTGACTAGTTGTCCAACTTCCGCTCTATCGTGATACAACGGCACTGTTGCGGCAAATGTGAACTTGCGTTCAGCTAAAATCCAAAGGATCAATAATTCGTAATATCAGTATGTTCCAGAGTTAGTGTTCCGCTGACCTAGCATACGATGGAGGGGGCGTGGTCGGTCGCGAGGGTGGGACGGTCTACTTCTTGTTCCTTGCCATCGTTGGTGCTATCAACCAGTCGGAGCTTTCACGGTAAATGCCTATTAGATCATATTTTTGACTGTTCTGATGAACCAACAGTCTTGGTCTACGTTGGTTGGCAGTCCTTCTAGAAGTCAAGCATTCTGGCTAGTAGAGGGCTGCTTTGGGGCTGCTCCACATAACGACCTCATATACGTGTGATCACGCTCGATAATCACCGGGGGAAATTTATCAGTAGCTATCGTTTGGGGAAGCGATTGGGACCTGGGAGAGTAGATGGCATTCGGTGGAGTCCAGGTATGACCGCAAATGTCCTGCTCGAGACGCATGAGGCACTAGTTCTAGTGTGTGGTACTTGACGAGCGCGTCCTTTTCGGAGGTGTCCACCATAGGCCAAATACAACGGCCGGGCAGCGTCTCTTCCATGACAGGGACACGAAGTTGTAACCCTCCAGTCCATCGCACGAAAGTGCTTGCGCGGCAAATAAAACGACAAGTCAGACCAGTAGAGTGACGGCGATAACAGCGTTCTCCTACCTCGTGGATCCAAAAAGAGTTACTAGCCTGAATTTCAGGAGGTAAGCTTTGGGTCGACATTCTTCAGTCTGCCACTCAGGGTTGTTCTCCAGGTGTCTGAATCGACGTCAACTCCAAACTATTGTATTTCTCTCTTACAGCCAACTACGTGCCATAATTTGGTCTCAGGTCCTGACACGAGCAGATGGAGATCTGCAAGTTTTTCTCCGAGTCGTACTCACGGCTATCTTTGGGAGAACAGTGTCGCAGGGGAGTTGGCATATATATTGCTTGTCAATATATTGTTTGTCAGTCATTGTCCGTGTTCTGTTGCTCGGCCAAGGTCCAATTGTTGAAAAAGAGCAACGCGGGCAACTGGTGCCACAAAGTGAACGGCCACATTGTTGAATACACGTAGTTCAACTAAGGTGGAGTCGTCCATGTCCGTACTTCATAGGTATCTGGAATAAACTGCTGAAGCCAAATCAACCACGAGGAACGAGGAAGGCCAATAGCTTGATGGTATCGACATGTCGCTAGCCTTAATGCCCACCACACTACGACTGTACGACATTGCGCTATATCTGCAGCTCAGTAGACAAACATCCTCTAGATCCTATCCTCGCACCTGGAACAGTGTGCTCCAATTCATATCCTATTCATATGCCGGGAAAACGAATTATGTGTTCTGTCGAGTCGGGTCGGACGAAGCAGGAGAGTGTGTCATTGACGGGAGGCCAGTGAACGGTTACGTGCCGCTCCCAAAGCGCACCCGTCGCCAAGTTTCAGATCAAGCACAGGCACCAAGCCTGTTTCTTTGGAAGTAAAGTATCAATTGCAAGGAACTTATGTAGGCGGACCAGGTAGTGCACAGCAAACTCTAACAAAGCGCCGGGTTTGCAAGAATCAGCAACCCAACAGCAACCCATATTCACGCTCACGTCCACATTGTCCATAACCTCAACTGTCAGCTTCATCCGCCCACCAATACCATGCTTAGTCGTCTTGCCAATATCACCGGTAACAATCTTGTTCTTGCGTACTTGGCCAGAACTTTAACGCCAACGACAATTCTTCCACTTTGTTTATCGCGATCGCGATTCCAGATCACGCCTGTCAAGCTAGTCACGCTGGCACATGTTGTCATGGAGGGCGTTAGAAAGCTGGTCTACAGCCCGAGGGCTCCGCCGTACCGTTATGCGCAGGTCTTTTCCGGCGCCAAACAGACCAAGATTAACGATGGGTGGTCGATGGTGTTGAGTGTTCTCGTCAGATGCGTTCTATGGTATGAAACCTTCGTTCCTTAGGACACCTCGTCAAACTTTCTGCTAAGCTGAGGATACTATATAGCTCCTTTCGCTTGCACGTTTTTTAATGGCTAGTCATGACGCCGCAAGGCTCTCTACGCGAGTCTCAGTCACAGGTGACAACTCGCTGCCTTCTCACACACGGATTTTTGAGAGAATTCTGTTCTGGATCCAGTGGCTGCAGGCGTTCTCGAAGCGTATATCTCAATCTCGACCACTGTTAGTGCTATCTTCGCCTTTGAGCGCCAGCACGGTCACTGGTGCCGGCACTCAGCTTACATGCACCTAAACGAAACCATGACACTCACCTTTCGAAATTCCTCTTCCTCGAGAGTCCTATTCCGTGGCCACTTGTCCTCGATTACGCTGTTGTATGTACCGGTCATCATTTTCTTCCGCATGTTGTAACATCTAGCTTAGCCTTCACAAAACAACCGTTATGCTTACAGCGTCTTCATTTCTCTATCCGGCCTATGTATCTCTGGCGCGATGTTCGCTTCCGTCTGCGAATCATTTGATAGTTTCGAAGTTATCACCCTCGGAGCTAGTTCGTTACGTTCGTACGGCCATTAATACGTTGTCTATTTATGTACATGATAATGATCGATAGTAAAATTAACGTAGAACAAGGGGAGGCTTCGATTACAAAACTCAACCTGTGTTGTGGCACGTAAAATACAACTGTGTAGAACTATTAAGAATACTGTGAAGGCGAAAACCACGTGTAAACTTAGTTTGACACGGGATTTCACATGCTATCTGCGCATGCAATCGTTATTCACAGAATTCTCCACCAGAGTCTCTGGATTTCTGATTTAAACTATCACAATGGCCGCCAGACAGCTTAAGAGCTTCACCCGCGAGGAGGTTGAAAAGGTTCGTGACCAGTGGAATTGAAACCAATCCTAGCTGACGTCTGACAGCACAACACCGAAGGGGATTTGGTCTGTATTCTAAGCCACACAACTCAGATAACCATCTGAAGATTTTAAATAGTGGATAATTATTGATGCAAGAGTATACGACCTGACACGGTTTAAGGACCTTCATCCTGGCGGCAAATCGGTGCTGCTCGAAGGGGACGTTGGTCCGTTGATACCACTCAGTTGATTCTGTCGATCTAAACATTGTATTATCAGCCGGTCAAGATGCGACGGAAATGTTCTACAGTCTGCATCGTAATGAAGTCCTCCACAAGCCGCAATACCAGCGTCTCATGATCGGTCAGCTTGAAGGCGAGGAAAGCACGATATATGACCGCATAGTAGGCAGGATAAGCACCATCCCATATGGCGAACCAACTTGGTTATCCAAGGGCTATCACAGCCCTTACTACACTGAGGTGATTTGGTGTGTCGTTATAATATATGGACATCAGGCTGATTGTTGATATTCTGCATGCAGGGCCACAGGAAGTTCCATAAAGCTGTTCGTACCTTTTTCGACGAATTTGTTTTTGAGGATGCCCAGGCTCGCGAGGAGGATGGAAAGCGTCCCAGTCAGAACGTTATTGACAAGATGGCGTAAGCAGTTATTTTCTCTGGTCGAAGATGCGTTTCACGACATCTGAGCATTTGTTTTGCAGAGAAAAGAATATGCATGCTATGCGCATGGGCCCCGGTAAACACCTTGAAGGTAGAATACTGATGGATGGAATTGTTAAGCCCGAAGAGGTCTGTTGTTCGCGTATTCTATATAATCATCCCTGATTAGCCACACCGTCCTAGTTCGACTACTTCCATGAGCTGATCATCACTCAAGAATTTGTCCGCTGTGGTAATCGTGGGTATGGCGATGGTCTTCTGGGCGGAAAAGTCATCGGTCTCCCGCCTGTTCTTAACTTCGGCAATCCTGACCTCCAGGCGAGGGTCGTCCCCGATATTCTGGCCGGCAAAAAATTCATTTGTTTGGCTATTTCCGAGGCACACGCCGGAAGCGATGTGTTTGGTTTGCAAACCAATGCTAAGAAGACTGAGGATGGCAAGCATTGGATCGTAAATGGTACTAAGAAGTGGATCACGAACGGGACCTTCGCAGACTAGTAAGAGTTACAATCCACCACAGTATATTGATCTAACATTGTCGTTTTTCAGCTTCACCGTCGGTTGCAAGACCGAAGATGGCTTCACTGTGATGCTCATCGAGCGTGGTGAGGGTATAGAGACTAAACCAATCAAGACCAGCTATTCGCCGACAGCTGGTACTGCCTTTATCACATTCGACAACGTCAAGGTGCCTATTGAGAATACCCTTGGTCCCGAAGGCGGAGGCATCTTCGTAATTCTGAGTAACTTCAATCACGAACGATGGGTAATGTGCTGTGCGTCCGTTCGAGGACAACGGGCTATCGTTGAGGAATGCATGAAGTATGTAATCTATGAAGCGTTAACTCAACAAAGTCTGAGGTTACATTGATCATCTACAGATGGATCACCCAGCGTAAAGCTTTTGGAGGTAAGCCGTTGCATCAGCTCGCTGTCATCCGTAGCAAGATGGCATCCATGATCGCACGCGCGGAGAGCCTGCAGGCGTGGCTTGAGAATGTCACTTACCAGATGAATCATATGAACTACCAAATCCAAGCTGACAAACTTGCTGGGTACATAATCCCTCAACTTCCCTCATCGGCACTATTAACTAATTGTCACCTACAGTCAAATCGCATTCTTAAAGAGCTACAGCACGCAGTGTGCACAAGACACCGCTCGCGACGCCGTTCAAATATTTGGTGGACGTGGTGTAACAAAAACTGGCATGGGCAAATTCATTGAGCACGTATGTCGTCTTTCCCTGCCTCTGCTCAGAGGGTATGATGCTGATCGGCTTGACGGCTTACAGTATCACAGAACAATACCTTTTGACGCCATTCTTGGGGGAACTGAGGACGTTTTGGCAGATCTTGGTGTCAGACAAGCGATGAGGCACATGCCGAAAAATGTGAGACTCTGATTGGTTGATGTACTTATCGGAAGGACATAAATTATTGTACAAACCTCATTATAATTATAAATATCAGCCGCCTTTACCCATGAAGTCCAAGTATCTGTTTTCACCAAGTCTTGAAATAATAAGTATTCTGGTTTCATCGGCCACTACTTCAACCGCCCGAACGTCACCGCCTGAACGTCCACGCCAGCTATCCAGCAACGGGCAGGTCGGGCCACACTGATGCGATCTAGACAGACTGTCAAATAACCCCGAACGAGACCTTGAGCTTGGTCAAGACCGTAGTATTGTCCAAGGAGATTCGACTCTTAGCAATGATCATGATGTTTTCCACAAATTTGCGACGTCAAGGCAGTTCCGAACGTCGTCGATAGTGACTCTGATTTTTAGGCAAGCACTTGGTAGCGACGAGAAAAATTTTGATCAGATAAATACTGAGCGTGAAGCGAGATTCTGCGAAAGACGTGCTGCTTATTGGAGGCCTAAGTTGAGAGCCCTTGCTGCCGTAGACGATGTTGGGTGATGACGGTACTTGTCAAGAGCGTCCGGGTTACACCAAAAGGCCTCCAGGCCTGGCCAGCCTCGTCGTCGTCGATCTCCTACGCGCAGACGGGTTGTCACCTCAAATCATGCCAGGTATGGAATCGGCCCTTAATCGAGCACTTTGGATATTCCCCCTTACGGTAGGAACACTGCAGAAATAGCTAGTACACTCCCAGGAGCCGTTGAAGCCGTTTGAGAATAATGAGGCACCGAGGGGCAATGCGTATAGATCAGGGGCCTGAAAGGCACGAACGTTTGTTTCCCGGCCGTCGATGGATTTGATCCAAGAGATGGCGTACAGTTCTCGTGAATTAGAATATGCTGCAATGGCCAGCTGAGGGGAGTGAACTTATAAGATACGTCGAAAATAAACTCACATCTTCAACACTCACTACTATCATGACGCGAGTGAAAGGTTCAGCCTGTGGCGTTTTCAAAAGGCTCCACCGGATATGGCAACACGGTTGTTGTAGTCGGCGTTTTGAATTGCAGCTTGCAACGCCGAAACCTTTTCTCTCCCACCACATCGTCGACTCAACAGCGGCGGCGACGACGGCGGCATTCCGACAGCCTAGTCAGTAGCCCACGACGATTCTATTTTATTTGTTCTTTTTTCCATGTTTCGGCTGAACTAGCCTGTGAGTTTCGCATTGATGCCTGTGACATTCGTAAAGCTCATCCCAACTCTGCAGCCTCCGTATTTTCCACTGTCCCAAGTCAGCCAGCAGCTTCTACGCTGTTTTCCACTCCTTTTTCACAACATCGTCGTTCTTTGCACACACTCGTATCCCTGTCGTTTCCGTTTCCCAAGTTGCCATGCACGTCTCCAATCATGTGCGCCTACTTCATAAACGGCAGAACGACGAGCCCCCACCTTTACCTACCGCACCCGGTTTGGGCGGCGGAGCTACTGCATCGAACGGTCTCGGGTCCGCTGCTACCAGTCTGATTGTTAACCAGAACAGTGCTGAATTACCTGCCGTCGCCACATCAGCCCCGGCACTTGTCTCTGGCTCCAATATCATAATTACTAACACCCCCACATCATCACCCACCCCCAGCGTGGCGCCAGTCACGTCGGCGCCGACGCAATCTTCAAGTAGCAATGTAATCCCACTTGGCACTGCCATTGGTGCATGTATTGGCGCTTTTATTGGATTCCTGTTTCTGGTTCTTGCAGGGGTCTGGTGCTACAGGCGCTCAGGCAGGAAGGGCAGGAAGAGTGGATCCAAGGGACCCTCCTCGCCACTATCAGACTCGCGAAATACACGGGGTAACACCGAGCGCCGCAGATCTCGCCTCGAACCGTGGAATAAACTGCGTGAGAAAGAATTGGACATATGGGAGGGCATGGTTCCTTCGCCTTCGACTAGGACAGTCATTACTTTCCCTGAACCCACCGTCTCCCCCGCCACGCGTGGAAGTGTGGATAAGTTGGGCGCGATGTTCAAGTCGTCACCCAGTCTCCATTCTACCCAAAAATCGACATCGTCGGATGAGCATGGCCAGCTCGAATTCGGAGACGCCCTTGCCGGATCTGCACAATTTGCCAAGTATCATCCTCATCTTGCTGAGGAACTAGCAAAAACAGTTACACCCATGCGAGCGAATGTAGCCCGCCAGGACGTTGGACCGCCGATATCGTGGGATGGAGAAACCGTTCATGACGACGACGCGTTCTTGTCGCTGCACTCGGGACGCATTGACTCGTCGCACCTATCCTCTGCTAGCGAAGCCATGTCGCCAACCATAGTCCGACCAAAGGTTCCCCCTTCTGCCGCAACTCCAGATTTCCATCGCTGGGAATCAGCGGAGGTATTGCATTACAATGCAGACCAGAATCAGACGAGAAATCCATTCTCAGACATTGATTTGGAGACTAGGAAGAACGTTAATAATCCCTTCTTCAACGCTCAGGGTCCAGTGACCAAAATTAGAGCCTCGAACCCCTTTTCTGACTCTGTGAAGCGTCCTTTCACGCATGCCACACAGGACTCCAGCACCAGCATGTCGAGCACCGACCGCGCGATGCAGTCTCTCATCGCTGCTCTCGATGTCTCTCCTGAAGAGGTGGAGGAGAGACTGCGCGTCGCGTCGATGCATCCCTCTGTCAAATCTACTGGCAGTGCGTTAGAAGACGATGCTAGCGTGGCCGAGTTCCCTCTCCCTCCCACGCAGGTTCCCCTCTATTAAAGCTGTCGCTATCCAACATCCTGCACCTCCCTTTCCGGACTACTCCACGATCCGTTACGCAGCACAACATCCAAATACCACTCGCACTCCCAGTTTCTTATTGTTTTTATTATCTTCGATGTCATCCCTCAGTGCACCATATGGGCATCATCTTCAGCTACACTCTCTGAAACGATCCGGCATCGTATATCTGATGTATACAATCGCGCCGGATCACTTTGTTTGTCTGGCCCTCGCACATTCCATCCTGCTATTGTGTCAACTAGTTCTCATCAGTTGACATGATTGCTTGCTGTTACTTCTTCTGCTCTGTCGTCTGGGTCTCGACATTCCCTTCATTTGCAGTTACCATTTCTTGACACGCGCATGCGTGATTTATTTATAGTGGTAAGGAGATCTGGTTTAGGTATCGGTTCTTGTTGTTTCACATAAGTACACCGACTTCACATCCTTATTCTGAATATATCTCAGCCCACCTGTTGTTTATTTTGTAATACTTAATGAATGAATCACTCCGTTGTTGATCTCCTCGCAGCTTGGATGTCGTGACATCCCACGATGGACATTGTGCATAAAGATTTGTCCATATTATTGGCAAGTTCGGCAGAGAGGATGACGGTACTCCTTGCCCTGAGGAGTGTGCCTGCTGACACGGCTGTTGGTCCATGTATTATCAGATTATCCGATCACATCCACACGATCACTAAATAGCTTTTTTTAGAGGATAATAAACCTGAGGCCGCAGATAGTCGTTCGCGTAATAACAGACATTTGTGGTACCCGCGGAGCCATAAGCCCGATTCATGCACATTGCACCTCGCAGGTATAGGCGACTAGTCGAGGTCAGGTGCAAGCTGGTAATTAGACCATTTTATTATTATTACTGTTCCAGTGTATTTATAGCCGAACAGACGCTTTTAGTGCTGCAATTGTGAACGTCCTCTTTTTTCTGGGCTCCTTTTCCACCGGTCGCGAAAGGTGTTATTCTTTGAATTTGAAGCCGGTGGTGTTTGGAAAGTTAAGTTTTGTCTTTGAATTCGCCATCGCTTTGGAGCGATCACTCCGTCTACTAGAACCGTAGGCGGGCAGGGTCCACCAATCAACCTACGGTGGCGTTGATTGTAATTTGAACCCTTTATTAGGACTACATAACATGAGCAGAAGAACACCGTGGGTTCGAACCGACCAACTTTCCAATGTCAATGGTTTTCTGGTGGCCAATTCGATCCGCAAAATTGTGAGCTTACCATGCGCCTGTAGTTGGGCGGCAGATCTATGCATTACCAATGGTTGACAGGGTTCTTGACGGTCCACAAGGGTCATATCTCGAAGGGAAAAGTATTGCATCCGCAGGCAGTTCTCCACACGTTACCCGACACTAACGGAGAGTTTTCATCAGTAAGTATGTAAGGGCCACCGAAATTACTTCCACAGATGGCAAGAATAACGTTGATAGATGAAAAATACTAACCATGTGCAACGTCAAGGCCCGAAAATTGTTGAGCGTAGGCGATGTAGCAGTCTGTGCAAAAAGGATGAACGTAGGATATTTCAAAGGGGTCAGGCCCTGTAAGTCGTATTCTGACGACGATCATGTATTTAATGCGGACCTGCGAGGCCCGCCAACAGTCCTACCGGACCGCTGGTCACAGAATCATGCAAGCCCGGTATTCATTTGCAATCCCAAATGGCTACCGATGGGCGTCAATTTGCCACGTACTTCTACGTGGCTTGTTAGAAGGGGATAAGAAGGGAATAAGAGTTGCAATTTACAAGATTCATTGTCAACCATGTGTGATGTTATGGACAATTACAATTGATCGTACATGGCGACCGGCGTTGTTGCCTCCAGTTGGATTGCTGATGAATGCCTGATCAGCCTAGGCTAAGCGAATGGCAATTTGGCATTTCTATTCTGATAGACGGGTAGTCATGCTTGTGGGGCCGTGTAAGTGTGTGAGGAGAGTACCAGGTTTAAGTATTTGTCGGCAACTTGATTTTGAAGAGACGCAATATCAGCATTCACATGTGCCTCGACGGATACTTACAGTGGGCCGACATAACGTCACCAATATGTAGCATTGTCCCAAGTGGCAAGCAGCTGGTAGGCAGTGTTCACGAGTCTAGCCACTAGAGTAGAGTAAATGGAAGGACACGAAGAAAGATGCGGTACAAGCCAAGCTAGAAGGATATGGTCTGACATGACTCTTTCGAACGTTCAACGGAGCACAGGTTTAAGAACAGGCGTAGTGGCAAAATCAGGAAGGAGAAGGCGGTGTACTGGAGCCTATCGGTTGATTTGCCCTAAGTTCCTGGGCCAGACACGGGATTCTGCCCAGTTGAGTCGATGAATTACTATTTCTGCTCGCCAGTCTATCGGATGAACACCGTTCGTATCTGCGTGAAGTTCCGCAGGTTAACATCGAATGCGGAAAACGCGGAAATACAGCTTACACAGCTGCGACCTAGAATTCGAGATGACATCGCTCTGACTACAGTACCGCAGAAAGCATATAAGCCCTCTACATTTGTTCTGGTGTCGTGTTTGAATTACGTCCATCACAAACTAAGCAGGACTTGTTTACGGCACGGTGAGCAAATATTTAGCTAGTGTGGCACGAGGTTCAACCTGACAAGTCTTCACTTTCGCGTCCCAGTTGATTTTGCCAATCGCGGCAGACCTCTTTGTATCGAACTATTTTCACTGCGTCTGAAGATCACGTATTGCTGTCCCCATGTCTAGCAATTATCGAATGGACCAATCATCATGGAACTTGCAATCGCAAGTTCCCCAAGGCCAAAGAATTCAGCTCGAAGAGGAGTATTACATGCAGGACCAAGGGCAGGATCACCCACAACACTCTGTTCATCTTCATGCCGCTTCGTACCCACCTGCTGCTACACAGAGGACGTATAATAATGCTCATCCTCCCAACTATTCCCAAGCTCCCGCTGTGCAACAGTCAGCCCGATCCCAGCCATATGGCAATGACAGCGCGAAGCCACAGGGCTTCGGTCACAACACCTACGGGACGCAAATGTCGCAATCCCATTTTCATCCAACCCCGGTTGCTAGTAACGGGTTCTACGCGCACCCTCCTCTTCCATATCGCCAGCCATTTATGCAAGGGTCTTCGTCACCTGGGTCTGGCTCTGTGACAACTCTGTCTGACCATGTTATCGGGAGTGAAGGTGGCATAACCCCTCCGTTTAGCTCTTCTCCCATGTCAATGCCTCTGGCATTCGAGTCGCAACCGTCGCAGGGTCAGTTACAGTATCAACAACAGCAACCTTCCCAACTCCAGATGCGTTCCTCGTCGGGGAGTAACAGCCCTAATAATTTAGTATATGAACAGGAACATGCCCGTCATGGCAAGAGGCAGAGGGGACTTGAGGATGATGATGAATATGGCTTAGACGTGGGCATGGAACCCGAAAGTGAGGGGCAAGATGGTAAAGAAACTAAGGTTAAACCGTGAGTCTGCTATTTTGTCTCATCAGATTTTGTTGATTGATGCTGTATATTTATTTCGCAGAATTGGCGCTTGTGCAAGGTGTAAAGGTTTGAAAGTACGATATAGTCTGCGTCTTGAAAATGATATGATGCTGACACTCAGCCACTTTGCAGGTACGATGTGAATTTAACTCGCCAGAGGAGCCCTGCAAGCGTTGTATGAATGCGGGCAAAGAGTGTGTCATACCTGGCCGTAAAAAGCGTCGCACCCCTCCGTAAGTCCACTTTCTGCCGATTTCAGACATTATATCTTACAACCTAATACAGGAAACGCGAACACCTCTTAGCTGAAATCCATAACCAAGCTGCCCAAATCAAAAAATTAATGGCCCAGCTCGAGATGACCAAAAGCCAATCCCGGCCTCAATCGGCCTCCAATTCCGCTCGTCGTTCGTCCCCTGGGGCCGATCTTCTTTCACATCTCGACCCAAGTTCTCCCGGTTCCCTCATGCCCGTGCCGAAACCAGACGTCGAAGAGTGGATCGCAAAAGCACGCGAATCGATCGAGGCGTTTGGAGGATTCATTGGCGCTGGAGGGGCTGGAATGACAAAGAGCTATTTGGTGAATGAGGACCCAGAAGATTCAGGGAGTAGTGGAGGTGATGCATACGAGTTTGCCGTGGAGTATGAAGATGGGGAGACTGTCGAGATTGACAACCGTGATTCCCGGGAGCAGAGAAGATCGACTTCGAGGGAGATGCAGAGTGTGAGCGGGTCAAGTGTCGGGTCTGGTTTTCACAAGAGAGATTCAAGTGGTAGTGGGACCCAGAAGTTGGTGACACTCCCATCCGAAGCCAGTCCGTTTGGACTTATCGCGAATTTATCACTTAAACATCGGAAAAGGAGAAGTAGTCCGAGTGCTGAGGATGGGGACAATGTAGGGGTTGCCAACGAGGATTTTTTCCGACCGAGTATGTTTAATCTGCCTTTGTGTCCGTTCTATGCTCACTTTTGGTTTTAATAGGTTCTACACCTGATCCGATCCGATCTCATATGTTGAGTGATCAAAGACAGACCCCTCACATTCTCACTCACGGCGTCATAACACCTGATGAGGCCGAGAAACTTTTTAGAATGTGAGGTTTTCCTTTTATCTCCCGAATGCTATGCTCAAAGTATTTTACAGTTTCTTTGATGATATGGGCCTATCGGTCTCCCTCCTTGACCCCGTCCTTTATACGGCTCAGAAGACTTGTTATCGCAGCCCCTTCTTGTTCACCGTCAGTGAGTCAAAAGCGGTCTCTGTTAAAAATATGACCATTCATATTTTGGGCAGTCTGTGCTATTGCTTCAAGATATTTCTCGGAGAAGCCAGACCTATATGGTGACCTCATGAAACACGCTCAGCTTGCTGCTGGTACTGCCTTGATCAGCGGTCAGAAGACCGTGGAAGTATGCCAGGCATATATTCTTCTGAGTTTGTATCCAGTGCCCGCACGCCGTTGGGAGGATAGTCGGAGTTGGCTCTACTTAGGTTTGGCTATTCGGTGAGTATGCTATTCGGTCCTCGTCAATTTTGTCAGGCTGACGTTTTGGGTAGAGTAGCAACGGATTTAAACCTTCATCTACCCAACACAGCAAAGCCAATCAACGAGCAACACGCTCGGGAAATGCTCAACCGCACTCGCGTCTGGTTGAATTGCTTTAACCTTGATCGTTCCACTGGGTCGCAGTACGGCAAGCAACCCATCATCCCGAACACTGACTATGTCGCAAATCACTCTCAAGACTGGTGGAACAGCTCGGAATACAATATGAAGAACTTCGACATTCATATATGCTGTTACAATGCTGAGTTGAGAGTTATGGGGAATTTTGTGAGGAAGATTTATAGTGATCCTAATCATCCGACGGGCTTAAATAAAGTATGGTGCAAGACTTCGTCCAGCTGGAACACGACACTGATGCCTAAATATATAGAAAGCGAATTTTGAGCTGATTGCTACGGAAACTGATGACGAGCTTCAGAACCTGGGAGATCGCTGGTTCGCCATTTTGGAACAAACCGATCAAACGGATCCACAAAATCGTTTCCGGACTGGTCTGTTGAGGTTGGCGTATAGCTATTCGCGACTTGTCGCCCTCTCTTTTGGGTTCCAACACGCCTTTGGGAAAAATAATACCGAGGATCACTTTTTAACAAGAGTTAGTTGTCTTACGACAAATTTCGATAATCATATTGACTCGCGAACTGCCTCTACTTTAGTGTCTTGCAGCAGCTTCTGACGTAGTCAATACATATGTAAATGACATTGGCCGTCCAGCTCAAAGTACGTTCACAGTTTTACCTTAGTCGTTATCACCGTTGACCTTTGGCAGGAATATATTTGCGCCATGGACCTGAAGCGCAAAGTGTTTTCGTCACCTTTGCAGCTTCTTTCCTCATCAAGGTAATGTTGTATTGCTACTCTTTCGGCCCTCACTAACTTTGGATTATCCAGCTGCTACAACCCAAGTTTGCAACCTACCTGTCCAGGGAGAAACGCCTGGAAATCCAACGCCTTGTCCAAAAAGTTGCCGATCTCATGGGCTCCTCCGAAATTGCAATTGATGACCGCCACGGTCCAAAGCTTTACTCTCGTTTTCTTAAAGGCCTTCTCGCCACCCCTATGGCCGAGGTCGATACACTTTCTCCAAGTGGAATGATGAACTCCAATGGTCCGCCTCAAAGAATGCCCGCAAGAAAACCAAAAACTGGCTCTGAACGATCCACCCCATCCATCAAATCCAATAGTGCGTCTCCCCCCTGTAGCTCAGCATCGCTCCTGTCCCCGCCCGCCGATGCCTCGCACGACGCTTTCGCCTCCATCGTGGGGTTCAATCCACCTTCGACAATCCAGAGCCAGCTCGAAAGTCGACCTGTTCTTCTCAGCCAAAATATTGCTTTGCCGGAGACAAATATCGCGGACTGGTTCCCGACACCACTTCCTTTCGACAGTGAGCTCTTACAATCGATGCAGTCTGTGCAGGATTCTGTTTGGGGTCGAGATCTGTCTCTGCCTGGTCTGTCATAATTTTCTTCTTGTTGCAGATTGATTTGACCTGATACTTTAACAGGATTCCATTGGATGAATAATATGCAGTCTCGCTCTCATGACATCTATGCGAAATCCAGCGACACCACAAACGGCAATCCCGTATTTGACCCGAACTACTACGGTTACGGAATCTCAGCCCCCTGAGCCAAAGGAACTCCCTTCGGTAGTGGCAGGTCCGCGTTCTAAATGTCCTGATGTTTGGTTCTACCACGAGTATTGTATCTCTATCTTATGTTGGTCCGCACCTCCCGCACTGTTCTTGAAATTGTATCAATATGTTTTGATGATTAGAAGGGTTTTGCTATTGTATTCCAGAATAATGTTAAGATTATCATATGTACAAAGCATAATACAATACATATTTCAGCTAAGAATGATTGTTGATATCATTGCATGTACATTTTAATACAATATCGTTTTATTGCAGTGGCAGAAAGGCTGTGGGATCTATATGTTCACCAAGTAATACCGGTAGCCTATAGCATGTTCTTCATATAATATGGTATGTTCCCCGGTGCTCAGACTGATTACCTCTAACATGAGTTTTACAAGTTTTGTTGCGAGTCACTGATCTAGGTTATCGGGTTTGTCTGATGCATGACGGCGTGCATTGTTAGGGTTTGTGATACTAGGCAAGGCCGACGCTGGCATTCATCAACGGGCAACATGCATAAGATATTTCGTAGCCCGGGAGTAAAGAAGCATCACTTCTCTGCAGCTAAGTGAGCCTTGTAAACCGCTTCAAATCCCGTATAACCATATATCATCTTTGCGAATGCCTCACGCGCAGCGCTATCATATTCCCCGGCCTCCTCCTTCAACTCGCCTTTTAGCAGGCCACCAATGTGGCGCGATTTGAACTGAACGTGATGGGCACGATTCTTGCGCAATGATTCAAAGAGTGCGAGCTGTTTTGTGATTTCGGGGGCTGGCGCACTCGCCGAAGATGACGTAAGAAGCTTCATGTCCTTGAAGAGGAACCCAAGCGCTTCAGCATCCTCAATTGCCATGTTGCAGCCCTGACCTGCATCTGGGTATTGTTATGTTCAATATAAACGCCGAAGCATTTTTAAAAATGAGACGATCCTCACGGGGTGTGACGGCATGCGCAGCATCTCCGATGAGAATCGTCTTTCCTGCAGTCCAGTGGTTCAACGCCTCGATGTCGCGGATTCTCCGAAGATCCAGGGTAGGCGCGTAGCTAAACGCAAATGGTCAGAGACAGGCTATCATTATTCATCACAATTTGTGTACCTGAGTAACTTCTTCACAGCCGGATGAAAGGCTTCGAAATCTTTCAAAACTCGCTCGGCGGGTATGCCTTTAATGATTGATGTTTTGTTCTTCTCAAATTCATCTATCCATGGTGTTTCGGATACAAACGCCAAGACCTGGAAGTACTCCATGTTGTCGCGAGGATAGCAGAGAACCCGAAGTTTGCCTCCTGGTGTTTCCCAATTGCAAATGCCCGCTACACCGTCTGCTTGGAAAGCGAGGACCGGGTCGGAAGTTATAAGCTTCGCAGGCACGACAGTGATGTAAGCTGCGATGCCGGTTGGCACAGCCGTACCCTCCGATATACCGATGACTGATCCTGGTCCACTAGATTTGGCCAGAACGGCACCTCTGATTGCAGAGTTGATACCGTCTGCACCGATAATCAGATCACCGACGTATGTCTCCCCTGTATCGGCCACGACAACGCCTGCGCTTGGATCAATCGTTTTGATATTAACACCGGTAAGGATCCGTGCAGGATTTCCGGGACGAGAGATTTCAGTTGCAAAACGATACAGTTCTGCTTGAAGACGGGAGCGGCGAGTAAAGATAGACGATGCACCAAATGTTGACCTTGTATCGAAAACGCTTTCCGATACATATTCATTATCCTTGCTACGATACCAAAGCTTTGGAAATTGGCTGACTGAGACAATACAGCAACAACAATGCCAAGGATCACTCACATGCGTGAAAAGCACAGCTTTCAGATTCTCTTCGCTCACACCTTGAGCGACGAGCAGATTGTACGCATTTGCCACAATAGACATTGTAAAGTCATTTGTGATGTTCCTCTCGAAGTCGAGTGGATACTTCTCAAGGACCTACGGAATAATAAATCGGCGTTCAGGTTGGTTTCACATGAGTGACTTAATTTGTAGAACCGATCTACCGTAACGTTATGTTGACGAAGGTAGCCTGCGGCGGCGAGCCCAGCGAGCCCACCACCGACGATGATAATATCTAGAGGGCGCGAGGAGCTTGAAGACATGCTGATTGACAAGCAAAGAATATTAATGCACTAGATATACAGCCCCAAGTGATCAGCGGCCCGGGAAGCACTTCAACAGGAACCGAGCCGGTGTGCGGCAAGTTCACATCGCCAGACTGGCTGTCTGATAGCCTCCACACGGCGTATCAACCAGCACATTGGGGGCCTTTCTCGGTAAACCAAGAGGCTATACCTTGTAAGAAGATCATGTCGGTGAAGCGAAGTGTAGAGTTACAAGAGTATAGCCACATCATGGTTTGTCACGTTTCTGTTGATCACCTGACATCCTTTATTTCGTCAGCCTGACTCCTCGGGACTTCGGTCTCCGCCAATCCTTCAAGCTTGTGAGGTCGAAAGTCAACAGTTTTGACCAATTCGGCGCTTACCTCCGACTCTTTGCTGTCGTCATCCATCCTGCAACCTCAGCTGCACCCTCAACTGCACAGTCTATCAGGTATGTGCATGCAGGATTGTCTTTAAAGCTTCCTGGCGCATATGCCGTAGATCTCAATCACGATGCCTTTTACGCTTTAGGTCTTGAGACTCGCGGGGAACAGAAAAGTGCACTACACGGCGACGAAGTCAGATGCACGGCCGCATTTTGCGTAATCTTTTTGTAGCAGATTGGTCTGACCACAGTAGGTTTATCTGTTTCAGCAAATATATATGACATGATCATTTTTCAGACTGACATAACGGACGCTATTTCGGTAACCAGATCTCAGATGCCTTCCTCGCCTTACGTAGGCGTATATAGCGCCTAAAGTTTCCATGGCGAATATTGCCAGCGGACCTTTGTTGGAGCTCGATTTGACGGGCTGGTTCAGGAGAAACGTATATGTGGTCAAGATAGCACATCGCCACAATATTGCGGACCAATGCGTCCCGGCGTTTTCAGTGGTATACTAGTGAGCTTTCGACAAATACCGGTAGTTACTGGCAAATGCGGACAAACAGGGAGATCCTACAGACCAACTCGTCCTGGGCCTTAAGGCTTTCGTGGGTATTCTACAGCTCCATTGACACTGCCACTGCCATTTGACAGTTCTAAGGCAATAGCTGTCTCAGCCGGTATGCAGGCATGCAGAAACCGAGAACCTTGGCTCGTGTACATCCAATCACCCTTGTCCTGTGATGCTTGAATCTCGGCGATGACAATTGTAAGTACTTCACTTACTTATTATTCAAATCTGCGAGATCTTGACGTTTTCCGGTATTTGTGGGTTCCGACGTCTGATTTTATGGTTAGGGTTTAGAACGTGACGCATACCATTTCATACCACGTGGAACGCGGCGCCGCGCAAACAACATTTGGCCCTTTTGGTTAGGGACAATGAGCCTTTTTGTTTTGTTTTCTTGTTGTTCTCCGCACACATATATCATTGACGTTCATTTCCCATTAACCACTTTTCATTTGACAATATCCTTCGCTTTCGCCTCGGTCGAACGCATACCTTGCCTAGGCTCCATTCGTTATAATTATTTTCTCCTCGTCGAGCAGGCCAGCTCGGCTGTAATTTACTCGTTCATTTATTGCACAGATTTTAACCATATTTTGCCTGTCCACTCGACAAAAGATGGCACCGACGCTTTTTCGATTGATCGCTCGGGAACTTGAAGAGAAGCGCGACGGAAATAGCTTCGAGTCTTCGGGTCTATCCAGCTCGCGTTTATATATCATCATATTTTCTGCCGCTGGGGCCCTCTTGCTGGGTGTCATACTGTGGTATGCAATCCGTACTCTCAGGCGACGGATGCAGGGAAAGACTTATAGTAGGCGCGATGCTCCATTAATTTCCGTTCAGGGAGACGGCGGAAAGGTTGAACGCCCAGTCACCCGTGATAGAGAGCCATCATCGTCTGCGTGAGTGATCTGTATACTTCACTTTTCCTCGAGCTATTTATTGACTCGTAATTATAGATCCGTGGTGCCACCCACCAAAGGACCACCATTGCCACACACATATATAGCATCTACCGTCGTGCTACCCCAACGAGCGCCCATCAGCCCAGAGGGAATCACGAAGTATAATAGCGCATCAGGTGTATTCACACGTCCATTCGTACCCACACCCGACAGTCCATACACGCCAAACAGGCTATCTTCACCCAGTCATCGCTTGTCATTTATGTTCCCATCTCAACGTTCTTCGTACGCGTCGACGACAGATGGAGATGCTGCCGTCCTGTCCGCATTTCCTCCTCCACCATGCAAACGATTTTCTGGACTGTCGGCGCTCACCGCGAGGGCCTTGATGTCACCGCAACCGGCTGGCCAACTGGTCCGCCAGGTTTTCACCCCCGTATTACCCGACGAGTTGCGCCTGACGCGACTCGGTGAATGCCTGACTGTCGTTAAATCATTTGATGACGGGTGGTGTATCGCTAGTCGCGCCAGATATTGTCCACCGTATCCTGAATCATCCTGCACCTCGAAGGTAGACTCGAACGGTGTTGAACTGGGTGCGGTGCCGGCCTGGTGCTTCATCAAACCTGTGAACGGTCTTCGCTCGGAGAGGCCTTTCCGGCGCTCCAGTTTAGGCATCACTATGGATGTAGACATATCCTAACCCCCTGAGACCGGGTGAAAGGTTAACAGGCAGCCCAAGGGAGTCACATCCACATCACATGTGTCAGAATTCTTTCCGGGTTTCTTATGTTTAACAACTTGCCAACCAGATGTTCAGTTGACATTTTTATCTTTCTTCCAGCCTGATCTACACAATCCGCGCAGTATAGGTGATGCTCCGTTGATTTAACTTTCGACTTCTTTTGTATCTGGCTTCCTATTGATTCACGTCTGCCCGGTGGCATACACCACACGACTCCGCATATCACACTCTACATAGCTCACCTTCGCCTATCGCTCATCTCTTCGTTCTTGTTTTTGTCCCTAATTCGTTTAGCGCACGCACGAAACATAAATGAGTTTTTGGCTTGGAATTCTAGTTTATCAACTCCACTGTAACATAACATCTAACGGGATGGAATTCCAGTGTTAATACCGGAATTATTGATTGTTCAATAAAAGGTTGATAACGGTGAATAAATCGATGTGCAACTTTCTCGATCTGCCTGGTGATGATATTAGGAGGCATGAACAGACGTGTAGACTGCCTAGCCTGAGGTCACTCGGTGATCCAGATACTTGAGTACTAAGGATATGGAGGCGCTCGAATCTACGGTGATGAGGCGAATACTCGCATAAGATCCTGGAAAGCTTAGCCTATGAAGCATCTTGTTTCAAGAACGTTGTACCTCTCTGTGCGCCCCGGACATTGCCTGTCAGCATCATATACTATTGCAAGATTTTTGCAGTGAGTTGTGTTTAAGCTGAGGTACTAATACTATAGTAGGCGCCGAACTTGAAGTTGACGTAATCCATTAATTAATTATTTCGAACTTTTAATCCGAGTCTTCAACTAACGACAATATTATATGCGCTGATGGCCTCAGGATCAGCGCCTCTCCCGCCTTCACCCAGTCATATTCTCCGTTCTCACTCCGCACAGCTTTCCGCTCTCTCGATATCTGACGACAATGAGCGCCTATATTCCGGCGACGTGTCTGGGCTGGTCGTAATCACGTCCACTCGTTCTCTCCGTGCAATTGCATCGTGGAAAGCACATACAAACGGTTTGCTCGGCGTTGAAGAATGGATAAATGGGATAATTACGTTCGCCAATCCATTGTCATTGCAATGTCGTGATCTTTATTCACGGGCTTCATCCTTGTCCAATGGACGTATTCAGGCATGGAAGAGACAACAAATTACATGTATGGACACGAATACAAGAACCTCTCGCCTCTGCTTCTATCCGTATTGGAGGCTCCGCTGCCTTACCTGGGCTTCCAATGCCGACGCTTTGCTATTCCATGGATGTGAATGCTCTGAATTACTGTCGGTTCTCTTTATTGCTGCAACCTGCATCCGCACAATTCAGTGAATCCAACGAGGCTCTGATAGCCTTGCCCAATCTAATAGAATCCTCCTTAGTACGTACCATAGATGAGTCAAATATTGTAATTTTTTTACATCTGCTTCAACACTCACAGGCTGATATTTGGGCTTTGCCCTCATGTCAAAGGGTACACGCCGCTATCGGCAAAGACAGGGCTTTGTCCTCTCCGATGGACATACTATCTTCTGATGGCAGAGGAAGCACGAAGACTGGTGCCGACTTCTCTCAAGCCTATTTTAAAAATCAATTTGTTTATTTTAGCGTGTAGGTCTGATCATGTCCATGCATCTGTTTACTGCCTCTGCCACTGCTCCACACCCTTCCAGCTCTAAAAGCTACGAGTCCCAGATCCAACTGTTATGTGCATATGAGAACGGAGGGGTCACGTTGTGGAGATACATCCGAACCAACAAGCAAACCTCTGTAGAAGGTATCGGGTGGGAAGCAATATGGAGTGTCAAACTTCACGTTGAATCTGGTCTGCTTTCTGTATTTTTCAGTCCAGTATCCAAGTGACTTACTGATCGCACGGATTGCAGTCATGGCCATGGCTGTTTCTAGAGATGCAACTCTCGCGCTGACCGTATCGGCTGACCATTTGATTGGGCGGTATGATCTGATGGTAGTTCGCAATTAACATACGTTTGCTTCCTGATCTTTAATGGCGGTTATGAGCAGGATGCGGGCCAATCGAGTGCTCTTGAGAAAACATGTGTCGCCCATAAGACCAAATATCCAGGCAATTCATCCATCGCTATACGTAACGATGGGAAGGTCTGTGCCGTCGGGGGATGGGATGGAAAGTGAGTGTTCGACAATTCTTTCATTGGCATCCCCGGGGACATTGCAATGTTGCCATTGACTTTCCCGCCCAGGATTCGTTTGTACTCAACGAAGACATTGAAGCCGCTCGGCACACTTAATTACCATAAAGATGGTTGTCAAACTGTTATTTTTGCTCGACCCCTTTATCATACCGCTGATGTCGGAGAGGAGCCTTCCATTGCAAACGACGACGGGAGTGATGAAGATGAGATGAATGAGGCGGAGAAAATGGCGCGGACCCGCTGGGTAGTGGGCGGTGGGAAAGACCACAGAGTCTCCATATGGACGTTAATGAGCTTCAATAATTCTAGGACTTGAAAGACGTCGTGCTCGTATCCTGATGGCCCTAGCGAGTGACTTCGGTCATATTTGGTATCGGCAACACACATTATCTTTGCTGTCCATCTTGATCCCATCCCAGTGAATTAGAACCAAACACAAAGAGTCAGCAAGCATCTTTGCCACACTAAGCTACGTGGTAACCTGGGCATCACGACGCTGTATTTATCGGCCTATCGGATCGTAGTATCCAGCATTTTAGATCCGCCTTTAAAATCCATCGACCCTCGGTTTTGTTTGTAGTGAATCCAGTTAAAGCAGGATCAACCCGACCTAATAATCTTTGTAATCTATGTTGGTCACACCAGGCTAACGGTGGACACTGGATGGTCCCACCCCCTGACGCTCTGTCTTCTTCGTCCCTTTATGCCAGCTGCTGTTATCCCACCAATTGGACCTGTGCTATTTTAAGAGCTATGTGTAAGAGAACCATAGTTGACCGTCTGGACCATGGCGTGTACGGTAATAAACCTTACTCTTACATAAAAAGTTCAATTGAAGTCACGGTTGCATTATAGCCTTTTATACTTCTGATCATCTATGTAGTCCGAAGTCACTATCTGTGCCACTGAAAGACGCTATAAATGGCCCGTTGATTATTATATATACAGGCTCTGTCCCTGACTTTCACTTTCACCATTTGCACTCTGCAGCATGTCCACAACTAAGTTTTTTGTCACTGGTGCTACAGGTGTGCCCTGTACTAGTCTGTCAATTGTCAGGAGTCCAGCCTAACTTCACCTTGCTCCCCGCAGGCTATATCGGAGGTTCAGTTGTGAGCCGCCTGCTTGAACACCCCAATGCGAGCAAATTCGAGATCACCGCTCTGGTTCGCTCTCCTGAAAAGGCGGCTAAATTGGAGTCCCTCGGAATCAAGACTTCCGTAGGGTCTTTGTCCGAACTCGACAAGTTGGAGAAATTGTCGTCTGAAGCCGATGTCCTTATTTCCACAGTGGGATATTCTAGCTTCGACAGTGTTCATGCATCGAAGATTGAATATATTTTCCGATTCAGGCTGACTCTGATGACCTCAATGCCACAAAAGCCATGTTGAAAGGTCTGAAGAAGCACTTTGAAGTGACGGGAAAACGGGCAATTCTTATCCACACGGTAGAGCCTTGCCCGTCTTTCTTCGATTATACAAGCGTCCTGAATTTCATCTTGTCATCCAGTCTGGCACCGGTAAATGAAATTTGCGCCAATAATACATCACATGTATTCAGCATGAATGTACTCCATTAGGTCTCTTGATAGACAATGCAATGGGCATGTTCGCCTATGACACTGTCTACAGCGACAATAACGTCGACCAGATTGAAGCTCTCCCGCCAACAGCGTTTCACCGAAACGTGGATCTGGAAATTGTCAACGCAGACAAGGAAGGTTGGTACCCTGGGTTGACTTTCGATTAAATGTAGTCGCTTATGCTCTTGTACATCAGGCTATGCGATAACTTATATCATCCTGCCATCCACCATTTATGGCATTGCTACAGGCAAACTGGTTGATCTCGGTGTTCAGCACTCTCACTCCCAGCAGCTCCCCGGCCTCATCAAGGCCGCTCTTGCTAGAGGTCAAGCCGGCATGGTAGGAGAAGGGAAGAATATCTGGCCGGATGTCGACATTGAAGAAGGCAAGCATCTGTTCAATTTTTAGTTCACCTCTATTAATGTAACATTGTTTATATTTAGTTGCTGACTTGTATATTGTTCTATATGATTCCATCATGTCGAACCCTGCCACTGGTCATGGACGCGAAGGGTATTACTTCGCTGAAAACGGTGAATACGTGTATTACGATGTGGCTAAGGTTATCGCCGAAGCCCTCGCGGCCAGAGGCATCGGCACATCGGAACCGACATCTTTCACCGAGGAAGACTATAAGCGGACGCCTATAGTAAGTGGACTGCAGCTTGCTATCCTTTGATACCAGAACACTAACCGTTCTGGCGGAGCAGCTCAACTACCTCGGTACGAATTCTCGTTGTCGTGCGGACAGGTCTCGTTCCATCGGCTGGAAGCCTGTCAAGACTACAAAAGACATGCTTGCGAGCATTCAACTAGAACTGGACGAACTATTGAAGAAGCCAGAGGAACTCGAGCGGAAAATCTCAGGCAAACAAGGAACCTTGTAGCAACAGGTATACGTAGCGAAATGAAAGTCCAAGTCCTGGAACTTGAAGATTAACAATGTATTTTCGTATGTTATATTGTTTGATCGCTCGGGTAGATTTATAAATTCTGAAGTATGACGAAACGTTCGAGATCACATACCTTCGGCCACCATGACGGGTCGTACCCCAAATACGAATTGTCAAACAGGGCCGATAGTGTTGAAACAGTCCAATGTCATATTGTTTCAGATGCAGTATATGTATCCAAAGGTTTGTCAGGAAACATTCATGTTGATCCCTCGTTCCCGGTAGTCAAAACGATGACGGTTGTGTTTTGATCTCGTCCGATTCTCGATTTTTGCCTCGACACGAGCCAAGGGTGGAACCCCACAAGTGTCAACTGCCAACCCAAGCTTTGCCACAGAACCAATAATGAAGGGAACCCAGTTATGTGTGACAACAGGAAGTCAATGCTGCAGGCAGATAGCATTAGAAGCGAGCTCTTGGAGTTACTACTTCCAGTGGATGAGACATTAACTCGTGGAATAACCACAAAAATCCAAGGTTATCAATAGATCATCATAATAGATAGATAGTGAATACATAGTCCTGGGAGGTTAGAAGCACAATTTTTATCACGAAAACTTAAAATACCGCTGAGGAATAAAAGTGATCTGTCATTCTACCCGTAAGCACTCCTAATTATTAGGAAATCAAGTGTTGTCTACTTACACAATCGCACTTAGGATCACATCAACCCTGCAGCCCTCAGGTCTCTCGCTAACCGCGCATCATGCAGTGTCTGCTGATCAGGTATCGGATTCGAATGTTGTAACCCCCCCGTCTCATTTCGTCTGGAAGTTTGTCTTGCGCCACTCTCCTCTTCATCACCTTCACCAGTCCCAATCCCGAACACTTGTTCGATGTTTCGCCGGATAGCGATATCACGATTGATATCTTCAGGTGTGATGGATCCGCGGTGAGACGAACGAATGGACATTTCCCAGTGTTTTACTCGCCAGTAGCCGATTATGGAGGAGAGTAAGAAGAACCAGCCTTTTTTTGCGAGTGGCGAATGAGTTATAATTAATATAAGGAGACCGCTTCATTTTGTTGGTATGGGAATAAGACGTACCTAATGTCATGAGCAAGAACGACATCCATTCCTTTGACGAGATGCCAAATGGTGAGTCAGAAGGCGAAACTTCTGCTGAGGAGGTCGACGCCGAAGACGGCGGCTCCGGAAGCTTTGGTTCATCTATCAACCAATCAATCCCATCACCGGCCCCATCGCCACCGCCAACGGGACCATCCGTCCCATGTGCCACCCTTGAATAAAATCCATACTGAATCAAAGTCAGCCCTAACCCTGCTCTAGATCCATATTTTGCAGCATGTGAGGTATGTAGGAGGTACGTCAGAATGAAACCGACAAACTGGAAGAAAAAGGAGGTGAAGAGGTTGGTAGCGAAGATGAATACACTGCCGGCTGGTAGTTCATCTACCAGGATGTCACTGCCATCTAAACCAGAAGGTGCGTGGACGGTAGTTTCCCAATAGGGTGGAACGGTGTCTGCCTGGGCGTCTGCGTATGTCTTAGTTGTAAAGCGACAGGAATTGAGTGGGCTGTATGTAATTCTCGACAAAGAAATATAACTTACGGGAGGAGCATCCCTTGCTGAGTCCTCTGGGACTACGTGCACTTCGCCATTTTCAGTCCGCACAGTCTTGGCCTTGCCAGGCTTGGCCATCACATTAGCGAATACCCCATCATTCTCCACACCTCCTCCTACCCTTGCGCTCGAGTCTACTGCAGGTACGGGCGCATAATAAGTCGGTAAAATGCCTCCCAGTGCTCTTCTGAAAAATGAAGGCTGACGAAACTGTCGCACAGGTGACTCCGGGAGCTGACCATTCGAGTTACCGATATTATTAGGCAGAGCAAACGCAGATGGCCCTGGGGGTGATCCTGGTGGAGGACAATCGTAATCTCGTTCAAAGTCGTATGTACCAGGGGTTTGGTTTGTGCGTTCTGCGGCAGCTACGGCATGGTTGTGAGCTTGGGTAAGAGGAGTCGACTCAAGTTGCTCGTCGTCATCTTCGTCGTTATGGAATGCGTCGTGTAATTCACGTTCTGGATCTGGTACAGATTGTAGAGCGGTATAACGGGCAGGCATTAGAAAGGAGAATCAGTAGGAGATATGCACAAGGTGGGCAAGACTAAGAGTTTATAGCCACCGCTACTTTTGTGCAAAAGTTTCCTTTCTTATGAAACTGGAATTCTTAGTTTGGCGCAAATATGTACTGACCCAATTCAAACTCCGTGGCACTTTCAGAGTCGGGCGCTTGTAACCTTTGAACTAGGACTACCATGTCCTCAGTCACTTCTGCACCTTCCAATGGCTCGACTTTCCCCTCAAATGGCTCTGATACGTCTATATCGTCTATTCGAGCCACAAAAGTATGTGACCACAATCCCCATTTTGCAAAGTTCTTGGTTCTTACGAGCAAATATAGCGCAAATTCGACGACGCTATTCAAAATTTGGACGAAGCTGTACGATCGACCCACTCCTTAGATCGACCATCTCCATCAAAGAAGCCCAACATAACCCCCCGGTCATTGTACTCGACATTGGCCAAGTACGGAATCAAAACGAAAGAACCGAAGCTGTCAGTTACGTTCAGCCGTCTTGTGCCATACAGCATTCTGAGCCAAAACTCTTATATTTGCTTCATGCCTCAAGTAGCATCGACTCTGACCTTTCGAAAACCGCTCCTCATCTCGCGGCAATTCTTGCTCGAACCGCCACACGCACCCACAAGGCACTCCCATTCAAAGCCCCGGGTCGTACGGCGTCAAATTTGACGCCACTCAACTCAACTTCGGAGTACCGCCCCTCTTCAATCTCTTCTTTCCTCTCCCGTCTCGCTACATTCAAACTATCGACGTATGCAAACAAGCCAGCGGCAATCGATGCAGTAGCGGCTGCGAAATGCGGATGGATAAATGACGACAAAGATAGGTTGCGTTGCGGGATATGTGATGCATCTTGGGTCGTTGTGGGAAGGGAAGGCATGAACAGAGATGCTGGTAAGAAGGTAGGTTTGGGCTTGGGTAAATGGTGCTAAACAACCGTGTTGCAGCAAATACTTTGATCGAGAAGCAACGTGTGTCTTTGGTGGAGATGCACAAGGATGGCTGTCCGTGGAAAACAAAGCAATGCGATCGTGAGTGATGTCTTCGTTGTTATTCACATTGCATCTCAGTTTGTTCTAGCTTCAATATATCGTATACCACTACAAGCACCAGCGGTCATGGCAAGAGACATAAAGTCTAACGCGATTAAATTGGAAGCTGTATTACATGATGTAGAAGTAAAACATCCTTTGGTGCGCCATGCATCTCTACCAATCGTGATAATTTGATATTGACAATGCTACTTAAGACCTCGATGCAGATCAGCTCGCTACGCTCCACGTTATCTTCTGTCGCTGTTCCTACACCACCTATATCCGAAGGCGAACTGCCTCCGACACCCACCACTGCCGATTCGCGGTCATCACCGGCAGTACCGGATACGCAACCTTCAGAAACTGCGATCCTGACATCTCTCTTTGGGTGGACTCTAGCTCCTCCCCCTCCAGAACGGGAACGTCCGCGCACACCATCACTCTCTCGCGCGGCTTCCATGTTACCCCACACGCCATCCATGTCTCGTGCACACTCAATGATGCCGTCATCCCCTTCGGTGTCCCGTGCCCAGTCCGTCGCTTTGTCGTTACCAGGCGACGGGGAAAGTACGCCTGTGCGCGAAATGCTTCGACCGGGATCTGTACCTCCAAACACACCAAGGATACCAGGCATCAGCCGAGACACCTCACTCCTGCATTGTGTGCTCTGTCAACGGCGAGTGGGCCTCTGGGCATTCGCTCCTCCAACACCTCGTACTTCTATCACCGCCATAAACGGCGACGGACACAGTCAGCCAACCCCACGATCTAAGCGACAATTTGACTTGTTGAAAGAACACAGGTCCTATTGCCCTTATGTCGTACGATCGACCGTAGTTCCTTCCATGCCCACCCCTGTCTCACATACTCGGACGAGCAGCTCATCACTGACACAGCTCAATACTACAAATGGTGCTATTGAGGGATGGAGAGCAGTATTATCTGTTGTGCTCAAGTATGGCATAGGACAGAGGCAGCGGGTATCATCGAGTTACTTGGAGTGGGCTCAAGCAAACTTGGAGTCTTCTGCTGCCGTGTCGGCTACAACCCAAGAACAAGATTGCATGGAAGTCGATGGCATAGAGGCGATGATGGCTGGCGTCAAAAGTCGTGGGGTACTTTTTCTTTCTCATTTTGCACTATTGTACAGTAGCTGACATATTGTTTGACAGGGCAAGGAATTGTTGAAATACGTCAAGGGTCTTTTAGCTTGAGGTCTGGTTGAAACATTTGTTCCGTTACTTATACGTTGCTTTGAAAGGACTCAGTTGTATACACTATTGTTACTTTAAAGTCTGTATTACCGATGGTCTGCCCACCCAAACGTTGAACAAGGTTCCTGACCTTAGAAAGACTCGGCACCGACCCTGCGTTGTTTTTGTCACTTGCAGTGTCTTTATGGTGCTAGAAAGGGTTCCAAACAGAGTGAATTTAGCAGGCCATGAGACGTTTTATTGCCCTGTATACAAGATGGAGTACAAAATACATTAATTTTCTAGGTAGCATACCCGTTTAAGTACATGTTAGCTTGGAGAGCAAAAAGACAACAAACATAGCAAGACAAATGCAAAATGCGCAAGTTGAAATAACAATGCGCGAACCCAGTTGAGGACATCAGCCACGACTTCCTCGTTTGCCAATTTTAAGCATACGATCCTGACGATCCTTTTTGTTAGAGCCCGATAATGGAGGCTGCCCTTCAATCCGCTATCCGACCAATAGCTGCGTCAGAAGTGAAGGGCGCTTAGAAGCATGTCCGGATAACTGACTCTGAGTTTGAACTTTATGACTTTGTAGCCGTCTGCACCCAATTCGGAGTCCAACATCTACAAAAACATGACCGATGAACTACTTGAACAGGCAGAGAAATAAATACGGGCTCACCTCGTCGACAATGTAAAGCCCGTCGTATCTGTACCCCTTTACAGGAGCCCATAAAGAATTTGGATTTGGACCCCGCACGACTCTTACGGGGCGTTTGGTTTGCACCGATGTCTGAGAAGAATAAGCTGAGCGGAAAAATGAATGCAACAAACAGGCATACCAGAAGGGCTTGATTAGAACGATTATCTACTGTTTGATCACTGCGTTGAGGTCCCCATATATCCTAGAGACAGGGACATGAATATAATTTCATTTGGTTCACAGGAGGTGCGCACTGACGCTTCTCTGTGCAGGTCCGTCCCCAGTAGATTTGCCACCTAGCACAGAAATTAGCAACGCGACCACAGTACATACAACATTGTATCAAACTGACCTGCTCCCGTGTAAGTGCTGAAGAATCATATTACTTATAAGTTGTTGAACCATGACATTACCCCAGCGATGAACACTCACAAGGTACGACCAGAGTCTTTGTCATCCTTATAGCCTGCAGAAAGGACAACAGAGTAGGCTCCATCTGCTGCCGTGCCGTGGATCCCATGCTCTAGCATTGCATGCACACCGTCCATTCTACACTGTGGTCGCGTCCTCCACGTTGTTCCAACTGGGATACCAGGAATATGCCCGAAGATCTTCCTGTAGTTCATACATGTTACTACTACAGAATATCATCCACAACCAGCTTCGATATCACGCGCATACCCATCATGCCTTGGTGTGTTATCCGACATTGTTTTCAAAGATTGTCGACAGATACCAAGAGTTTGGACACAGAAAGGAGAACTTACTGAAGAGAAGAAGTTGGAGATTGAGCGCGAGGTTAAGCTGGAAGAAGCTGGAAAGTGGCAGTTGGCGCGTGGTCACCGCACGTGTTCGTGACTCAACAGACGCAAATATCACACTGACAGTAACAAATCTACAGGCCACAAGACTCCGAGTGTATATTGCGCAACAAAACGACAAGACCTCTGCATGGAAGCCCTACGGCTTACATTCATCTCTATTGCAAAGTTTCACCAGACCGTCTTTGATCCACTCATTTGAAAACTTCTCCGCCTTCTTTGCCCGCCGTCTGCGGTCCCTCTTCGCCATGATCGTCGCCTGTTCTGATTTAAGAATCCCAATAACCTGTCTCGCAGCCGCCACATCATCTCGAAGATGAAAAGCCGTGATGAACATCTTGAGCAGCGGCCGGACGTGTCTTTCAAACGACAGCGGTCCGTTAAGCTCCGGCAACTTGAATATCTGGCGATTCGGTTCGGGTGTGCCAAACGGCACTAGACCATGACTGCCCCCAGGGTATCCGTTTCTGACCAAATAATCAAATAAGATTCGCAGCTTCACGCTGTCCATCCCATCCTGCCAGCGCAAAAATGCCTTCAGCATAGTATTGACTGTCACGCGATCTGGGACCAGTTCGCCTTGCTGGACGAGAAAATCGTACGCCTTCAAGATCTTGGGAATATATCGGCCATCTTTAGTCCGTTTACGAGTGTAGAAATCTAGGATGACATTCCCAAGTGTCGTACGCGCCGGAATTTCCAGGTGCTCTCGTGTGTTAAGGAAAAGCCGTTTCGCAGCCACGATACGACCAGCATCCACCAATATTCGCGTAGCATATTGTGCAGCGGGACCATTCGAAGCAAAGATAGTGGACGAAATCTTGGACGAAATCTTGAGAGACAGGGCTGGTGGGGAGAAGCTGCCGCGAAATTTGACTCCATAAGCCATTTTAAACATGACATCGCGGTCGCGGTCTACAGTAGACGTAATGGCCCCACTTCGGGAAATACCCAAGATACCGACTATTCGAAAAGCATTCCTGTTCCGGAGCTGTGATGTCGCAAGGGACTGTAGTATTCGTGCAACAAGACGGGATTGTCGATATTTGATGAGCACGGATAAAAAACGTAGGATAAACGCTTTACTGAAAAAGAACGGCGAAGAGCTCAAAACCGTTTCAAAGATAGCACCCGCCTTGGGAGCATGGTTGGAGGAGGCCAATACAGGCAAAATGTATTGGATGACCGCACGATATTTTGGCGCAGGAGGCAAGGCTTTGTAGGACTTATCCATTACATCGCCCACCACAGTTGCGACATCGGGGTGAAGGACGGATTGCTGTCTTTTCGCAAGGGCAAGCAGAACACGAATTAGGAGTTTCTGTATTTGACTGTGCGACATGCCGGAGTCGTGGAAGAAGGGTAGAGCAACGTTGACCAAACCTTGTGATGCAAGGGACATGGCCAATGAACGAATGCTATCCATCGGGAGGCTTGTGGTGCCACGCACAAGTGAATAAAGTTTGCTGGCGATTCGGATATCCCGAAGACTAAGATTGGAGAAGATCTCTCTGATCATTGTCTGCCAATGAGTCTCATCAAAAGACTCCTGAAGGCTCGCGATAACATGTTGCAAAGAACCTGGGCCGCAATTAAACGATGCACGTATGTATTCCGTCGCCAAAGAAGCAACTTGTGTCACTTCAGACGTGTCGTTGTCATCGATGCGCCATAACTCGGATGAAATGCAACGGCGGTCAACAGCACTTGTCAGTGCGGCATCCTTGGCTATGGCTGCCAGCCAAAGGAACGATACTGCCACGATTCGAGACATACGTTTCGACCGGCTCGCAGGACTATCGCACCATTTCGCCCAAAGTGATTGGCCAATATCCTGGATACTCAGTTTGAGTGAACTGTCCGGGAAATCAGGCAGCCTGATACAATTGAGCGACTTTTGTACTGTCGCAAGGACGCAGATCACATCCCAATCTGTATTTACGGTCTCAGCCTGCGTGATAGTGCCAATGCAGCAGGTGTGATCCACTGAAGATGTGTTGCAAAGGGCCAGAAGGACAAGACTGTTCCAGCGCTGTGCGAATGGTATATGAGGTGCAAAATTCGCAAGAGCCTCGGACATAGCCCATCTGTACTCGACGGTTATAGACTCATCCTTTGAGTAAGGAAAAGGTGAGAAGGTAGCGGCCGTTAATAGGGCGGTTAAGCCAATGATTCCGGAACCCTCTGCGCCAGCGTTCGAGCCACTGACGGTGATTTCAGTTTGAGGTGATTCATTAACATGTCGGGACAATCCCCTAGTGGAGACCATGAGCAAAGCTTCTTTGGACTTCTCAGACAGGTCGGAACCCGACCTCAGCACGATTTGCCATAGGACCGCCAGTAGTCGAGGATGCTGTAGGGCATACGACCAGGTAAGCAAATCGCACAGGCCTTCTGCTGCACAGCAAAGATGCCTGGGCGTCTGCAGGGAGAGCAATGCCTCGAAGTATGGCCCGTGGAGCTCCGAATCATACGATTGGCGACGTATAAACCAATATTCACGATGTGCTCGAGACATTGCATCGTGCTTTTGCTGAGTGTCAACTGAGGATACAAATAAGTGTGAAGCAAAACATGGGTAGAAGATTTCTTACATCCCAATGGTGTTCCTTGGGCAGAGCCATTTACAATGGCTAGATTGGCGCGCATGAGCCAGTAATGATCGGAAGACGTTAGCTCCCAGCCCATGCTCTCTTTCTGCATTGCTATTTGAATAATGATCGACCAGTAAGTGCGAGGAGGTTGGTTCGTGAAGCGGGAGGCTAAAGAATGTGCGTACAGAAATGTACAAGCGGGAGATATCGTTATAGTGCCAAACAAGCTGATTAGAGAGCTCAGATGATATTGATCAAGCCTCCCGAGAAGTCCGGCAGATTCCGCGGACGCGAAGAGTGAGCTGAGTGCATCAGCGTCGTATGTCTGGGGTCTGCGGGACTGCGTGTTTTCACCCGATAGAAATCGGATAAGAATGTCCACTGATGATGTGTGTTCCTGCTGACGTTGTGTGGGTTCGCGCTGGTGCTGATTTGAAGCCACGCGCTCTGTATGATCCGTCTGTGTCACTTGCATCTGCAAGACATCTTGCGTATGTATCCGTTTGTTGGCACGAGATGACGGTCGATTGTTTGGAATACGCGCAGAAGTATAGTCCTGTACACCGCGTGTCATCTCGTCAGACGTGCGCTTCTTTGCATGGCTGCTTGATCGTTCTTGAGCAGACTTATTGGTCGTAAGTTTGGGTGCATCAATGCTGCATAAGGACTGCTTAAGTATTAGAACCTCGATTGGAATTGTGTTGAACCGACCGAATGATAGGCGTTGCGCTGATGCACCCACGCAGAGCGGAGATGGTCGGCATGCATCTTCGCAACATTCCATTGCGTGAAAATGAATGCACAGCTTGTGTCGCTGGCCAGCTCGAACACAGCGTATTGCAGGCAGCTACAGATGGCCTGAGGCTGCCTTAGGTCGATTCGAGTTGGTTTCAAGTTGGAACGAAGAAGATCGTGCGAACAATCTGCCTTTTACTGTTCTGAACCTTATTTTAAGTAGTACACCAGTGATTGTGAAAAAAACCTTCTTGCTCTAGACCGACCCACACAACCAGTTGCCTTGAAAAATCCATTGGCACCATCAGGTATATCATTTGATTACGTGTAGTTGCTGGATGTACTGAAAGTTTACGATTCAGAGGTCAATTGGGAGGCACTAGTTAATCACATACACCCCGAACGTTACATTTTTCTTGTGAGTTATCCTTGCATGTATGCCTTGCCCGATGTCTGAAAGGATTATAGTTTACACACATATACAATGGGTGCTACTCGTGCTGAGAAGGAGGTTTATTTCGTCAAGCTCAAGGAGCTCCTAGCCAAGTACCGTATGTGCTTGGATCTGATGAAAGCTATACGGTCACTTACTTAAGTTTTAGCCTCACTCTTCTTGGTCAACGTCGACAATGTCGGATCCAACCAGATGCACCAAATTCGTGTGGCCCTGCGCGGCAGAGGTATTGTCCTGATGGGCAAGAATACGATGGTTCGCCGCGCTATCCGCACAGTTCTCTCTGAAAACCCGCAATACGAGCGTCTCCTCCCTCACATTAGGGGCAACATTGGTTTTGTCTTCACCTCGAACGACCTCAAAGAAATCCGTGATATCATCATCTCCAACAAGGTGGCGGCACCCGCCCGTGCCGGTGCCTTCGCTCCCAAGGACGTGACCATCCCCGCCGGTAACACTGGTATGGAGCCTGGCAAGACATCTTTCTTCCAGGCCCTCGGTATTCCGACGAAGATTGCTCGTGGTACTATTGAAATCGTGTCCGACATTAAGGTCGTTGTCGCCGGGACCCGTGTTGGTTCCTCCGAGGCGACGTTGCTGAACATGTTGAACATCTCGCCGTTCACATATGGGATGACTGTTGTGCAGATCTTTGATCAGGGCAACGCATTTGCTCCGGATGTTCTCGATGTTGACGAGAAGGATCTCATCGATCGCTTCATGTCTGGTATCAAGACGATTGCAGCTATTTCCTTGGCCCTCAATTATCCAACCATTGCCTCGGTCACTCACTCTCTTGTCAACTCGTACAAGAACCTCATTGCTATCGCACTGGCCACAGAGTACACTTTCGAGGGGGCTGAAAAGGTGAGCTTTCGCAGTCCACCTGGGAACGACAACGAATCCGAAGATGAACAAAAAAAATTGCACACTGAAAATACTGAGCGTCTCAAGGATGCATGCTGTTAATCAAAGTCAGAATCGCCCTGATGGATTCGTCGTGTTTGCCGTTCTCGTATTGTCGACTGTTTGATTGACATACATGCTTTCCAGGCTAAGGAGTACCTTGCTAACCCTGATGCATTCGCTGTTGCCGCTGCACCAGTTGCAGAGACTGCTGCTGCTGCGGACGCTCCTAAGGAGGAAGCCAAGCCTGCTGAAGAGGAGGCAGAGTCCGACGACGATATGGTAAGTCATATTTCAACTTGATTGATGCAGTACTGCCAAGCTGAAAATTGCAATTACAGGGCTTCGGTTTGTTCGACTAGTTGGCTTGTATATTATCGTGTACCTTTGCGCGGCGCAGATTTTACAAACGAGTGCGAGACCAAATTTAAGTCGGGATTTATTTGAGTTTAGAATCAATTTTGAATGCTTTATCAAGACATCAGGCGGGATATACCATTGCGTATCTCATCCCAATCGTCCTCGTTGATTTTCGGTTCATGCCGAATCATCTGGAAATTGTCGAGATGAATCGGTTTTATTTGTTAACGTCGATCTCACAATGTCACATGCCAATGCGTCGACGCGTCACACGCGTCACATGCATGATGCATATTGTTCTATCTAATATCCTGAGGCACGAAGGTTGAAATCATAGGCTGGTAGCTGCCTTTGGGAGACTAGTTCTATCAAGTCTGTCAACGGAATCGGGTCGGTGTGTCGATGAAACTTTGAAATGTTGTTGCAAATAGTACGTACTTGGCACTGTTTCTCCTTAACAGCAACGTTTGAAGGACCTCTTGTTCCTAGGCGGTGTATTATTAGGTCATGACTACATATTCCATCTACCATCAACGCTTCTATATGTTCCCAAAGCATGTGGTCTCCATTCACAAGCTTCCCAGCTGTGTCGACAAGCGTTTGAGCTGGAACGAAGCGCCTTGCACCTTCACATCTGCAAGCTAGGTACTCAGGAAACCATGTTCTCAGCCTTGCTATTCACTTGGCTCTTTTACTCCCTGGGCGTGATCGCCTGGTGATCGCAGACCCTATTTTGATACACAATGGACCAATAACTTTACCTGTTGCAAAGCGATTCAGGTCAACTGGGATAGTGAATACTCTGCATTATGACCAGGCTAGAGCCAAAACCCTTCGGCCGGGCCAACGCCGAGGCGAGAATAAACGGATTGCAATCCGTGAACGTCCCCAGCGCCAACCGGGCATTCGAATATACACTTCCGGTCTCAGTCAGGAGCGCTCCCTCCCACGATATCGCGAACGATAACCTCATAGTGGACACTAAAAGCTCTAATACGTGGATTGGAGCAAATCGAATTATCTCAAAACTAGCACCAGCATCTAAACCCCCGACAATGCCGTGCGTATCCGTCTTGTACCGGATTATACAAATTTAAATCGTTCAGTCCGTGACTTACGGATCTGGTACATTCTGCTGTACCCTTCCTTGTATTATTCAAGAGACTATCGGCTTACGAAGACGCAAAAGGGATCGAGTATATTGATTGATCAAGTTCTCTCGCCAAAGGGTTCGTCATCAAAAATTAATCCATGGCCACCAATTCCGAAACATTTGATGGATTGGACGGCATTTGGGGGTAAAGCGATCCACTTGGTATCTAATAAAATTTCAGCCTTGGTTGTACCGACTTAACAGTTGGCACGTCATGCTGATATAGGATTGTATATCCATGCCAATTTGTGGTTCTTTAGGCACACTGCAACTGGCGCGTACGACATCGATCTCAGCTGTTATGGTCAAATTTGTTCAGCCAGGGTACCATACCTGCTAACGAGTTCAGTGTTTCATTCGAGCACTCGAACGAACTGGGTCAAGTCAATGGCGAACTTATGTTCGGAGGCATCGACCCGAGAAAACACTTACCAGTACGGTTCGACATGTTATTGGCATTGCCAAGTCCTCTGACCAAATTCGCTCCCGCGAACTTTTCTTGGAGAATTGACCAAACGATAACCTACGGTGAAAACGTCACTCCTATTCTGTCTGCCACGGCCGGTACCTGCGACACGTATTCAACCCTGGTAGTACTTATCGCTTCTGGTGATGCATCTTATTGACAAAGTTATGCAGATGCGTTCGCCCGCTATCAGACAGTCACAGGTAGCATGGTGGACAACAACACCGGTCTCCTTCAAATCACCCGACTCAATGATGCTCAATAATATGCCAATCTTCAAAGCCTACATTGGTGGTGTAATGTCAACAATTTTCTTTATAAGTAGCTATGCATCTAATTCTGCCTGACCGCAACGGGTTGCGAATGGGCCTCGCCACCACGAAATACTCGGGCACCACCACGAACTAAAGCGGTGGTTTTGGCCTCAGTGAGTCTGGCGACGTTCAACGGTGCGTTCGGTTAATTCTGATCCGGTCGGCTAACTCAATCCGCGTCTATAAGAATGTTTCGGGTTTTCGGTTAATTAGTGTGTTCAATGTTCATATCGCACTGCATGCGAGAGAACCTTCCGGGCCCACTGTATTTCAGACGCAGCTCGGGTTGAATAAATCAATGCAAACAGCTCCCGTTTTACGTTGTTCAGGGACAACGTTGTGAAATTAGTACTCGGCAACCGCAGCTTAGATTATATCCATTTTCACTCGCTATCGATTCGGTCGAATTGCTCGATATTTGGCTATAGTATGTTGAAACGGAAAGGACCGGGTGGACCTCGGCAATACTGATTCTGGTTGGTTGTCCCAGATTGCATGACGCGCGTTTTGGGATGTCCCTAAAGAATGACGATTCGATTCCGTCGTTCAACCGTACGATTCACTCTCAGCTCCAGCAGTTTCACACCGCCATCTCATACCGCCAGCGCGGCGAAGCTCTCGGACGGAGCAGGGTGTTAAATTTTTAGACACGTCGAGCTCCGCGATCAACGTTCGCAACCTCACTCGTCAAACTTTCCCCCTCCTATCTGCACTCCCCGAAAGATCCGAATATTGTCTTCGTATCCGATTACCCTCTCTTGAATGTACTTGTCGTCAGGATCACCCAAGTCATAAAACAATTCTGCCAGGATGTCCACTCCGATCCTCTCTCCTCTGTCATCCGATCCTAGTCTCGCTGACACGAACATGGGCGAGAGCAGCCACCTCATTGTAGTCTCCAACCGTCTCCCCATCACAATAAACAGGGATGACAAAGGCGAATATCACTTCAAAATGTCCTCCGGTGGTCTGGTATCCGCTCTTTCGGGCTTCAAGAAATCAATGAACTTCACCTGGATCGGGTGGCCAGGCTTCTTCATCCCAATCAAAGACCGACCACATGTAGACAAACGCCTGATGGAGGAATATTCTTGTCAGGCTGTCTACCTCGACGATGATGTTGCCGACCGTCATTACAATGGTTTTTCCAATTCGATTCTCTGGCCTCTATTTCACTACCATCCAGGCGAAATGAATTTTGATGAGGAAAACTGGCAGGCATATCGGCAAGCAAATTTACAGTTCGCTGAGGCGGTCCGTCAGCAGATCACGCCGGGAGCTATGGTATGGGTGCAAGACTACCATCTCATGATGCTGCCTATGTTGTTGCGGGGCTTGATCGACGGCAGGTCTCATATCAGAGATGTGACGAAGAATGAACTGTCGAGGGTTACTGAAGGTGTGGAGGGCGATGACATGCTAGTTGATACCAAGAGTATACCTGGAATCAAGATTGGTTTCTTCCTGCATACTCCTTTCCCAAGTAGTGAAATCTACAGGTGAGCTCATACGTGTTGTACGCGTTGCAGATTTGCTGCTGATGGAAATCGACGTCTTTGTCAGAATTCTACCTGTCCGGCGTGAAATCCTTCTGGGCATTCTTTACTGCGATCTCATTGGCTTTCACACTTATGATTATGCTCGTCATTTCCTTTCCTCGTGCACACGTATCCTCGGCCTCCCTACCATGCCCAACGGTGTTGAGTTTGAAGGACGTTTAGCACACGTCGGAACGTTCCCAATCGGCATTGAGCCGATGTCTTTCATTGACGTGACTATTTGTTTTTATACAACTCTCTTCTCGTACATTGACATATCCTCCTGAATACAGAATTTGAAAAAGGAATCGGTCAAAACTCGGATTGCACAGTTGGAGCAACGCTTCGGTGGCGTCAAGGTTATCGTCGGTGTCGATCGTTTGGACTATATCAAGGGTGTTCCTCAGAAACTGCACGCCCTTGAACTCTTCCTGTCTCAACACCCAGAATGGATAGGCAAGGTTGGTCGGTTTCCCTGCATTGCGCGTTTGTCTTAAGTATGGTTTGTTCAGGTCGTCTTGGTTCAATTGGCCGTACCTTCGCGTCAAGACGTCGAAGAGTACCAGAACTTACGGTCAACGGTTAACGAGCTTGTGGGGCGTATCAACGGTCGTTTTGGAACAGTCGAGTTTATGCCAATTCATTTCATGCACAAAAGCTTGGCATTTGATGAATTATGCGCATTATACGCAGTTAGTGACGTCTGTCTCGTGTCCAGTACCAGGGATGGCATGAATTTGGTAAATGACTTTAATCTTACTGTAAAGTCCTCTTGTTCATCACAATAATCACCAGGTTTCATACGAATATATTGCTTGTCAACAAGCCCGCCAGGGCGTCATGATTCTCTCCGAGTTCGCTGGTGCCGCGCAGAGTCTCAATGGTTCTATTGTCGTGAATCCCTGGGATTCTCAACAAGTCGCCAATGCGATCCATGAAGCAGTCACAATGGACGCGGACAAGCGTGCAGAAAATCACCGTAAATTATTCAAATATGTGAACAAGTATTCTGCGGCATTCTGGGGATCGAGCTTCATCAAGGAGATGGGGAAGCTGAAGACGGATGAGGTGGATAAGGAAGGACAGGCAGAGTTGGGCGTCAAGGCGGACGAGAAGGGTGGAAAGGGTGGGGGGACCAATCTTGTCTATGGCAGGGTGCCAACGGTTAGCGCTGGGAATGCTCGGAGTCAAGATGCATAAAGGAATCAGTACTGTTTCGCTTGCTGGAATTGTGTTCAAACATTAGACATGTAGAATTGGTCCATTATTGTCTTAAACGCATACACGCTGTAGTCCGTCATCTCATTATGATTCTATCACACCATTGGAGCTCATATACGTACACCTTATGAATGTACCGGGCGCCACGGACAATATACGTGCTAGCTGTGTATCTAGCTGTCTTACACACTCCGAGTGACATCATGATATCCATGCACTCCCTAACACAGATTTAGGCTGTTCCAATAGGCAGTGGAACATCTTCAGGGTGAATGTACCGGTTTAATACTAGGAGGTGACCCTTCTTCTATACAGCTGAAACTCTTCGCTGACTGGCTGTCGAAACCAGTTGATTGGTTGATCGGGTACCTTGGTCTGACATGTTCAAACTCGGATTCTCTGGCAGGACAAAATTTGAACTACGTTGATCGCCCTTGCATGTCATCCCGATGTCCCGCCTAGTATAATTAGTTGCCGAGAAGTTTTCTAGTAATCATTAACTTGACACAAGTAGTATCTGGACCCTGATATTAGCCGCAATGCAATGAACATCCCGACTCATACTAGGAAGCAATGATGTCGACCTCGTGGGCAATAACCAGATATGTTGAACAAAGTCATTGCATTCTGTAAATAAGAACTCATCTGAACAAACAAGGCACCTATAAACCGATTTTCAATCAGTGGAGTGGATGTACATAGAACCTACAAACGGGGACTTGGAGGCAGTGCATGTTCGTCTGTTGGAGTGAGAAATACGACGACGAGAGTATCGAGCCAGCAGATGGATAGCTGAATGAACTTTGAGAAGAAGCCGTGCCAAGAAACCGCAGATCGGAAACGACAGCGATCCGCCCGTCGAGCGTCGATGTATAACGTGCAATCCCGTCATCGCCTACGTTCGAGATCAAGAGGTTACGGGTATGAGTCATATGGCTGTAAGTTCCCAAGCCGCCGTAAAGACAACGGTGATTGGTTAACACCAAGATTTTACGGAAGATGCGGGATAAAAAAGATTTGGTGAGGAGGCTGCAACAAATACCAAGAGTCGAGGGAAACGCACTGCTGGAGATATCTGAAGGCAAGTCCGCATTATGCATCGACAACATGTTGAGTTGCTGAATCCGAAATGACTGACACATGGTCCTTCTCGACAAGAAAAGATATAGAGTATAGCGAAAAGAGGGCATATCGTCGTCGCGATCGGCTAAGTAATGGCGACGTGTATGTCACAAGTAGGTATTTATCCATCAACGCCATAGTTCTTGATATTGGTGGGGTCTTGAGACAGGGAGGTTGAATTCGCCAACGACTGTAATTACAATATGCCAACATGGACATTTTCATACGTTTGCTCCGTAGCGAGCGCTAGGTAGGCGACAAAACGCCTGGTACAAAGAATTCAATGCCAGACCGTTGCTTGAGGGCTCATTTGCCTCAGATAACCAGAACACCGAAGAAACACACAGGGAGAAACCAGAATGAATGCATAGTACTAGTGTCGTTGTGTAACGGCGAGCACAGCAACTCGATATAATGCGACAACGCCGCGGACTTGTTGTTTCAAGAAGACTTGGACCCAAGTAAGTGAATACAGAGTGTAGCCGACAAGGAAGTGGTCTTCCGCAGTTGGGTTGCCAACCATCCAGTTGAGGCGCCAATGCAACGCGCAAGATCGGTTTGAGGGAACAAGATTGAAGCACAGCCTGCTATTGGTATTCGTGCGACCGTGCTGCGGGAAACTGTTTGAGGGATCCAGTACAAGGACTCTGGGCGCCGCAGGTCGCGAGGTCAACGGTTTCAGTGGAGCAAACATCGGTCGCACTATTTCTTCCGAAAGTGCTGCGCTCTATCTTGTAGTCAGCTCGGACCTAGCTCGATGTAATAAAGTCGGGGGTACTCGAATGCAATATTATCGACGCCAGTAGCAAGCAGAGTCGGATGTGGCGCGTTCAAAAGGATACCAGAATTGGCCCCGAAACACCCCAAACGGGTAAGTACATCCCGTAGATTTGCTATCGGCAGGAACCGACCAAAGGAGAAACATGAAGGCGCAGTTCCCATCGAGACACATAGCAACCGAGAAAGCTTAGACGCCCTCGGCGCTGGCGAGGATCTTCAAAAGAGGCCAGTGCGCAACGAGCGCCCACTGACGAGGCGCCGAAGCAATAGCAGTACTGGTGTGGGAGTTAAAAATTAAAACCATAGCTCGTCACTCAACTCAGATGGTGACGCTGTCTGACATATTTTAAAGTGCTCGCGTGACACGCCAAGACTTTGGCACTGTTGTTACTGGGAGTGTTGTATGTATGACCTCAGACTTGTCCGAGTCCCTGAAAGATTCGACCGATCGTCGTTCTCATAGTATCTTGACGGATTTAGATCGATCCACATTCCCATTGCGTCGCTAAGCAGCTGTCAAGCTTTCAAGAATCAGGATGCCGCTCCGATGCTGTATATGCCATTTCCATATTGGGTTTACATGAGTCCACGAACTTCAAGAAATGACTAAGAACGCCATAAATATGGATCGATACTAGCCGAAAGTTCTCAGGACTCTTTCTGATATCATGGTTCGTGTTGTGAGGCATTTATGTGCCTCGAAGATTGGTTCAAAGGCGAGGAGTTTTTCGTCTAAGCGCCACGCGGCCCACGCCAGTGTGCCTTCTCAGTCACTAGGTCTAAACTAATCAAACTCACAGAAGGCGTGCATCAGAAAGCTCTCGTCATTGCCCTAATGTACGGATCGTCTATCTAATCCCGAGTCATTAAGCTGTATCACCGTTCGACAAGGATAAATCACGAGTTCTTTATGGAGGAACTTTCCGATCTTGACTTTGAACGTTTGCCGCAGTGTAGCCGTTTAATTGAACCGGCCTTCTTGTGCTGTGTGAAAAGCATGATTTACTTGGTCCAGATTCGCAAGGGGTCCTGTGATCCACGCCATTGGGGTCGGAGGAAAGCGAAAGGGTGAAAGATGGATCTCCTTTATAAGTATCTGCACGCACATCATCAGCTCCCATCCTGTAACCGGAAATATGGAACAGTGGAAGGCACAAACATGAACCCGCAACAGCATAGCATGTTCATGAACCTCCAAATACTGAGAATCTAGACGGAGTCAACTCCGATAAGACAAGCCTAAGGCACATATAAGCCATACTGTATCCGGGTAGCATGTGGAAATGGTGGTAGGCTATCGTGGAGACTCAGGTGGAGTTGAAGGCGGTGGACGCGAAGTTCGTATTTTGGAGTACTAATTGGCATATAAGGAGCTGTCCATGAAAGCAACTTGCGAATGTGGAAAAAGCTCAAATGGACATTTGAGGATATACACAATGGATGGGCGTGCCGCTACCTATGCCGATAATGCTGGTTTATCGAGAAACTATTAGTTACCAGTATAAACAACAATGGTTCGATTTTGAACTCCCATTTAAAGTCCGTTCTTTGATTTAACGGGGGTGATCGTTTCAGAGTACAGTTGAGGGGGGTGTGGTTGGAAAGGGTCTTGAGATCCGGACGAGAACCAAAATGGAGGGTGTTTGCTTTGTCGTCGGGATGGAAGAGAAATACTTATGGTATTTGTGGGTCCCGACAACAATGGCATAACTGAATTCGGCATTGCGATGGCCATAGCCGCCTTGTTAGTGGAAAACAAGAAGTCTGAAGCGAAAATGGTGGGTTCACCTGTCTGGGTATTGTGACTGGAAACACAAAGGTAGCGTATATCTCGCGAGTGTCCATCGATTCGGCAAGCCCCCTTCAACTTTAGCCGAAGAGGCTGTAAAAGAGGATTCTCAGAACTGCGATCGCAAGGCTAAAGCATGCAACGTCCTCATGTTCGCGGCGAGGAGACACGAGCACTCAATAGCCATTGACTTGATTGTCATTGTTTTTTCGGAAACTCGGAATAGTGAGCATACCTTTATATATGCGGACCGCTGTCTGGCAAGTTATATGTAATTTGTTGGCAATGACAATGGGTTGTGTGTGGTGGCGTTGATCCACGTTAGTATTTAGGTATGTATTTGTCAAAAAGGCGGTTCGCCGTCGATTAAATGCCTGCGATGAGATCTGGAATACATGGAGGCCAAGTAATCTCCGTGGGTTGCACAAGCTGGATAGCGTCCGGTTTACTAGCGAACGGTGAACGCAAAGGAGGGCCACGGTTAATAGCCAAGAGGTGTTTGTAAAGCATGATTTGAAGAAGGGGGGCCGAGGACAGCCGTATTCCGACCACAAAGGCCTAGGGACTCGTCTTGGGATGTCAAAACATTCCTCAAAATCACCGAAGCATGGCATTTAGACAGCATTTCGTCGGTATTCGTGTGGGTGTTTGCTGCGGGGCCAAAAAAAATTGCTCGTAGACAGCAGCTTAATAAGAGTCCTTCGGGCTTGGCTCGTATGGCCACCTGCTGAGGTTGGGCCGGATCATAACTGTTCCTTTGGCTATCCGCTCCAGCATCAAGTTAGCCGGGAGCACGATGTTTTCAGCTAAAGACTGACGGTTGGCAGTGCAAGTGGACGTCGGCGACAAGAGGTTGCGTCGGAGGGTCGGGAATGAGAGGGCTACGTCGGAGACATTACCATATAGGGGCAGTTCCAAACGGGGCGTTGTTTGCTTCTGACGCCCAGCGGTTGCTAGGCGCCCTTTGTCTCTTGTGCGCTTGAAAATATGTATATAATTGAGAGATGACTACATAGGAGAATGCACATAGCACTGGGGCCCGCGTCTCCATTGTGGTGGAACATGTACGGAGATCGATCTGCTTGGCAATTTCCGTACGTAATAGATCGGTACAGCATACACTGCCTCGCCCAAATGCATCATAGTACTATCCCGCTGTGACATCTGTTTATACACGGTTTATCCGATAGTTCCTCTTGTTCGTCCTTGCTTGCACCTCTCCGTCTGCCTCCTGAACCATTCCTTAACCTTTTTTTAAATTGCAGACTAGGAAGAGCAGGTGCTAATGGCGGGCAACCATCCGAACATCCCACACATCGCTGTTACGACAGATTTTGATCCCCCCCACAGCGCAGACGGCAAATCCCCACGCAATTCAATTCTCCTCGATGAGCAGGAGCAGACGCTGTCTCCAGATACTGAACCATTTGTAGCCGCCCCCACGACCCCTCAGTCCGGTGGCCTACAACCCGTTCATGCGCGTTCCCCGAGCGACCCAGCTTTTTTATCGCCGTTTGTGATCTCCCCTCCATCTGCAACAGGAGGTCGTATGTCTCTTGATGTGCCACCACGCTCACCGTCGCCGAGTTACGCGTCATCAATCGGGGGGTCATCGACCGTGGCACCACCATCACCAACTTTGTCCACTCAGTCGTCGGTGCACTTTGCAACATCTGTGGCGCTTCGGGACAATAAACCGGGAGACGGGACATCTTCTCTGGGGCTTCTGAATACAGACAGGTCGGTAGCCAAACATATTCGGAAACCTAGTTGGGCCAGCTCTGGGGGTCATAGCAGCCTCGATGGAACCGAACCTGACCATGGCGTTACTGGCCTCTCATCAGTGAGTATGACTGCGGAATCACCTACACACACACACGTCGACACTTTCTCGGAACGTTCACATTCACGGTCACATCCGAAGAAAGACAGTGCTGATTCAGATGGTGTCACTGCTATCTCCGAGATAGGTGTCCAATCACGAACTCATGGGAAAGGGAGAGTAGAGGGGGAGGAAGAGGAGCCGAAGCATATACGACTAGATTTGGAGCAGGATTCAGATGAGGTGAACCCGACACCGTTCGCGTTTAAGCCGTTTACCTTGGCGAGTATGTTGGATCCCAAGAATTTGGAGAGTTTGGAGACGTTAGGAGGTGTCGGGAGCCTGTTGAAAGGGCTTGGAACAAATCGGACTCGTGGTCTTGGGAGAAAGGCGTTAATAAAGAACGCGAGTTCAGATGGACGGCCAGGAGCGGGTCAAGGTGCCTCACAACGGCATGAGCGGGAGGAAGGGGGCGCGGTGCCTGGGATTGTAGTCACCCCGCCGGATGAGTTGAAGAGTAGTGGCAAAGGCGATGATGACGATGAGGATAATGACGACCCTGCGTTTTCTGCTTCTCTCGAGGACCGCCGACGAGTTTATGGATCCAATGTTCTCCCGCATCGCGCCACCAAGAACCTATTAGCTCTGATGTGGCTCGCTTTAAAGGACAAAGTCTTGGTACGTGTCTTTCGTATTTATCTAGCGCGTGCGCCATTTTAAGGCGGAATTTGGCAGGTCCTGTTATCTATCGCTGCCGTAATTTCTCTTGCACTCGGGCTTTTCCAAGACTTTGGGACACCACGACCAGCTGGCCAACCTCCTGTCGATTGGGTCGAAGGCGTCGCTATCATGGTCGCCGTTTTCATCGTAGTAAGCGCGCTTCCCACCACACAGTCTGCTCATCGTTACGACATTACTTGTAGGTTATGGTCGGCTCTATAAACGATTGGCAGAAGGAACGTCAGTTTCAAGTGCTTAATGATAAGAAAGAAGAGCGCGGAGTCAAAGTTATCCGAAATAATGTAGAAAGAATAATCGATATTAAGGTTTGCGTCCCGCTATCCGCTAACTTTCGTCCAGACTGACCAATATGGTTCCCACGTATATAGGAAGTGGTAGTTGGCGATATTGCTCTACTGGAGCCCGGTGAAATTATCCCCTGCGACGGTGTCTTCCTCTCAGGCCATAATGTCAAGTGCGACGAATCAGGCGCAACAGGCGAATCTGACGCGATCAAGAAAATACCTTATGATGAATGTATCGCACTTAGAAACAAGGCCAAAGCAGCGGAGGGCGCCGACGGAGGGGAACTCCATCTAGGCAGTATGGGACATACGGACTGTTTCTTGGTTAGTGGTAGCAAGGTGTTGGAAGGCGTGGGTAGCTATGTCGTCATTGCTGTTGGGACGAAGAGCTTCAATGGGAGAATCATGATGGGTTTGTTTTGATAGTTTTCTTCATTCCGTTGCCGCAGGCTGACCCTATTCCTTCCTCTGCAGCACTCCGCGGGGATCCGGAAAACACACCTTTACAGCTCAAGTTGAATGCCTTAGCAGAATTGATTGCAAAATTGGGTAGCGCGGCCGGCCTTATACTTTTCACGGCCCTCATGATCAGATTTTTTGTTCAGCTTGGAACTGGTGTGCCTGAAAGGTGAGTGTATACCGTGGCCTTTTTTAGTGATTGATTTTAAAGAAACTTATTCGCTTGTCGTTTAGAACCGCTAACCAGAAGGGTATCGCGTTCGTCCAGATTCTTATCATCTCGGTTACATTAATTGTCGTCGCAGTTCCCGAAGGCACGTGACAGCTTTTCAGCGATAGGAACGCCTACTAACAGCTCTTGTCTATTTAGGTCTTCCCTTGGCAGTCACATTAGCACTTGCCTTCGCGACCAAGCGCATGACCTATGAGAAGCTGCTCGTACGAGTCCTCGGCTCCTGTGAGACAATGGCCAACGCATCGGTCGTTTGCACCGACAAGACAGGTACTCTAACTCAGAACGTCATGTCAGTCGTCGCGGGCTCTGTTGGCATCCACGCAAAGTTCGTTCGGAAGCTCGAGGATAACCAGGCCAGGACGAATGCCCACGAAGAGCACAGCGAAGACTCGCCGAAACCAGCCGGTACTCGGAAACACCCTGATGACTTCTCGATAGATCAAGCCGATTTAAACAAGGCCATGTCGCCTCAGCTGCAAGACCTTTTTAACGCTTCCATTGCAGTCAATTCCACGGCCTTCGAGGATGCTGATCCGGAGACGGGCGAAGTTGTCTTTGTCGGGAGTAAGACAGAGACGGCACTCTTGAAGTTCGCAAAGGAGCTTGGATGGGCTGACTATAAGAAGACAAGGGACGCTGCGACGGTTCTCCAGATGATTCCGTTCTCGAGTGAGCGCAAGGCTATGGGTGTTGTGGTGAAGTTGATGACAGGGGGCGCGAGGCTTTATGTCAAGGGCGCTAGCGAGATACTGTCGAAGAAGTGCACACGTCATGTGGTTGTCAGTAAAGATGCTGGAGGGCACGGAGGGTACGACGAAGATGTGGAGACTGCCGAGATTGATGATTTGGCAAGCGACAACATTTCAAGAACGATTATCTTCTACGCAAACCAGACTCTGCGAACCATTGCGCTTTGCTACCGAGACTTCGAGTCATGGCCACCGCGTGGCGTGGAGACTTCGACAGAAGACGAGGTTCGTCGGTGTAGTAAGTAGTGAATCTTTGAGATCACTAACATGGCATTCTTCTAGGTTGTATACAATGATATTGCGCGTGACATGACCTTGATCGGTATTACTGGCATCGAAGACCCTCTTCGGGATGGCGTTCGCGAAGCTGTCGCCAAGTGTCATAAGGCTGGTGTCACGGTTAAGATGTGTACAGGGGATAACGTACTCACAGCTCGCTCGATTGCTTTGCAATGCGGGATCTATACTGCTGGAGGTATCATTATGGAGGGCCCCTTCTTCAGGCAGCTCAATGACGCCGAAATGTTGGAAGTCATCCCGAGGTTGCAGGTCCTTGCTCGATCATCACCAGAGGACAAGAAGACTCTCGTCGAGAAGCTCAAAGATTTGGGAGGAATCGTCGGTGTTACTGGAGACGGCACTAATGACGGACCTGCATTGAAGACGGCGGACGTTGGCTTCTCGATGGGTATTGCCGGCACCGAAGTGGCCAAGGAAGCGTCTGACATTATCCTCATGGATGATAATTTTTCGTCTATCGTCAAGGCCATTATGTGGGGACGTTGCGTCAATGACGCGGTTCGCAAATTTCTGCAGTTCCAGGTCTCGACCAACGTCACCGCTGTGGTTATTACTTTTGTAACTGCGGTTGCGTCCGCTTCGGAGAGCTCTGCTCTGTCTGCAGTACAGCTCCTTTGGATCAACATTATCATGGATACTTTTGCTGCCCTTGCACTGGCTACTGATCCCGCTTCAGAGTCATTACTGGATCGAAAACCCTACAAGAAAACCGCGCCATTATTCTCCGTGGAAATGTATAAACAAATTCTCTTCCAATCCACTTATCAAATCACCATCACGCTCATTTTCCACTTCCTCGGCAACCAAATCTTGGGTTTCCATACCTCCTCCGACAGTACTGTGAACACCAAGAACGATTCTATAGTGCAAACTCTTGTCTTCAATGCATTCGTTTTCGCGCAGATCTTCAATTCTGTCAATTGCCGGAGACTCGACAACAAATTGAATATCTTCGAAGGCTTGACAAGAAACTGGTACTTCATGGGGATCACTCTGACCGGTTTGTCACTTCTTTAACTTGCTAGACACTTTCCCTCAATATATTTAATCGCAGAAATCGCCGTCCAAATCCTGATCGTTTTCATTGGTGGGGCCGCTTTTCAGGTAACCCGCATCGGTGGGCGTGAGTGGGGTATCTCCCTCGCCCTCGGTGTTGTCTCGATGCCTCTTGGCCTCCTCGTCCGTCTCATGCCCAATGCTCCGTTCGAGAGGTTGTTTATCAAGCTCCACCTTCTCCACAATCCGGAAATACTGCCGACTACTCGACCGAACGGCGAGTGGAACTTTGCAATCAACCGCGTCCGAGACAACCTCGGCATGTTCGCCAATGTACGTGGGGGACGTGTACGCTCTTCTTCATTTGTCATCAAGAGCCGTTCTGCTCGTCTTCAAGACGACGTAGAGCGACCTACCTTGTACGTATATCATCTTTTGCGTCGTAAATTGTCTCATTGACAATGATTATGTTCAGACCTTCTCTCATGACGATGGTTCCTACGCTCGTTGCGTCCTCGATAGGAGCTGGTTGGGCGCCGCAACCAGGCCTGCTCTCAGACCCCACGCACACGGATCCATCGAGAGCGAGTTTTAATTTCTTGTCAACTTGGAAGCATACTAACCGTGATGATTATAGTCTTCTGCCGCGCTCTGGGAGGGGAAAATACAGATTCACCCTGACACGAAACACGACGATCCTGCATATAGACAATGGGGTATACCTAGACCTACATGACAATTACATGACATGTTTGCATGCTTCCTTCATGTTCGACACATTTTTCACACTTCCAACATCCACATTTTGTCTGCTAATTACTCATGCCAATAATACACGATTTCATCAATGAAGCTGCATTTGAGTGTTTTACTAAACGACTTGGATCTATTAGTTCCGTCGTCACAAGTAATGTCCCCCGTTATGATGCTATCATTATCAGCTGTCACCAAACCTATTGCGACTGCCATGTCTTCCTTTGTGCACTCCGTAATCAAATACTCGGGAACTTTCAAGTTTCTGAACATGAGCGATTCGTTCATTATGTTGGGTTTATATTATAATTTATCGCACTTCTGAAGCTTCCGCGTGTGTCACCTTCGGATAGCAGAGCTTCTTTACTACAAGAGATCCTACGAGTCCTAAGGCCCAATGCAAGCCCAATTAATGTCTTTGCTGCAGTTCCGTATAGTGAGAACGACTACGGCTACTACCTCTATGCAGTTCCAATTTGAACACACCTGCCTTACTAGGACGCTAGCCGTGATTCTGGCAATCATGACCGTGACGTGACGCCTCCCCACAAGTCCATGACAGACGACGCCCGACAGAAACTTAAAGGCATATCGAAACCAAAACGTGACCCGTAGGTGGGTTTCCACTGTGTATGAAGATGGTCTTCAAACCACGGCTTTTCTAAAAGGCGTCGATTTGGGCCCATCGCTGGCATCCGCGTTTTAAAGGCTTTTCCGGATCGGTGGGTACTCGTTAGCTCCTTAAAGTTGAGGGTATCCTTATGACCGATAAAACAGACATGCTTGCTACATAGCCGGCATCCATGGGCAAACGCGGGCAGGCATTCATGGAAGCACCTCAGATGGCGCTTACTCTGTTGTTCTATCGGGTGGGTATGACGAAGACGAAGATAAAGGGGATACATTCGTCTACACGGGATCTGGAGGTATTGGCTCGAAGGATCCGGATGGTGTGAGTCCGCCTGACTGTCACAGCATGCTCAACCTGTGTTGACAAGAGCTTATGCAGGGTTGGAACCCTGCACAAACGGAGCACCAGTCGTTTGAAAACCGTTATAACAAGTCCTTACAGGTAGATCCGTGCTATAAATTGTGTTGCGTATTATGACAGTAACTTGCATTTTAGATCAGTTCAGTCACCAAGCGGCCCGTGCGCGTGATCAGAGGCTTCTTCAAAGACAAGAAAGACAGAACATATGATTCTCCTTACGCTCCCGCCGAAGGGTTTGTAATCATTTTTCGAGCTATGGCCGTCTGCTTACTACTTGTCTCAGTTATCGCTACGATGGGTTGTACATCGTTGACCGGGCTTATATGAAAGATGGGAAGTCCAAGTACCGCGTCTGTGCTTTCGACTTCAGAGTAAGCAGGATACATTTTATATATGTTCCTATCAACTACTGGCTAATTTCATGCTATAAACAGCGTATTGAAGGCCAACCTCCGGTTCCAATTCGTGGGCGGTCAGCAGTTTGACGCCCTCAGAGCAACGAAGGCATCGTTTCTACTGTTCGATTGCAGGATCCGCGTGGCATATAGTTTTCGACTCTTTGGGTCTTGTGGTCGTGGCTAAGCACCCTGGAAGTTGATCCATTGATGATCAGGGTCATTCAGCCATGCGAGGAACAAATAAGGAAACATGTGGTGTTGGAGAGAAGCAATCGTTATAACAGAAAACCTATGCGGTCGAACACGGAATAACTCGTGGGGCAGAACCCCCTGTTATGAAAGGACCAAGTAAATGGACCCGCCTATCCGAAGACGTGAAATTCTTCTGTCCAATCAACCGACTGCTTTCGGCCTTTATGTCCATCCGGCTGCTAGCAGCCAACCGACTTGACGTGCGCTCTCAACTAACGCAACGTCTCTGAATCTATATTTGGACAATCATTTCCACCAATGTCTCAATTTGCCGCATCGTAGCTGATTCCTCTCCTGCCTGAGGGCCAGTGAGGCGCGCTTCAATGAAATCCTTGAATGCTTTCCCAGATACGTGCGAGGAGACGGCGAAGTGTCAAAGGGCATGTGAGGCGATGGGTTAAAGTTTTGACAACGGAAGCCACCAAATCAAGTCGATAATCATTGATGCTGGATAGTTGGAGGCTCTTTGGAGATGATGTCTCTTGAAGGAATCTGCAAAACGGCGTAACAACGACTCCGCTCTGTGTCAGTCGCGAGGCAACAAAGCTCTTTCGCCATATAGCCACACCTTCTCTTGAGATCCTACACATCTCGCGTAGTCTGCATTTGGACATATACATGCTCCTGGAAGGCCTCCTTCGGAACCCAATCATGCGGACAGAGCTCTCAATAGTTCCCAAATGAGTCAATCGAGACAAGCAGAAAATCTTGTTGGCGGCCCGGGAAATGTTTTCAATGTTGCAGTCCGCAACAATCTTCTGCAGCATAGGATTTGCCGTAAAATTGCGCAGAGCCTCATAGCGTAAGACAACGTCCGAAAGAATGAGCACCTCGAGTTTCGGAGTGGGTACGGCATCTTCTACCCACATTCCGCGAGCTGTTAAAGATCCCAGATTCGAGTCGATGAATTGCCTGGTGTAACCACTTTGGCGTACACTCTATCATCTGACAAAATCTCGAATTCGTCTAGATTATTGGGTATGACGTGAGCTTCCCTTTGGCTTCCAGGCATTTCATGGTGGGATGCGTTACTATAGTGTGTGATCCCAGTTGATCATATGGAGTGCGGAGATACAGTCATCCAGGTAACGGTTTGGTAGGTGCGCGGCATGTAGCTCGCGAATATGCCCGTCAGATCGACGAATCCACGTTTCAGTTTTCTCTACAACGAACGAGGATGCTCCAGAGAAGGTGCGTGTAAGGCTACTGTGCGCCAGTGCGCGCAGACGTACGACACCTTGATAGCATGAGCAATGTCCGATGCTACAAGCCATGAGAATATATCGACTAGCAGCTCTACAGATCTTCGAGGCCTGTCACCTAACGAAAGGGAAAACTTGGTAAGAACCGGGTGATGCCGCTGTGATATACAAAAGTAAAACTTGAACATCCAACCTTGCGTGCCGCATCATCGGCTTGGAGCACATTGGAAAACAATGAGCTCAAAGTCATGATATAACGCAGGCAAGAGAAAGAATCTGAAGGAGGAACCGAGAAGGTGATCACTCTTTAGGGTAATGTATCCGGCAAGTCCCATTTCACTTTGCCGCGGTTTCTAGTTGCGTATGTACTCTCTTGATCAAAGCTATCAGCCTGGTCAGTTGTTGCTGGCTTTTACTGTAATTTTTCATGTCCAGCTCATCCGCAGTCTTTGATGTTGCTCTATTTTGGCCAGAACCCTGCACTATTAGGCATTCTGCGTGCAGAGTCGCGTCATTAACCGACAGGCCTATACGAGACGTGAGTGTGCTAGGCACTTTCCTTGATCCTGACCCATCCTTTGATTTACATAATAATTCATTTATTACAGTTTCGACACGTTGGCCGTCATGTCCTCAACCCTGTGCGAAAGATGTGGACACACCGTTGTAAATGACATTGAGCTCCCGACCACACCTGTGCCCGAGCTACTGGGTGGGAACTACATTGCCACGGAATCCCAAACTCAAATGATTTGCGATACGATATCTTCTGCGCAAGCTGATATCTCGCAACTCGATGGCGAGATTACTCGCCTACAGGCCGTCTTGGATGGGCTCGCACATAAACGTGACGCTCTTCATAAATACACCAATTTGCACATGGCGCTTGTAGCCCCGATCAGGCGCCTTCCACCCGAAGTTCTGTCGGAGATATTTATGCAATGCATGGATGAGAAAAACCTTTCAAACCTTCGTCTCAATACGGCGCCCTTACTAGTTGGCAGCGTGAGCAGTAGATGGAGGACCATTGCTTTGTCTACACCAAGACTGTGGGCATCTTTTTCGCTTACCATTCGGCCGAAATATTTGAAGACCGATGTGGTATTGGCAAAGGCTTGGCTTGCTCGTGCGGATACATGTCCCTTGACCATCTGTCTTTCAAGTAAAGATTGTTACCAAAACACTATGAAGCCACTCATGGACGTTTTCCTTCTCCATTGTGAGCAGTGGTATGACATCTACCTGTCTGTGCCCCTGCAAGTTCTACACTCCTTGGCACCTGCGAAGGATCGCCTTCCGCGATTGCAAAAGCTTTACCTAAACTTCGACTTAGAGGAGACCATCAGCATATTCAAATTCGCTCCTCGGCTACGCTGGCTTCGACTAACTACATCCCTCGCACCTGGGCCATCGATGGCCAAGGTTCCATGGAACCAAATAGAGTATCTTGACATGGGAAATTGCCAACTTGACCAATGTCTTGACCTATTGCGTGTAACACCAAATCTCGAGAAATGTGCCGTATGGCTTTCTCACTCGGAACCACGTCGTTCACATTCTCCAGTCCAACTCCTTCGCCTCCGTTCCTTGGCTATTATTGGTGATCCGAGCAATCTCATCGACAAACTGCTGCTGCCCAACCTTTCCGAGATCTCCATCACTGCTTTGGGTGCTCCATGGACAGCTACTCACCAGCTTACTTCGCTCCTCTCTCAATGTTCCCTTGCCAAGTTGTCCCTATGCTCTGACGAACCTCCATCCGACGATGTCATGATCCAAATCTTGCAGACGTGTCCGTCGCTCGTGGAGCTTAACTTACGGGGGAATTGTTCCCAATGCATGACGAGATCTTTCCTCGAACAGTTCGCATCCGACCGGGACCGAGAGGATTCGATCACGAAACAGTTGGTCCCCATGCTACATACCATAAAGGTCGATTACTCACTCGGGTACTTTAACATCCACGACTTCGCCGACGCTATTCAGTCGCGGATTGTTTTGAGTGGCAACTGTGTAGCTTCTAATGCCATCGCCAGACTCCAGGCAGTCACAATCGAGCATATCTCATCGTTTTTCGACTCAAATGTCGACTCAAATGCAACTTGCGCAACCATAATACCGCGGTTGCGTCAGTTGAGGAGGGAGACAGGGTTGGAGATAATATTTCTGCGGGATGGTGAAGATACGCTTTAGGGGTGCATGGTATAATGTAACACATGGAGTCGCAGCATATCAATATAATATGCTATCGGTGTTGCGCTGTTAAGCTTAAAGTTATAGATCAGCGGATCACGTGACGCCAACGCGTCAGTTAGTTCAAGTTGAGTTTTGGATTGTCCAAGCTTCACAACTTGCCTGAGTGACTGGCTAGTCATGTTCAAAGGCCTTATATCTTCGAAGAGGATCTCTTCGGATGACTTTATTATGGTCTCTGGGCCAGGAATCACTGGAGAGGTTCCGCACTTTGGCAAAGAGAACAAACCAGATGTGTCTGTGATGCAGCAGCGGAGCGCCCCCAATACTCCTGTTAAACCTCCGGCACAAAAGGGATTTGGGAAGATCAATGAAAAGCACAAGACACTAAAAGCCAAAGAGAAGGAAATGATGACGGAAAGCCAGCCAGAAGAGGCTGTTGTGACGGAGGACGCGTTTGACAGGCTCTTGGTGAGTTGGTTTTTTTCTTCTCCTTTGTTGGTGATTATGTTATGTATTATGCCAGGACGACCTTCAAATTCCATTGAACTTGCGGCCGAAATTGGCTACAATGGACTCGACTGTGAAAGCAGCCATGCTGAAGTCTTCCCAGGCCCTGACCTTCAATCCGCCTTCTCCACCACTTACTCCGCGCACCGTCCGGAAAGCGCACAGCAGCGACTCACTGGCATCACCAAGGCCACCGACAGCTTCGATAGCTCATGAGTTCCCACGTCTTCCTAATGATGGAGGATTTGTACCAGGCTCATTAAGCAACCAGGCTTCCGTGTCTGTCACTGCTCTCAACATCTCTTCGCGCGCAGCAGGGAGCCATACCCGTGGTGTCTCAATGGACATGATGCGGACAACGTCTCGGGGCCAGGTGCCTCCAGTGATACCAACGGAGTTTACCAGCGGTAAATTAACTAAAGACAAAGCGTTGGCCAAAAACATATCTCCCGCGAGATTTTGCAGTATTTTGACAAGTACGTCGAGCACCCAGCTTGAGCTCGAGACTGTCAAGAAACTCAGGCTTCTGTTACGGAACGAATCGGCTAGGTTAGTTATTGAAAAGAACATATTGGTTGCTCGCGCTGACATGTAGATTGTAGCTGGTCACAGGAGTTCTTGCGAACGGGCGGCTACGCGTCACTTTTGACACGTCTCAACGAGATCTTAGAGGTGGAATGGCGGTTCGTCTCCTTATCCCATTCTTTTATTGGATCGTAATCTGATAGTGAGTTAACAGAGAAGAACAGCATGACGACCAGATCCTTCACGAGCTTCTTCGCTGTTTCAAAGCCCTATCAACTTCTGAAATTGGCTGCTTCGCCCTACGCAGCTCCTGTCCAACTCCCTTCGTCCAACTCGTATCCCTTCTATATTCAGACAAGAAACCAGGCGATGTCGCCACCCGTCAACTCATAATTGAACTGCTCCTCACACTCTTTGACCTCTATCCGGCAAGCTCTCTTCCAAGTAAGAATATCAACAGAGCACACCCCCGAGGTGCCTCCCTACCTTCCAATTCCCTAAATTATCCTACTCTCCCGCCCCCGCACGCGACATTCTATTCCCTCATTCGTGCTCTCCTCTTAACCCCCGCCCCACCTCCCACCGAATCCCCAGCATCTCCTGTGTCCCCGCATGCCTTTATCTCCTCCCTTCACACCCCGCGGATATTCAAGGTCTACCTCCAGGAATTATCGGACATGTGCAGGGACTACTTTTGGGTGTTTTGCCATCCAAATAACACTTTGTGGAATTTAAACGACACGGATGAGGGAAAGGTAGAGAAGCCGAGGGCGCCTGGAGGCATGACAGGTGGAGTCGAGTTTGAGGCTATGGCATATTTCGTAAGTGACATCTTGCTCTCATCACGATTGGGTTAATCGGCATTTGTCTCGCAGACGACGCACTTTAAACTGATCAATGCTATGGCCAGAGCGGCACAAGACCTCGACTTACCCAAAGGACATGATCATTCAGCGTATCAGCTCCACTCTGACCTATTTGCATCCGGGATAGAACGGATACTCTTGGTGCGTGCTTTCTGGTTGTATATGTCTCCGGCATCTAACCCTCCTCTTGTAGATTGCCCGCAAAGCGTCCACCACATACTACCCAACTCTCCACCTGGAACTATCTCGATACATCACACTTGTCGCGCAATCGCGATATGAAATACCGTGGACAATTTCGAGGCTCATCGGACCTCCTCCTACTGCGATGTGTAAGCCTGGTAAAGGCTCTTCTAGGGGAAGCCCTGGTGGTCAAGTAACCCCAAGCAAACGAGCCGTCGCGAATGGGTTCGTGGAGCTACCCAACACACCGAAGATAGAGCCCATTAAATTTGATTGATTGGCATGTGGGATGTCTCGGACGAGTGCTGCTTATCTCTACGTATGTTTTGCATGTTGATTGCTTTGGCCGTACGCACGCACCGATGCTTTGACGTTTTTGATGAGATGTGATTCATGTGTACCCTTTGAATATGCTAACAATGTTGTCTTGTAACCTTGAATAGAATGCAATACAGTGTATCAGTTCGTTCAGTTTGATGATATGAGTCACGGAAATATCATAGTGAACGTCTAAAGGTGTTCCGTTACAACACATAAAGCCGAAGTATGTGACAATGTAAAGGTAATTGGGTTTGTGCTCGCTTTGAAGATATCAGCCTGTTCTCATAGTCGTCAGCCAGGTTCGGGAAGAAACAATTTATGAAAGCAAATATAGACTCACTGTATGACTCGAGACCAGCGTCGGAAGCGTTGACGTGCCACAAACCCTCGGACTCGAGATAATGCATTTAGGACCAACGCCAGACCGTAACTTTAGTAACGATAGGTATTTTAGTGCTCACGACATGGTTGGATTAAACTCACGTTATGCCATCTGTCTCTATCCAAGTCCGGTGTAAGAATGACAATGTTCGGACGACAAAATCTTCTCGGGGTATAGTAACTGAGGGTCGAGAGCGACTTTGCGAAAATCAGGAGCTGAACCTCGAGGCCATGATGCCTCATGAGCTTCGAACCAGCTTCCAAAAGTAAGTGAGTTATTCATCCAGCCAATACACATGATTGCATAATAGTACCTCCGCCGACGATCGTGGCATTGTACGTATTTGTCGAAAATTATAGCCTTCTAACCCGGGAGCATTATTGGTCAGTGGGAAATGAGGTTGTTCGAAGTGTGGGTGCGATGCCGCGCGCACCGCCAAGAATTTGTTTGCGAGTTCATCATGATACGGCCTATGTTTGGACCTATATTGATGGGCCACTAATGGGCCACGGAACTGTCGGCCTAGCTACAAGCAGCTTTAATGGTGAGACATGAGACGTCAGATGACATGAACTGTCACATCATTGGACCCGTCCAAGAAGACCTTAATGAGACAGGTTCGACCAAGAGTACAAATACTGGGGTGTCTGTGCCATGGCAATGGGTATCTGCTGAGCCGCTTTGCGATAAATTGAGGACCTGGGGCCAACGGTTCCGCAAAGTTTCCTACCGATTCTGGGAGTTGTGGCAGTGCACACCAAGGCGTTACCGGACGCAGTTTCTTCGCGGTCATGCAAATATGGACAACGCCTTCGTCTGTCAATTTTGCGGTGGCTCCTCCTCCTCCTGACCTGACCTCCAGCCTGCAATTGCCCCTGCTGGCCCCACGCCCCCGCAAACGTCCCCTCAGCGGAATATTCACAAGCGTAGCCCGCAGGCAATCCGTCTTTAGCCCTGGCAACAAGTCACAGCCGCACACTCCACCTTCGACCGAGCACCCCGATAGATCAACCAGCATGCAATCCGAAAGCCTGTCTCCACCCACGAAACAGAATCTCAAGGCCTGGTGGAATCATTTTAACTTTGTCCAGAAAGCAAAGAAGGAGGCGGAAGCAAGAGGTATGTCAGTCTCAGCAGCCGTTGCGAGTGCTAAGATGATTGTGGTCTGGCAGGAGAAGAAGTCCACACTGTGTTTAAGAAGCCTTTGAAAGAGAGCCTGAGGTATGCGAGTGTCCAGATATCGACAGCCAATGCGAATGGAGAGCTGTATGTGTGGGGTTACATACCTGTTGTCGTAGCCAAATGGTATGTTTGTTTCCGTATTCTCCATGTTTTAACACTGAGATCCCTGTAGTGGCCTGTACCTAAAAGAGTCTGGTATGTCGCGAGGTTGATTTGAGTGAACATACCTGACTTGTAAGCCAGCTACGGAAGTCGAAGGCACGTTCCGCGTGAATGGATCCAATAAACGTATGCGGGACCTGCAGGCCGAATTCGAAGCAGCACCACGGGTACGTACGAGTCAGCTCCTGCAGTTTACAGCGATGGCTCACTACCGACGCAGTACGGAAAGTCACTGGACTGGAAGAAGGAAAACTACACGACACATGATGTTGCAAGTGTCTTCCGAAGATATCTCACCCAGATGCCCGTTTGTGATTTGTGTGGATTGTTTGGGAATTGGTGTTGATTCTTCGTTTGAAATCGCAGGAACCTGTAATACCACATGATATGTACTACCACGTAGGTTCCCCGAATTTTCAGACCATTATCGGCTTGCTGATCTCTCTTCCAGTTCCGGGATGCTTTAAGTGGGTAATGTTTCTGGCTGGCAGTATACATTTCTGATTCCGAGTTACAGCGAAGCAGCCATTTAACCAGGATGAAGTCGTCTCAACATATAAAAAGCTGATAACAAGTATGCCTCGTGCAAACCAATATCTTCTTTTATATGTCCTCGATCTTTTATCCGTATTTGCACGAAAATCCGACAAGAACCTCATGACCGCCTCGAGTGAGTGACTCCATCTTTTTGTGCATAGCATCCCTAACTGATACTGGATAATAGATCTGGCAGTGATATTCCGCCCAGGGCTGATATCCCACCCAGACCACGAAATGTCACCACGGGAACACGACCTCAGCCAAAAAGTGCTCGAATTTTTAATTGCCCAACAAGACTGGTTCATGCTCGACATTCCACCACCTCCGCGGCAGGTCAAACCATCAACACTCGCGCCCATAGATTCGTCTACAGAAGATATACTGATGCCGCCGAGTTCGGATGAAGGCGGAGACTCCCCTCTCTCAGGAGGGTGGAAGCTTGTGAGAAAGCCGCCAAAGACGATTACACGGCGGCGGACACATGGTACGCTGTTTTTATTTTTTACGTTCATGCTTCGTTTATATGCCAGACTGACGGTATTCTTGATTCGTATCAGATGAGATAGATGATAAGGCCAAGGATGATGGCGGCGGACTGTCGCCTGTCAAGGAGTCTCCGCTGCCTTCGATAGGATCGCCAGCGTTAGAATCACCAGGCGTTACACGAAGTCGGACATTACCATCAAGTAAGGGGAGCAATGATGCAGAACTGCAGCAACAACAACAACGAGCGCGTGTGCTCAGAAAGCAGAAACGGACATCGTCTCAGCAGCCGAAGAAACGTGATCCCAGCGCTTCCCCATAATGGGCCCTAGGTGTGACATGTATCCATAAGGTTTATCTTTGGCTCTGCCACCTTACATACGTTCTTAGACCTTTTTTTGGATGACGCTCTTTACTTAATTACAAGTTCCGCCTGGTTACTTTCATTATGAGTCATTGGCTTGGACTTTATGCTTAGATTCTGATTGCTTGTCTAAGTTACTATTTGGTTCCTTTTCCGATCTTTTTTTTGTTGCTTTTGTCCGACATCGTCTGACAGATTTACGCGTGTACGACGAGTTGGACGTGAACCTCCCTTAAATAACTGTATCATAATATCTCGCACCCCTTGCTACACGTAATTTTTGTATCAAATTTCGGAATGGGCCAAGCAGCGTCCATCGGCTTTCGCACAGGTAATATGCGGCATAGCACAGCAATTGAGGTACTCAAATAGCCCGCAATATCTCCTCACAGCATACTTACTCTTCTGACGACTCTAACGTCCCTTTGCATCTACGATGCCTACTTACACAGACTTTAATCCATACCTAGATGTACCGGGGGCTGCGAGAACCACCGCGAGAACCACCGCGAGAGCCACTGTTCCTGGCTCTGTCCCTGTCACAATTGCTGGCTCTAGTCCTCAGCCATCAGTTGATTATGAACTCAAGGATTATTTCGACGATACTGGTGTTCCTGTGAGATACTTTTTCTTTCTTTCTTTTTGTTGGGTCACGAGCTCGACGCGTCGATCGACGCCACTTAAGTTGTCTTGGTTGTTTGCACATTCAACTCACTAGCTGCTGGCAGCCCCCGCATCGGTTATCGATTTACAGCTCTAGCTCAGTCACTCCTTCACCCCGAAATTCGACCCACAATCTTACTTCTTCCCAACCGGCAGCGGCAGCTACCATAGAGGAACCTCTTATGGCGCCATCTGGTCCAAATTACTACGAATACGGCTGGACGCAGGACAATCGCTGGTTAGAAAAGCAAGAAGCCGCCACGAAGCGCTCAAAACGGGTTGTGAGTACTATCATCTGAAATCTCATGCGAAACTTCTCGCTAATCGTAGCGTCGTCCTTGAAGGTCATTGGTGTTCTTCTTGCATTGCTCGCCCTGATTGGTATAGCCGTGGGCGTTGGTGTAGGCATCTCGCAGTCACACAAATCATCGAGCTCTAGCCTCGACGCCATACCGTCAGACCCCAGCAAATTCGACAAAGATCCGGATCTTTTCAGGTCGTTTTATGGGCTGGCATACACCCCAGAAGGATCGCAGTTACCGGATTGCGGAGCCAACCTATGTGCGTGTATCTTCTATCTATCGAAACATGATTCTGACACCCACATGTAGCGGACGTTATCAAAGATATCCAAGTATGCCCACATTTGTCGCTTTCTTTTCGATGACTGACTCTCCATTTGCCTTAGTTAATGTCTCAACTGACAACGGTACATTTCTCCCAAAATGCCTGCTGGAAATATTCACTGACCTAATGTCATATCAGCGAATTCGTCTTTATGGAGCCGACTGCAATCAGACAAGCCTCGTCATGGATGCCATCCAGCAGACCAAAGTCAATATGACCGTATACATAGGCAACTACCCAGTATCCACTGATAACAATACGGCGTACCTAAGGCAGCGCGATGAAATCGACATCGCAATTAAGGCCTTCGGCGTGAACAATATTGGTGGTGTTACCGTCGGAAACGAATTCATGCTCAACTACATGACTGCACAAGGAACCAGTGACCCTAATAGTGCCATTGCAAATCAAGGCGCCCAATTGCTCATTGCCGACATTGATGATACAAGGTCAAATTTAACCAGCCTGGACCTTCCCAAAGAGCTTTCTGTCGGCACCTCTGACGCCGGATCCTACTTCAACAACGAGGTTATGGAGAAAATTGATTATATGGTACTTTCCATCAATATAGCTATTCAAGCGCTCTCTCACGTTCCCTCTCTCGCTCCGTAGATGTGCAATGTGCATGCCTGGTTCGCAGATCAAACGATAGAACAGGCAGCTGGATGGGTGTCCAATTTTTTTCAAACTGTCAACGTAGCAGAGGCTGCTAATACGACCAGAAAACCACAACCCTTGATCGCTGAAACTGGTTGGCCAACCGTAGGTTTTGGTGTAAAGCCCGCAATTGTGCCGCTCCCTGATGGGTATACAAATCACAGGGTTCCGCAAATGCAAGCTTAGGCTTCAACGGAGCGGCGAATGCGACTGAAGATAACTTGCAGATTTTCCTAAATACTTTTGTTTGTGCGGCGAATGCTAATGGAACAGGTTACTTCTTCTTTGAGGTAAGTTTTATGGCGTCCCCGCTGTTGACCTGAACGTTTAACTTATAAGTCCGTCGTAGTATTTCGATGAGCCGTGGAAAACAGCAGCATTTGGTGGTGTTGAAGGATACTGGGGTCTATTCTACTCAAAGTAATTATTTTTTTCATTCTTCGACACGACAAAGCTGACATTCGCACCGATCTTACAGTCGAACTCTCAAGAACATCAAGATACCAACCTGCGTTCTGGATTGAATCTCGTAACGCCTCCCTGCGCTTATCTTATCTATCACACATTTGTATTCGCATCATGGATCTAACGCATAATTCTGGACATCAGCTCGACGGGAATGTGGACTATTTCGTTCCTTATGGACTATTTTCTTGACTTGTCATACTGTCATTACAGGCCTTGCTGTCACGTTTATGTCATAAATGCTCTCGAGCTTCGGCGTCGAGGTCAGGACAATAAATAAATAGCTTAGTCGACTAGTCGCCAATGAGTATATATAAAGGAACAATACCCTAGACTGTATTTTAGACTATCACACCAGGTGAGGTCGCCTATGTTTTTATACGCCCAGCCCAGCTGGATGAATGTAGCACCCCGCAGCGTATCGTGAAAAGCTATCAAACTCCAATCAAACACACCGTATTCCTAGAAATTCGACGTTAACGGAGATCTGAATTTACAGGTCGGTTAATGGTGCGCATTACTTAACTGAAACACAAGCGTACGACGCACGTCTTATTCTAAAACAGCGCTAAGCTGAACCAAAGTGCTAAGTTGAAACGGTGTCCGTCTGAACGTTGTCTCGATTAGCCTGCTGTCGTCGACAGCCGTCACACAAACTTACCCAAACATCCACGGACATACTGTAGACTCGCTACACCCTAATGAGACGTTTGCCTTCGATCGTCTATGTTTAATGGTACCTACATTTTGCATCTGAAAAAGAATTTGAAGATTTGTGTCACTGTACATGTGGTACCATACAGTATCAGGTTGAATACCCAATATATAACTAATTCTACAATGTGAGGTTGATTAATGGCGAGCGCGAAGAGAGAAAACGCACGCGAATTCAGCTAGACTTCTCTCGCCATTTTCCAGCCAGTGTCAACGATAAGAGCCAAGAATGTCGAGAGGCAGATTGCGCAGCCCTCACAGCAGCCACCGATCCTTATATCGAATTGGCGGCATACGGAAACACACTGTTCATTCGACAATGTCTCAAATGTTAAGTTTGTGTGTCTGTCCATGGCCATTGGAGTACCCAACTCTCGAAGGGTGCACTTCAGGCCTCAGGATCGGCCGCGTTCTGACGGTTTTTCGCGTATTTGTTCTGGTTGCCCGTAGCCAGATGGCAAGTTAGGGTGAAACGACCGTCAAGTTATTCGCTCTCTACATAACCACATCTATACAATTCTCGGCAGATTCCCTGTTATCACCAACCCAATAGCATACGTAAGTCGGAAATTTCTGGTCAAAATAAATAAATAAATAAAACTACCATATCTTTGAGAACACTTGCATTTTGACCTCGCCTGAGAAGGCATCCCCAGTGATGATCTTGAATCAGTGTTTATCGATCCGGGCACCCTGGACATCCGTATGTATAAGATTGCCTGCGAGGACCATTCTGAGTATCTGTGGCTCAAATCGGAAATCTAGACTGTAACCCGTGTGCAAAGTATTGAAGTTAGATGAGAATTGGCACTGAATGCCGATGAGACGAAAGATTATGGGCAAACATTATTAGCTTCGTGAACAAAACCTTGGAGGTTGGAAAAGTCTGGATCACTGCGACCTATATTTAGCCCACCAAGCAGGTTCAGGTCGAAACCTATTAGGAAAGCTTTCATTCGTTTGGATGATTAAACAATTAAACGCATAAGGATCCTGTGGAAAACCCAAGGAGAGGCTGCACAGCTAGGGCGAACGATTCTTTAAAGTCGCAGCATATATACCCGGTTCTCAAGAGGGGTGTAAAAATGTTTGAAGCTGTGGAAGTAGAATTAGGTGATTGTTGGGGTGGACAATGTTCGAGCTCACGTATTCCTTGTAATGATGGAGCACTTCTCTCAGTTGCTTCCTTGAAATATCGGCTCGATGAAGGATCTCGTCGTCCGTTTTTTTACCATCAAAATACTGGTTGATCCTGCAGCAATCGAAGAGCAGCGCCAATTAAGTGTCATGGTATTACAAGCCAGCTAATGATTGATATGACTGACTGTTCGAATCGACTGGCGATGTATTCCTCCTTATCCTCGGACATAGCCGACAACCACTTTCTCTGTAGAGGGGTGGCTCTCCCAGGATCACTGATCATTGATGGCCAGAGAGTATCGTCTTTGCTTCCCCATCCCACATTCGCTTCATCTGAATCATCAACTTCCTTTTCGTCCTCGAATCCATATTCACCATCGGGCGTGATTTCGCCGTTTTTGCTGGTCCCAGAATCCACAGACGGTAATAGCCGTGTGTGTCGTCGGGCGCTCTTGGGTGACAGCGAGAGCCAATTAATACCACCCATCGGCTCCAGAGTGCTTTCGGCATCTGAATCGTGTCCAAAAGGATCACTCCCCGTGCCGAATGATGCTCTTCCCCTGCTTGACCCTGACTTGCCGCTTGAAGCTCTCCTCATGTCCCTAGACTTTCTGACTCGCAGTTTGAGATCAGTAGTCGCCACAACTCGAACTCGTAAATGCAGCGTGATTAACAAATCACGTTTGAGCATCCATAGAACAACGTCTTGGTACACGTTTATAAGGTCTTTCGAGATGACTACGGTCGCAAAGAAATGGTTGTCACTTTGTTTCGAAGTTGAAGTTGATATCATGGATAGAATCTTGGGAAGTGGCATGACAGATGGTTGCGGGAAATCGTGTTTGAATTGGATGATTAAATCTGATAAACTGAGAGGGTAAAGCGGTCAGTGTCAATCCTTCGATGACGAAGAAAAGTTGGAAAGACGCACGGAGTTTCAAATTTAGGTGGAAGGGTGAAAACAGTCTTCAACGCGTGATGGACTGTGTCGACGACCTTCGCTCGTCGGTGAAGAACTAACCAGCGAACAATGGGATATATTTGCGATTCCAGATCCCAGTCTAGTAGACTGGCCATATCATTCAGCCTACACAGTAAATAACTGTGAGCTCATTGGTCAAGTTCAGGCAGAAGATAAACACACGATAGCGTTACCGAAGCTATATCCAGAAACCTGATTAAGCCTTCTGCGAGTGCTCTGTCATCCGAATTAACACGTGAACCAGTCAAACCCATCCGAGGATCCAATGCCTGACCGTCTTGGCCGTCTAGAAGTAGCAAACTCTTCCACGGTGCCAACGCGGGAAGTCTCCATCCAAAGCGCATTTCTTGTCCCCAAGCATTGGCTTCTCCATCATCGTCCTCGTGGACCACAAAATCGAGGTCAAAATCTTCCACGCTGTGAAGAAGATGATCGAGGTGGGGAGGAAGCTGTAACTCTAATGGAAGATTGTGAATTGTGATATGTGCCATGGCCGAATCTTTGATGGCTTTGTAGAGGGCTTTCATTGCTGGTGCAATGGATGATACACTCTGAGCGTGGGACATGTAGTCAGCAAACGGTTCTCCTGTGGGACAGGTCAGAGGTTGATATTAAAGGAACTGAGATCGACGCTCACCCTTAGAAATACATTCATCCTTGAGAGTTCCGAGAATCTCGCACTCGGTTTCCACGAAATTAGAGAGGACCTGTTCTTGAAACAGCACAGCCGTAACAGTGAAAGCAATCTGTTCGTATATGATGTCAAAATATTTCGACACATTTCCTGATGCCGATGAAGAAGGATCTGGTAGATCCAAAACTATGACGAGATGGAACCGCTGTAGCCATGAATTAGCTGGACGACGTTCGCCATTGGGAGAAGTATCGGGGCCAGTCTCATCTAACTGAGACAACTGACGGTTCCTTGATCCACGACCGCGCGAACCGCTTTTGAATTTCTCAGGTTTGAACCGCCACATTCCATCTTCTTCCGCACAGACAGGGTGTCCTATGAAAGCGAGATTGTCGACTATAAGCTCGAATTTCTGGTGACATAACGACCGTTGAGGACAGAGCAGGCCAGCCAGAAATTCCGACGAGTATCCAAATAAATCGTCGTATTCGTCGCTCAGCGGAGGTCTGTCCACACTGTCAATGTCGTAGGAGTCATCCCCAGACGGCGAGTTACGTCCGGACGATGAACGATGAACAGAACGCGAGACTGAGATGGATCTATCTCTGACCGAGCTAGGTCTTTTCCACTCGTAATCCTCATCTAATGTATACCCCTCCGGTGAGTTTATATCTCCTTTGTTATCTGCAGGCACGTCAGAGTAGGACGCGGCACGTCCGGGATTATCGAGCTGCACTGTCCCAGCCTTATGATCCGGTCGAGGGCGAGCAAGTCTCGCCGAGTGCGCAGGAGTTGGAGGCCATCTATATACGAGACTGGAGCCTTTCGCTGAAGATGTAACAAGAAGGATGGCGAGTAACGTCTCGGCCATTAAATAAGATTGTTGAGAGGACCAGTGCAGGGGAAAGTTGATCTACAGTATTTCCCGTGTCAGCCAGGGTAAAAAAGCGACGATATAAGGGGTGTCAAATACTTCTGGGAGACTAGTGCGCTGTAGCCAGGACCTCTACGAGTATTATCGTAAGTAAGAGAGTAGGGAGTTGAACATGTTATATATGTGGCAGTGCTACTTTATCGTCTCCCCCTCATGTTGAATTGGAGTTCTATGGCATAATGCTCATCCTACTACCGACCGGTGTATCTCTCGAAGCCGATCTAGAAGCTCCCACAGGATCCCAAGACTCCCAACAAAACAAGCTAGCAATCCTGTTACATCCTTGGTCGTGGCTCGGAGGCAGCATGAACGATCAGTGCGTCGTTTAAAAACCACCCGGTTACTTCACACAAAGTTGACTCTCCCGCCTCTCAAATTTTGGACTTTCGATCAGAGTACTACACACTGTTAGTTTACCTCTGCTTAGACGGAATTATCACGTCTTGAGGTTTAACTCTCGTGGTGTCGGGAGGTCGACTGGATGGAGCTCGTTCACGGGTATGAACGAAGGAAAGGATTTACGTGCAGTCGTACAATGGGGACTCGACAACGTCCCTGACGTACGTTCAATACTCATCGTCGTGCGTGGTTCATACATATATAGCGCATGATCGGGCCCCACTTCTGGTACAGGGATACTCCCATGGTTCTCTAATCGCCTCCCTCCAACCCGTCCTACCCCCTCCAATCAAAACATCCCACATCCTCCTCTCCTACCCTCTAAGCACAAGAGGCCTAATAACTCTCTTCCACACCAGTAAATATACCTCAGCTCTAACCGAGCTCATCAACAACCCATCATCAAACACGCTCATCATATTTGGAACAAGAGACGATTTCACGGGGGAAGGGGTTTATGATGGTTGGGTCCAGACACTCCAGAAGGAAACGGACGGGGAAGGGAAAGGGTGTTTACAGTTCGCTAAAGTAGACGGGGCGACGCATTTCTGGGCTGGTGAGTATGGGAGGCAGCTACAACGGTTGATCGAGGCTTGGTTAGCATGAAAACCTTCTCTCTTTCGAGCACAATGGAATATGCGTGTGGAGAAATGATGTCCCTATTTCTCGGGCTGTACAAAATTGGGGGGGTATATGTATATAGATAATTTCTGCAAGGAAGTCATAGATAATAAAAAAGAAGAAACAATGCTGAAGAATATCAAAGCGCCCTTTATAATTATAACGATTGTGAAATGCCAACATGAAGGATGCAGAGACAGAATGAATGACAGTAGGTGAAAAAATTAAAAGGAAAGAAAAGAATGATTGGAAAGGATAGTGTCTCATGAAATCTACCGCAAGTTCTACGTACGTATTTCCCAACAAAAAAAAGATCAAAACGCGATGACATACCAAACTCAAAACCCAAACCCATATTATAAAAACAAGGCTGCCGCTCTCATTTCTTCACTCCTCATCAGGAATATCAGGCGCGTCATCCGGTACGACAGCCCCACTCACAGGTCGCCCTTTCTTCTCAACAGGAACAGTTTCCAGGATGTCGTCTACATCCACATCCAAGTCTACCTCGTCGCCGGCTTTGGCTTTGGCGGGGGGAAGCTCGGGTGCGACTAGTGTCTCTTCCAAGTCTGGGTCTTCTGCTCCTAGTGAGGGTGAGTTGGGATTTGAGTGGTGGGTGTCGGGGTGCGTGGGGGGTGGGTCGTCTGTGTGGTGGGTTTCCGAGATTGAGGCGTCTGGTTCGAGTTCGGGTTCGTGCTGTTCTGGAGAATGAGGTGTCAAATCAGACGAAACGAGAATCGACGGTCCTTCCCCCTCCTCCTCTTCATCATCTTCCTCCACCACCACCCCCTCCTCCTCCTGCACCATCTCCTCAGGCTCTTCCACACGCACCTCCCCATCCCCATTCGCAGGTTCGACAGATTCAGGTTCAGGTTCATCATGAACAGCCTCTTCTTCGGTCGTTGGTGCTGCCGTACCACCCGCCACAGCAGCAGCCCCATTGCCATTCTCCTTCTTAGCCTTAGCCTTAGCAGCATCCTTCGCCCTGGCAGGTACAACCCCCCCACGCGACTTCACAGCCCCAGTCCCCTTCCTCGCCAAAGAACCCGCACCCGAAGCTGACGCAGACACCTTCCCACCCACCACCAACGTCGGACTCCTCACCTTCGAAATAGAAGCAGCCGTAGGCTTACTCAACCGTTCCGCAGCAGCACTACTAAGCGTCGCCTTCTTCACAGGTGTAGGCAACGGCGGAGCTGCGGCGGTATTGTTACGGGCTTTGGCTAGGGATGCAGCGGTGGGCGCGAAGAGACCTGATGAAGGTGTTTTGGAGCGCGGGGTTGTGGTTGTTGTGGGTGTTTTGGAACGCGTTGCGGAGGCGGGGGCGGAGGGTGTTTTGGAGCGGGAACGGGAACGGGTAAGGTTGGGCGTTGATGTGGCTGAGGTTTTGGGTCTGTTGGGTGTGGTTTTGGAGGAAGAGGCGGGTTTGGTTTGTTTGGCTGCGGGTGTGGTGGTGGTGGTGGTGGTGGATTTAGTGGACGCGCCCGTATGTTGTGGTTTAAGAGGCTGTGATCTGGGTGGGTTGAGGGAAGTTGTAGATCGGATAGGTGATTTATGGGGGGTCTTGGGTATGGGAGCTTTAGCTGGGGTGGAAGTGGGTTTCCGTGTGGGAGGAGCTGGTTTGGATGATTTGGAGGGCTTTGGAGGGTCGGCAGCGGGTGGTGTTACCACCACTTCGGCGGCCGGTGGATCGGCAGGTGGTGGAGATGCTGCAGGTATTACTGGTATCGATGACGACGCCATCGTCGTGGTCGTTTGCTTCTGGTCAGTGGATACGGGGGGCCATTCCCTCTTCTGCAAAGACTCTTCTTTAGCAGAATCGCCAGTGATGTGGGACGCGACGCTGGTGCTGCGGGGGAGGCTGGGTGTTGAATGATGTTTCTGTTCGAAACGGCCGATGAGGTTTGCTACGCTTTGGCGGGGACGTTCGTCTGGGAGTGGCCTGGAGAAGGGGGGTTGGACGGGGATTGGTCAGAGGTGATGTGGATGGGTAGTACGTACATGAGGGTATTAGATGGGGGGTGGCTTGTGGCCGTGGGGTTGGAGGGTGCTGTACAAGTGACTATGCCGTTGCCACATTCGGCAGCTTGCACAGAGCGTGATCTTTCTCCGAGCTGCTTGTCACAACCATCCGACCGTCACACTGCAACCACAAAGGGTCCACTCAATTAATAACCCCAGCCAACACCAAACTATGTGTCTGCACTCGCCCCACCACTTTCATTTCCTTACTCGTTAACCCCCTTGCCCCTTTGGGCCGTCAACCCATCGTCGAGTCTCCGATTCAATTCACCCTGTCAGCGTCGACGCCACAACGGTATAGGTGATCGGGGACCGTCAACTCCTATTTATTGTGGGTTTGCTGTCACCACCTGCGAGCTGCACGCCACGGCATTTAGCGTTCCTTCTTCTTCATCCTTTGCCTAGCAAACCATTAGTCAGATTGAATGTCAATGTCCCGTGGACACACAGACCAACAGCGAGTCGCTCACTTATGTATCACGACTTCCTTTCCTTGCCAAGGCAGCGCCCTGCCGTCCGTGTCACTAGGGACCAATTTCAATACGGGATATCCCCAAGCAGGCTTTGGCAAAATGTTTTACTGATTGCCCTTCTTTCCCAGCCGTGACGGTTAGGTCATCATTCCGTCGGACGTCAATGGAACATATAGCCGACCAATACACTCGCGAACCAGTGGATCACGCAGCCGACTCGATACGGAACTTCCGAATCCTGAATTTAGCAACCAAGTTCAATCAACACCTGACTAACGGGATGGGTTGATCAACCTTTCTTTATGAATGTATGTAACTAGTTCACTCCATCCATTGAAAACCCAAGGAGGGAGTTTGATCGCGAAAAGTGGCCGACTAACTGCTGCATACAATTTATCGACATTGACGAGCTGCTAGGCGCTTGCCATCGAAGGCTGCTGAAACTACTAGTTATCCTGATCACCTGGGGGTACGGAACTCTGAGCTCGGAATCCTGAATCCATTGGGTCCTTACCTGCATCACCATTGGGCTAGGTTCCTAGTTCTGGATTTAACGCGAATCCGACAAAACGCAAATGCATATGTTCAATCGCCTTTCTGAACCCCATGACTTGCGTCGCTGCGTTTATAACAAACACCATACATGGATATTTCTACACGAACTCGGAATGCTACACCGTATGGGATCAGACGTACGGTTTGCTCGTGTGCCCCTACTTTGTGCTGTTCTCGCGTATAGGATTACGAAGCCGACGAGATTGTCCTCCTTCTTCAGCCGTGGTTCGGCATTTCAATCGCTGGTTCATACGCAGCCTTCACGGACAACTCTCCATTGGTCCTACGTCAATGGAAAATATGACCGACTACAATATAAAGGATCTTCCTGAACGTGGAATTCTTAAACTTATGAATGACTTGTGGCACTTGGTTTAGGGTTTCTACGAACATCTGGCCATCGTTTTTGAAATTTTGGTGTCCCCCCCCCCCGGATGAAATGCTATACGGGATCTGACGTACTTTCTTGGGGCGTTGTGTTACTCGCGTATATAATTACGCAGCCGACGAAATATCGGATCACCTGGGAATTTTTTTGGCGACTTTGAGCTGTGAATTCCAGGACATCTAGTACAACCGACAGTCGATACTAACGGGTCTGGCTACAAATAAACTACTGAACGACCGACAAAAATCCCTGAACTCTGACTCTGAACACTATCTACAGTTCTTGCGCCACTAGGGTTGGTTAGTTCCATGCTTCTGAAGTGATTGGAATTTTAAGAGTGCAATCGTTCGTTCGTTTCATTCATAGCCACACGTGTTCTATGGACGGCTGCAGTCTTAAGAGTTTCTCCTACAAACGTATGTCAACCAAACAGTGGCCGAATACTTACACACGATACAGGGACAGCTGGATGGATGCCGACATTGATGGGGGCTCACTATCAAACTACCGAAAAAACCGACACAGATCCCGATCCCGATCCAGCTCTGTCTACTATCTTGGCAGCGGCGCGCGCCCATTTGTCCTGTTGTACCAGCCAGAGATCGGGAAGGACCAGAAGCCTTGTGACCTCTTGTCTTCCGAGTCTGGAGGTTTGTTTGTGACTTGGCAGTGGCTGTAAGGCATAGCAGGACGGCCGTTCTAAATGGTCGTAAATACATCCAACCAGAGGGTTTGTGCCGACTAAGGAACAGATTTCAGAGAGTCAACTAGCTGTGTACCGCAGCTAATAATATATGGAAAGGACCTTGAAGCGGGTGGCTCACGGCTATTTTGCAGCTCCGCGAAACTGCAATTTCGACCAATTTGGGTCCGAACTGCTGAATTCAAACCGCTGTGTAGCCTAGCGTGCTCTTGCTGAAGCATGATGTTAAGATTGCAAATTAATTGTTTGGTTAGAGGTCTCTTGGAGTAGGTATCGGACCCTGAAAGCCTTTGCCCTGACACCGGTGTAACCGTTTGTCTCATGTGCCACATGAAATTTGAGTTGGGTTAGCACACGGCGGTCTTTGACAAGTAACAGTCGTCTCTTTCTTTCTCAGAGCAATTAAGGCAAATTTGAGGGATCAACCTAGGCATGTGTTGGAGCCCACCGTTCCTAAGTCGCACAGTCGTTTTCTCCGAGCGGTTCGGTAATCAAGAGCTCCCTGCGCACATGTTACATGTTACAGCTCAAAGCTGAGTTTTTTCTTTCTTTCTTGACGGCCCGCTTCAAAGCCATTCCTGAGCCGCAGATGTCAAAGGTTTTTCTAAGAATCTGACAGCGGGCGGCCGGCGTCTCATAGGCCTTTTTGCCACTTGTAACACTTCCGTCCCGCTTCTTCAGGTGAATCATTGTATCCGAAGGCGGATCGCCGACCACGTTGTTATCAGATATGTATCCAAGTCTGACTTGTACTTTGGGGGACGATCAAGGTTCAACCGTTTGCTTGTCCGAGCGCGTTACATTTTTTTTATATCCCCGACTTTGATAATGACAGGCGGTTGACAGTGCGCGCACGACGGCTTCGGTAACTCGGTTCATCTTGGCACTGGAGCTTTCGAGCTGCCGATTGGTCCGGCATCTTTCTGTTTAGGCGGTTCAGGCGGCGAATAATTGCCGGTACTATCGGTATATAGCAACGAAATCAGATCCCACAAGCCAGTTCCCGTCCCCCCACCTACTCTTCTAATCCTGCCCCTGCTCTCGTACTCCCTTGAAATCGACTGTACTGAGCGGTTTCTTGGGCGGTAATTCGTCGACCGCTCGATAGGAACTTTTTCCCGTCATTTGGTTGGCACGATAATGATGAGAAAATAAGGTAAGGTTGCATTTAAATAAATATCATGATCTCAATACAGACTAAATAAGCCATTATATAATACGAATCCCAAAGCAATATAATTTGATACAACAGGTGTAGATGAGATGGGGGGTTGGGGGGAAGAACGAAGGTGAGTATAAATCAATACATCGAGTGAAAAGTGAAGGTGAAAATATGAAGGAAGGTCAGCCCTCCAGTATCCTCGCGAAACGGCCACTTTTTGCGTAGTTCCCCGAGAGGATTAAAGCAGGAGAAGATTCAAACCATCATTACGTAACATTTCTCGCCAATCGACGATACCTCCGCCGCCATCACGCTGTCGCCATACTGCTTCCACCAGCGCACGGGCTTGCAGGATATTGCCTATATTTTCGTCCTGCGCTTGGAGTCTGCCCTTCATCAGATCTCGCCTCGCACGATTGTCAGTCATACAGCCCGCAAGACATAGCGGGAATACCAGCGAGCGGTCGACTTCCGACGGCGGCAATCGGGTCAATAGTTTGACCATCGCATCCACAGAGGAAGTAATCTCGGGAACTCCTGCAAATCAAGACAAAAAAAATGAGCTCTACTGAGTTGTCTTAGAAAGACAGTGTGGTAAGTACCTGGAATCGAATCACTCAAGACAGTATGCAGGTATAAAATAACAGCCTCGCGGAAGAGGGCTGCTATCACCCGGCGCATTTCTTCACTTGGAAACTGCATCGTTGTGTCCATGGATTGTGGCGACGATAACCCAGACATGGATGGGGATCCAGTATAATCGATATTGGCGCCTGGAAGGCTTGGGTGCAATGGAGCCTGGTCTACTTCTGCAAATGACTCCGGCTCTGTGTGCGTGCGTAGTTGTTGTTCGATAGCGTCTCCGCGTCGAATCAACTCACGCACGCTCAGGCAGCCATTTTGTTGCTGTTGGGCTTTCCAGTGTGCCAACGCCGAGACTTCCACAATGCCCAACATGACATGATCTGGACAACCTGTGAGACTGTCCATACGAAGCTCGTAGCTATCGTCATGACCTGCTCCAGCCCAGAAACCGGCGCTGTTGCCAAATAAGCGACGATAGAGCGCGAGAAATTTGGGTGGTCTCATAAGTGTTATACTCGAGACGATGTCCAACCACTGAGAAAGAAATCTTAGCCGCGAATAACAAAAGGATTGCCAGTCGCAGACGCACCATGGTTGCTTTCACCGCAAATTGCCTAGAGCTGCTCATGTTCGACATGGTATATCTGGGTTGTTCGTCTACGGTTAGACCCGTCTGGTTAAGCCATTCACACGCAACCTCAAGCATGTATCGCCAATCGGTCGTCCCTCTGGACAGGAGCGAATAGCTGACTAGATGTAAAGCAGCTATGGCGTCAGAGTCCGTGTAATGTCCCAAAGTCTGCTTCGAATTTGCTACATGGGTCCAAGCTTCATTATAAAAATATTGTGCGAAGGCGTGCTCTGGATTTGGATTTGCAAACTGTGCGACCTGCATACGACTGCTGTGCAGACTGGCCAGGGCACAGACTGCATTGGTTACTGCTCCTTGGGGTTCTTCCAGAATGATCTGAGTCAGGAAGTTGTCTCAGTAAGAGGATAAGGCAGGCCACACATGCTCGAGCTTACAGAATAGATTATATTTGTGACGAGATTGCTACCAGCAAAAATGTATTGCATTTTCCGCACGTGCTCGAAATAATATAGCACATGCTCCTGTTGGACAGCGTTGGGACCAGGATTCGACGCGACTTGTTGTGGTTGAGAGTCAAATGTGAAAGGTACCGTGAGCGAAAACTGGTCAAAATTTCCAATTTCTGGAGGATTGAGTGTGGACGGAGGGAACGACATGTCCGTCGGGGGAAATATTGAGCTTATGTCGAGAGAGGCAACGTTTGGGTCACTGTAGGATCCTGCTGACTGATGATATAATTGTGAAGAAGAGGTGGTCGCAGGTTCAACGTTCGGCTGAAATCCACCATGGTAGCTGCGCCTATGGGCTCGCCCAGAAATTGGGGGTACCACAGTATTTTGACGGCTGTGGTGTCTATAGTCACTATCCCTGTTCATGCTTGAAGATGACGGACGGGGTCTGGGGCTTGCTGCCGGAGGTGATCGTGATGGGTACGGCCGCGAAGGAGTTGCAGCGGTCGAAGCCGCAGATGGAGGGGTCGACTGAGCTGGTGGCCTTGGTTGACCGCGAATCATATTGTTGGAGAGTAACGTCGCCTTTATCTTTGCTTTGTATTCATCTTGCGCTTTCTTGTCCTAAGATCATGATGAACAACAGCTCATCGAGACAAGGCCATATAGTTTCAGACTTACTTTCATCCATTCAGGACGTTTTGAACCCCATCCAAGGCATTCGATCTGTAACCGTCTGCAAGTCTCGCAGGCACCGGTTTCTTCTACTCGTTGTTCATCGCATTTCTTTGGAAACGTCCTTAGATCAGATCGAATTAAATTACCAGTGTTGATCGGCTTACTTTTCGTCGGAGCCGGCACGTCCTGTGTCATGGTCATTAGCTGTGCATTTGGAGTCAACTTGTGTAAACAACGTACCAGCACCCCCCCTTGGTTGCGGACAATGAACGGGGCATGTCTATACGAGCTCGGTTTGGCGTTATTCGACCATTTCCTGCAGGTTGGCCGTCCCCTTCCTTGCCCATAGAAAGTTGGGAGGTTCTTGAGGCAGGAGAAGTATTACTCGAAGTTGGTGACGAGGGAGACTGGCTACCGCTTGCCGTACCCGAAGAGTTCGTCGTTCGGAAAGCCATGTAAAAATACCCAAGGCTGGAATTTTAAACCAGGAGAGAAGGCTGCGAAAAAGAAAGGTTCATAAACGCGTCGTGCTTTTGAGAAATCAAGACGGTGCTCCGGCTAGATCTTAAGTTGACTGGTTGCTTGTTAAAGACCGCACAGGAAAACACCGAAAACCGCCGAGTCATCCGATTGGACTCGGACTAAGATTTGGCAAAACAGCCACAAAGTCAACAAGGTATTCGTGGGTGAAATAAGATGACGGGTCAGTTGTCCAACCGTCACCAAGGCAGTCGGAGAACAGGAGGGATGATACAGCGGCACAGCCTGAAACGCCTTCCCCCCATATTCGAGCGTTTTCCCGGAGTCTATCACCGGAGAGACGGGCATTTGCACTACATACGGGTTACGATTTGGGTGCCCTTTGTCGGGGTTCGTCAGTTCACGACGAGAGTGAACGGTTGCGAATATCTTCCGGCCTGATCTCCACATGTTTCCATTGATTGCTCCTCCTTTGTTCTGTTCGCATCGGCCTACCTTTTGGACACCGAGATCAGCAATTTAGCACCATCTGGCAACACACCAAATTATTATTCTGTACCTGGACGCGAAAATCGCAACACAGAGTCGTACGCAGAGTATGTCACGATAACCCTGATTAAAACTTGCCAGAACAGATGTTACAGCTTTTCGAATATTGTGCACTGCAAGAACGGAACAAACACGAATATAATCACGTGCTGTGAATGCGGTGCCACAAATCAACAACTCTCCTTTCTGTCGGTTGTGTTGATCGCACAGACTCTCATTTTCCTGCCTCAGGCCTCAGGGGCTTGTAATAAATCAACCTTCTAGCACAATAGAGCTCAGTTTTCGTGCCTGTTACTTATGTCAGCGATCCCACGCGCACCGCGAAACCCGTGAATAGCGGACTAAAACGCAAAAGAAATCAGTCCTGCCTGCATCCTGACCCTTGTCAAATGGTTTTTCCACGGGTTCACGCAACCCGATTGGTCTCTTGCTCACAAAAAAACGTAATGATAATAGTGGGACAAAAAAAATTGGGGTTGTCATTGTTATAGGGTGATACATATGTGGAAGCGCTAAGCCATGTTGCGATATATAAAATTGCGACAAGTCGGAGAGTGAGGAGATCCAAAAGCAATTGAGATGAGAGATCCAGGCATACAGCAATGCAGACCAAAAATTTAAGCGGAAAGGTCGTTGCCCTGTTTTTTTCATACCAATAAAATTTGCGTTTTTCGCATGATAGCCTGCCATGGGACAGGCTGGGAGCTCGAATGCTCCCGACTTTTCCACACGTCTTCGATGAGACGTTTCACCTCTGCGCAATTGCCCAGATACGCGTCCTGCATATCGAGGCACTCTAGAAAGAATGCTCGTTGGTTTGGGTCATCGGTAAGGCAGCTGCAGAGACAGATGCTGAATACTACGCTCCGTACAACTGCGCGGTTATTAGCTAGAGGCACCCGCTCGAGCCAGGAGATTGTATCTGCCACTCCAACTTTGATCTCTGTGCAAGAGGGATGGGCGCCTGACAGAACCGAATGAAGATAGACGCGGGCGGAGGCACGGAACACCTGCGACGTGAGCAAGCGCATCCGTCGCAGGTCGTCAAAAGGTTCAGGGAAGGAAGTGGGGGGCATGAGATATTTCTCTATCAATTCTCCCTGCTTGACTAATGCTGGCATACTCGCGGCGATTTGTTGGTTCTTCCAACAGGCGAGATCGGAGATCGCAGCCAATGCCCAGACGATATGGTTCTCGCAACCCATAATGTCCAACATCGAGAGTTCATCGGGAACGGACAGGTTTTCGACGTATACGCTATCAGGTTTGAATATCGTGTTGAAAATGTCTAGGAAGAATGGCACTTCCACCCGTGTAGCCGCTGCCAAGACGTCAAACCACATCGACGTCTTGATAATGAATCGCTCCATCGGGCTGCATTGCATGAGGGCATGCTGTGGGCTAGCATAGCGGGGATTCCATAGAATGCCGTCAGCATAGCGGCACGCGACCTTCAGGAAGTCCTTCCACTGGCCCTTGCCACCGCGAAAAAGGACCCACGATACGATGTGGAGCCCGGCCATAGCATCTCCCTCCTCAGGGTTTGACTTCTTAATGAGTGAGGAAAATTGATCTTGGGATTCTAGATCGGAGACTGCAGCACCATGATTGTGGGATGTGGCTACTAGAGACGAGAGCATGCATGCGGCATGAAGAGCGACTGGGCTCTTCTGGAGGGCTTGATACATAAGGATTGGTGTCGACACCTGTTCGGCTAGTAGATACTAATAATTTAATAAATTAGCTATCTTTCTTTATTCCTGTGGTGCGTAAGCCTTGCCTGATTGTTCACCACATGTTGAATGTAATGTTGGACCAAGCCGCTGTACTTATCTGGGATGGAGGGTAGTTGGGTATAACCAAGGTTACGCTGAACCTGCTCAAGCTCCCACGGATGTTGAATGACGTGACTGTTGTCGTATAAGCTGAGGGTGTTGCTCAATTCAACGTCATAAGATAGAGTATAGGTTGGTGAAAAACTGGATAAAATTGCAGGACTAGGAAATTCCGTGGGAGAATACGACGTTTGACCCCGCCCTGCCAACAAAGGTGGGCATTGAGCACTACAACATAACTATATTCAATAGCGGTAAGTCTTACAATCGGGGTCTATACTAGGGGAAGAAGTTGTTATGTTATATGGGGGGAGCATAATATCGTTCGCGTAAATAGGACCCCGCGATGGCTGTGGAGAGTTGGGGCTTAATTCCTGCATGCGCGGCGTCAAGCCTGTGGATGTCGACATCAACTGACGTGGTCCAGGCAGAGAAGCGGAATACGCACCCGAAGGGTAGGGTTCGAGAGAAGGCTGCAGATGATATGAGTCGTCGCGCATGGATGAGATGGAGAGTCCTGGACGACGGTTGTCGTCACTGGACGAGATGGAGAGCGTTGGTGTTGGGGGACTGGCCGACGAGGTGCTGTTGGGATACTCGTCATGCAGGCGAAGGACAGGAGGTTCGCGTTCAGCGTTGCGAGGACCTGCGCCAGAGTGGCCCTTGATCATGCCTTGTGCGGCAAGATGCGTTTTAATTCTGTCGCGTACGGCGAGGACATTGCGGTTGTCCTGCATAGACGGAAGAGGTGGTCAGTCGTGGTAGCACAAGCACCAACATGTACCCACCCTGAGCCACTCGGGACGCTTGGTGCCAAAACCGAGGCACTCGAGACGCAGACGAACACAGGTCTCGCAATGGTTGTCCGCATTTGGTTTTTCGTCGCATTTCTTGCGTCGGATTCTAGTATGGGCGTTGGTAAAGACAAGGACAACAACAGAGGGCGATACATACCTGCACGTGTAACACCCAGACTTAGCGCGCACGGCACCCTTGCCTTTGGGCGCTCCGGCCCTCTTCGGTGACTTGGGAGCCGCGGGCATGTTGGAGGGGAGTTTTAAGAGAGACTGCAAACGCAGATTAAACAGAAAATATTAGCTGGGGACGAGGTCGGGAGGGGGGGAAGAAGGGACAGGGAGTTCTGGCCCTGTAAGCCGGTATAAGTAACCTGTGGGGGAGGGGGACTGAAAAGGCAGCCCTCGAACTCTCTTCCCAAACAGCACCGGGACCCCGGCCACCCCCGAAAGCTGATCGGGACCTGTGCCCCAATGGCGCTAGGGTTTCGCTTCTTGCCGTGCCGCGGCCTTTCAATTTGATCAAGTGCCATCCGTCTTTCAATTGTATTTCTCGAATCTACCTGCTTGTTATGCGATAGTTCCCCTGTTGCCCCACGTAGCTAGGTGATTTCCTTCAAGCAACAATCAGTCCAGAAGCTACTTAGGGTTATTCCCGAGATGAAAAGATGACTTGCTGTGGCGGCTGTGTGGAAACGGGCCTCGTGCGGTTTCCACGACGAAACCTTCGCCCACAATGGTCCATATGAGACCGGTAGGCGCTTTTCTTCCATGGGCGCCTTCTAGACTTTAACCATACTCTGAACAACAGCCGTTGATCGGTGCAGTGACGCATGAGTCTGGGGGAGTTCTTGCTTTATCTGTTGAGGCACCAAGGTACGGCGAACGCCCTCTTATAAGTACGACGGAATGCAGTACGATTACAGCTTGATCATGTCTTGACCCCAAAACCGTAGATAGAGTGTAATTGGGTATTGGTAAGCAATTAGTCCGAAATTGGCGCGTGTCACCCTGCGTCTATTTCCGCGCCAATCGGCAACGGAGGGCAAAGTGGACATAGCAGCGTACAGAAAAGGCCAAAGTAGGAGTCAGGTCATATGCAGGAAAAGTGGAATAAATGAGGTACAAAGTTTGAAGACATGATGAGCGGGATGTAGGGAGATTATTAGGCTTTTATGAGGGGTTCCAGAACAAAGGCCAAACGTAGCTCGTTGCCGAGTACGTGTGGCGTCTCCAGGTAAATGAACAAGTGTGAGATCGAGGCGGAAGGATATGCACCGCAAAAACGGATGATACAGAGTGATGATAGCGACCGCCCAACGACAATCTTTTTCAAGATTAACTCTCCAAGATGCGGTCGGTGGCGCTGATGGGGAAAGTCATTCCGCTAGCGCTCAGTCGTCTCCCTTTGCCTTTTAACCCTGCGCTAATAGCAGATCCAGCGACCCCCGAAGCGCCCTGGTGGCCCTCTGCTATCCCAGCAGGCGACGCTCCAGTCACAACACTGCTGACAGGTCGCGACTCTCCAGGTACAACGCCAGAGTCCTTTCGACGAGCTATTAACGCGCAGATGGCACTTAACCATTTTATTTCTTCTTCCTCGCTCGGAGCACATAGCAGCAATGTGCGTTTGGTAGTGACGATTTTGAAGGTATGCGATTTAGCGTCAGGTGCGGATGAGGGAGGCATGGGAGACGAGCCACCAAGTGGGGGCGAGGCAGGCATTTGGCGGTTGGGTGGAAGGTCGTATTCCAATGCGTCCAGGATCTGTGAGAATTTGAATTCTCGGTGCGGTTTTGTATCCTATAACAATGCAGTCTGTTCAGTGGTCATACAGTGTGAAGGTGAAAGCGACTGACCATATGGCTGCCAGAGTAGATCAGCTTCTCGCCGTTGAATACGAACCATCTCTTTCGCCAATTGTGCCGTTTTGAGCCGCACTTCATAAGGTACCCAGAGATCACGACCTTTGACGGATCCCTCGCAGATGTGTTGAGTGCTTTGGAGGGCGACGACGAGATGACCGGACGATTCTGGGAAGACGTCGAATACGTACGGCGAGCAGACGGTGTTCCATCTTCCGAATCGGATGATGTCACATTGTGCATATACGAAAAATGAGAAGTGGGGGATGGCGTGAAAGGCGTTTGTGGCTGCGACCCTGAACGGTTGCGTGTCTCGGGTATAGGCATGGGTGGGGTGGGGGCGGATTGGACAGTCGAAGTAGCCATCAAAAATTCTCGTGCGTCTTGGATAGCCTTGACCCAACTTTGCACCTCATCTTGAGTGTCCGCTTGGAGATAGAAGGTTCTGACTGGCGAGACTAATCCAAAGGTATGTGCGTGCTTCTTGAGAGAGATCGCGGTACACGAATGTACTTCACCGAGATCTAAAATTTTGAGAAGCTGGTATTCGGCGGAGGTCTTGTAATACGCCAAATGGGCTGGACGTAGAACAAACCATCGCTTTTTCCAAGTCTGAAAAGTTTCCTCGATCAATGGCCTGCCCACATCATGGATGTTAAAGACACAGACCTTACGCCGTTCACCTTTTTTCCACAAATAACCTGCTTTGATCACAGTTTCATCAGCCGATCCTCTTGGCTTGCCTCTCACTTCTGCAGTCTTCCATCCCCCTTCCTCTTCTTCATCTTCATCTTCTTCTGATTCATCACCACTCCCAGGGCGTCGTTCGGCGATTGATGTCAGAGGCGCATTCGTTGGTGTGCCAGACTTCAAGCTTCCGCTAGCCCCGATGGATGTAAGAGGAGTTACATTCGATAGTATGTCCTGCGGGACAGAATCTGAATCCGACTCGGTTCCGGACACTGGCACTGCGGGACTAGGAGTATTCTGCAAGTGATCATCAGACTGATTGTCAATCTCAAACAAATGATGTTGAATATACCTTTGTTTTTGTGTGGATTGAGAGCTTCCTGTGCACTTCTTGAGGGCTGGGGGGCGCCACAGAACGCGACATTGCATTGGATGAGACTCTGTATTTTGCGAAATTCAACGATTTAGTGTATAGTAATGAAAGCGACGCGATGGAGGTGGTGAGAAAAACGCCTCCAAATTAGGCGATGTGGCGCTTTACTTGTTTTCTGCTGTTCTTTTTGTTTACCGCTCATCAGCTTATCGGTGAAAAGTACCCGATGCATGTGTGTGTATATCCAGAAGGATACAGAAGACTCGGATGATGAGTGCACTCCCTTCCAGCGTTCCAGATTGACCAAAGTGGTTGTCATTCAGAGTCTAGGGTCCATGTCAAATTTTGAAGTTTCACCCTAATTAATGGCACAACGTTGCGGCTGTCTTACGCGAATAGCTAGATCGATTCGGCATGTATAATAGAGTTCTGAGCGTCCAGACAGGTGCCACTTGTCACGCGGTGCACAAGAACGGTAGGACGATCGCCCAATTTGGACAACAGCCAATCACTCTCATCCATCATCCATCACCCCGAGAAATGTCTGAGGTCCACTACACCGAGGCTCAGGCAGGTGTCCCGTGTTTCAAAAGCTAACAGGTGACTCATCATCTAGGCAGTTCGAAAAAGCAGTTAGCGTCGTTCAGGCGCTGCCTAAAGATGGGCCAATCCAGCTGACCAACGACCAGAAACTTGAGGTGAGCTACCATCGCGGAGTTTAAGAAGAACGCTGATCTCATTGTCATCGCGCAGTTCTACAAGTACTACAAAATAGGTTAGTACATTGTGGCGCTGGGTCCGAGCCGATATGTTGACGGGATCGTAAAGCTACGGTGGGAGACGTGAACATTCCTCGGCCAGGCATGTTTGATTTAGTGGGAAAGTCGAAATGGTGAATGTCGTACGCGTTGCTTGTAGTTTCAAGCTGAGAAGGGTTACGTCTCGGCTCTCTCCTACAGGGATGCCTGGAAAGCTGAGTGTGAAAAGGGCACAACAAAGGAGCAAGCCTGGACCGCGTATGTCACCGGGCTCTTAGCTGTGAGTGCACCTGTGTCGGAATATCAGCCTCAGCCTTGCTCATCATACGGCGGTCCCAGATCCTCAAAGAAGCCGACACAGAAGAGTCAAAGAAGTCCATTGAGGCGATCAAAGCAGCTTAGGTTGGATGCGAGGCACCGCATGAATACCAGTATAACATGTACACGTACCAGGATGCAGACGAATGATTGATATGATCACTTTCGGACAAGAGTGGTTGGAAGGATAGGAAAGCAAATTCCCCAAACGATTCGGATGCGGGTTCCTGTGATATACAATAATACAGACGCCCGTTATGAGCGGCTGATATGCGGCGTCTCCACATGGGCGTCTAGGAAGGGAAAACCCTCGAAAACCATCTTACACGTGTTCGGAAAGGAAAGGAGTTGCCGAGGCATGGGCTGGCATGGGGTGTTCGAGGACCCTCCGGAACTACGATGGCCGTGTGGCTGAATGAAGTATGTACGTGCAGTGACGGATTGGCCAAGGCATCAGTGTCATTGTCTGCATAAGGTCAAAAGCCAGCTGAACAGGATCCCGCTCTCCTTATTGTTATCGGGACTATGGAGCCATCTGAAACAATACAAGTCCACAGCACCTGTCTGTGAGACTTCACGTTGTACTCCCATTTGAAATCGGGGTCCTCTAGATAGGGCACGACGTGATCACCCAATATGTGAAAGGAAGTTCCGGTATGAGTTAGATATCTTTACCCCTTTGACCAATGTTACATGACAGTATACTGCGATCATGAACGCCACAGCCATTGCTTCCGACAGAAGAGAACACGGAAGCAGAGCTGCGATCTTCGATGAAGCTCTTCCATAACTCAAATCTGAAAGAAGAGAAGTCAGATTTTACACCGTACGCGTCATGATAAATGTTAAACCCGACTCACAACAGATATCTACCTAAATGATGACGCGTGCCAGTACAGCTCGAAGACCGGTCGACTGCGCACATTTCAAAAAAAAAAAAACTTACCCCATGCCGGCAATGAACAGTTTGGTTGAGCGACGTCTAGGCAAAAGTACTAAAAGTCTGATGCGCGCTGGCGCGCCCTTTGGGTTACCATTTTTCAGAAGCCGCCGCTTGGTTTGGAAAATAGAATTCAATCTCAGCGGCTTTTTCGGCCGTAGCGCTGAAGATCACTTCAAAGATTGGCCGACTCGGATGCTTCTTGGGCCTCGAAGCATGTAAAGTACTAATCCTGGTCTGGCAGCATTGCAGAACGGTTGTATGCATTCCTAATGATTAGTAAACTGAAAAAGAAAAGAAAAAACGAAAAAAAAAAACTGCAGTGACAGATCATCCGAACACACAGCCTCCGACGTCGACGGCCCTATAAGTCCTGGCTCGTTTAAACCACCCCAACAACTGAAGTTCTAGGTTCTCTGATACGACTTGACTTAGGATCCCATGGTACCAGATTTCACGGATCTTTGTCCAGAATCCAGAATTCATTGGCTTTGAGATGGCGCATCAAGTGGATCATGATTTTTCGGCGATCTCCTCCTCTGAGGCTCCTCAGGATATCTTTAGGAAGATTACCAAAGCGACAGAAATGATCATCAATGATCACATTCACATTGTATCTTGACTTAAGACGGCCAAGTCACGAACGGATCTAGAGTTACATGGTGGCACTGCTGAGGTCCAACATTGCCACGTATTGACTCGGTGTTCAAAGCAACAGCATTTTTACCAAGCTATAACAGTAGAAACAAATATCGTAAAAACACACAATCGTAAATATGTCGTGGCGGAAAGGCTACAGTAGGTATCGCGGGAAAAGAACTCGGGACGAAGGTCATAAATAGAGTAGTTCGCGTCCTAAACAACCAAAAGAAAATCTAGCAGCAACCGCAGAAAAAAATACACATCACGTTATGAATCGGGCGAAGGGTTTGCCGTGTGATCTGGATTGGCCACAAACAAGGATGGCCGTGGAGCAAGACCGTAATTGATTGTAACGCGGTTTTTAGAAGGAACCTCCTCTTTCTTCCTCGTATTGCGAGTGTGAGAACTGATCGGTGAACCCGAGACAGCCTCCGCGTTCTCTGATAGTCTCCGCTCGTAAGCATGGACTCGACCCAACACATCATTGCGGCTTGATATTGGCCGATAGGGGGCAGATCCTTTTGCGGATAACATCGATGTGTCTGAAGCAGAATCCCTCTGCGATAGGTCTGATGCCATCATGTCCACTGGCGATTCGACGGTTCTTTCCTCGTCAGTTTGTGATTGTGATCCTCCACTGAGCCCAGACGAAGCGACAATAGACAAAGGCCTGCGTATTGCCCGGACAGCATCGCGGTCTGAGCTGTCGTGGCCGGAGCTTCGGTTGGTTTGGTAAGAGCCGTGAGAGCCATCTCGTTGTACAACATCCATGCCACCCATCCGTTCAATAGCATCCGAATCAGCTGTCATCATAGTCCGTAATGATGATACTGATTTACGGTGCTCAGGGCCTATAACGCTCCGCTGTTCTTGTGATCCCGGTGAGCTTGGTGAGTTTGAGTGGGTCGACGCCTCTTTAATAGGAACAAGGCGCGGGGCAGGCTGTGGATCTCGTATTTCAAGAGGTTTTGATGATCTCTCAGGGGACTTCCGGTCACGGAGCGAGGTTCGTCCAAAGCGTGTCCACCACGAATCAGATCGACGGATCGGTGCATGTGGCACGGGGGCAGAATTGATTATGGATGATCGTCGTTGCGACTTGTATTCGTGAGAGGCGAACGACGAGTTTGGAAGGCTGTCCAAAGGGCTAGAAGGATGGGCTTGCGACGAGGAAGAACTTGTGGGGTCGCTTGTGCGTGAAGATTGCTCTGAAAGTGGCGCGAGATTGTGTAGGCCAAAGGTGGATGGTGGAGTAGTCCTCGAAGAGACGTCGTTCACGCTTGTAAGCCTTGTAGACTCGTCTGCGTCCACTTGCTCAAATACAGCGGCCTCTTCAATCGGATTATCTTCGAAAGGATCATGATATGAGCGAAGGGTACTCGCATACGATGATTGGCGACGGCCATAGGGCCTGACGGCAGCTGTGTCGCCACCTAAGAACGGGTCTGAGGAATCAATGTCATCGTTATTCTGTCCTGACCAGATCCCACGAACACCAACTCCAATGGAACTCATGGCAGCGCCCATAGAGTGCAGTGACCACGAGCTGCCACTGTCCTCTCTGCTAACCCCATAGGCTAAGTCACCAAATTCCCTGGTATCCTCATCCACGAGCATATCACGCCGGTGCAGTCCAGTATCATGTAGCACAGGTCCCATACCGGTCTGGTTGTTAGCCTCCTTCTTGTTGCCGATAAACCATCCACTAGGCCTGCTGCGGGTGCGGGTTTTCTCTTGTACAAATACCGTAGGTATAACACTGGCCATATGTGCACCGTCGCCATCTTCCGAGCCGTTTCCGCCTAACAAGTGGAACCGGTCGCGAGTAGGATATTGCCTGTGGTTCCTGACATAGTACCCAGTGGCCAGTGCACCAGAAACAAGCGCCAATACCCCAACTACCGTCCCCACAGCGATAGCTGTAGTTGCTTCGTTCTTACTATTGGGGCTGCTGCTAGGGTTTGGGCTTTGGTTTGGTTCGTGTTGAGTGTGCGTCGGATAGACAGACCCTGTCATAGTGCTACCAGTGCCTGACCCTGCACTGCGAGTTCTTGACCCTGTGCTGTCAGTAGGCGTTCCACCACCGTAATAAGTGGTGTCAGATGGACCTGTGTCGGGTTGTGTCTGAGAAGGCATAGGTAGAGTGGTGGTAGATGACAATGTGGTTGGTGTGAATGAGGGGACAAAAGAATTACTGGGTGGGTCGTAAAGTTGTAAGGTAGTATCAGCAGGGCCGTTCGGACCGTAACCTACGAGCTCGTTAGGCTCTCAACTAAGTTTATCAGAATTCAAAGACTCACCCCAACCAAAAACGACTTGAGAGCCAGTCGCAACGGCGAAGTGGTCATATCTAGGGCCTAACTCGGCCAGCACCTCGACAGAAGTCCAGACCATGGGATTTTGCGATGTGTCTAATATCCATCCATCGCTATAAACATTTTGCAGCGCGAAGTCTGCTCCACCGTGAATGAGAATCTTGCTGTCGTCCAGGAGTACCACAGCAAATGCGCGACGTGGCGATGGCAGGCTCGAATTCGATATGGACAATGATGTCCACGTCAGACTCGACTGCGTCGTATCTATCGCCCATAAGGTAGTAAAAGGTATCAGCGTACCCATGGACGAGCAGTACCCTCCGAAGATGAGCATTTGGCCATTGGGCAGCACAACGGAAGCATGTCCGTATAAATCTGGAGGCCCATTGGTAGAAGGCAGGAGGGTGAACGATGGCGCATGAGAATCGAAGACGTAGTGATCTGATAGAGCATTGTTAGATCCGTCATCCTTCTCTCCTCCTACTATCCATATGTTTCCGCCGGTGGAGGATGCGGAGTGATGTATGCGACGAATGGGTTCGTTGGCCCAAGATTGTGCCTCCGTCATCCATATAGGCTCCAAACGGTCATATACATTCAGGAGTGCAGCCGAATCTGCGAGGTCTAGGATGACCGTAGCCGAGTTTGGACCTGGGTCTCCACCGAACAACAGGATAGTGGATGTGTTGAAAGCGGAGAGAGTGTGCCAGGCAAGCGAAGGACCAAGTACGGTCGTTGAATTAGATGAGTTGCTTGTTAGTAGCCATGGAGGCGATGAAGCGTCGAACGAAGCCGACAAGGGGAGATATAGGAGATCATTCGAGGTTGGCGCTGAGGTGTACGAGTATGAGTTGAATGGATCGGTCTTGCCTCCGTGGATAAATAATGCGTCATTTACAACTACAGCGGCTTGGCCCCATCTGTGTGCCACTTCAGAACTATCAGCGAAGGTAAATGCACCTCTACTTACCGCGGTACAGCAGTATATTGGGCTACAACTCCACGGGCAAGTGTTAATATGCAAAGTGTGCGCAACAAATGATTGTCAAAATGCATTGAAGGAGAGCGGTATTGGCTGATA